>CM052887.1:24500409-24539586 GCA_028534135.1 Potos flavus
AGGTAAAATGTAGGTATATTTGGCCACATGTATTGTACCACATATATGTATTTTTCTTTGTTTGAAAGATCTTCCAAAGGAAGGATAAAAGAGCATTTGTGACCACTGTAAGGTACACTGCAGGCATTAAAAGTAGCATCCATTTAACAGATAAACCAATTCAAGAAGCACTTTACTTGAATTCTGAAAGTAATAGATACTGAGTTTCCAAGTTACAAAACCACGGTGTTTTTCTCATTTGTGGAAGAGTAGGATGCTTTTTCTTCTGTGATAATGCCTCATACATTTGCTTTAGGAAAAATGAAAACCTTTGTTCCCTATGTACATTATCTTGTACTCATATAATCCATCTGTTTCTCTGTGGGTTACTTTGTATAAAATACAGTATTCATGTGAAAGATAAGAAGAAACATCATAATAATAAAATGAAAGTTTTATCAGAGAAGCACTTGAGTATAACAGACCAAATATTTTACCTAATGACAAAGAGTTTTCACTGATTTAACTGACAATCGACAATTTTATCTTTTTTAATAGCTTGAAGAAATGTGTATATATTTATATTTATAAATTTAGTTATAAGTAATATAATTAAATTATATTTACAACTTTATTTCTTAATTCTGTTTTTAATTTAACTTTATTTTGTGAAAGACAAAAGCAATTACAGTTAAGGGTTGCTCTAAATTGATATTATTTGCTGTTTCTGGCATGCATTTGTATAGAATTCAGGGTGTTTCAAGTAGAGAGCTATACTAAGAAACTAGGAACATAGTGGTTGAAATTCTTTAAAGAATGAAAATTCAACATGTAAGACCACTGGTTTTAAATAGTAATACTTAAAGGTACTTCTGCCAGTGTGCTACGAAGGTTTGCCTTGGGGCACACACGGAGGAAGCTGCAACCTGAGGCTTCAGCCAGAGGTTTGCAGCCTTGACCCAGAATGAGACTCATCCATCAGCCCTAGTGTTGCCCCTGGCTTGGGGATGGGCAAGGTCAGAAGAAATGTGACTCCAGGGGTAAGCTGTCCCCGTTATAACTAAAGGAGCATCCAAAACTTTCTTCTTGATGCCAAGAAAGTTATGAATATAATGCTGCTCAGTCTTTGCTGAGATCAGACTGCCTGTAAGATGGTTGGAGGAACTGGATCAGAGAATATGGGCCAAAGCTGAACCTAGAAGGGCTGCCAGATGTGATCAGAGGGAAGGAGTTCCCCAAGCTTGGCCTTACAGGAAGCACCTTCTAAACAAGAATCTATAAAAAAAGTTATAGATGCTAGATTTTAAACCCTAGCCTGTAACAAGAAGATGAAGAAGGACACTACATCATAATAAAGGGGTCTATCCAACAAGAAGATCTAACAATTATAAATGTTTATGCTCCTGACTTGGGAATACCCAAATATATAAAACAATAACAAACATAAAGGAAATCATTGATAATAATACAATAATACTAGGGGACTTTAATGCTCCCACTTACATCAATAGACAGATCATCTAAGTAGAAAATCAATAAGGAAACAATGGCTTTGAATGACACACTGAACCAGAAAGATGAACAGATATATTCAGAACATTTCATCCATATCCAAGCAGAACACATATTTTTCTCAAGTGCACACAGAACATATTCCAGAACGCATCACATACTAGGTCACAAATCAGGCTTCAACAAGTACAAAAAGATTGAGATCATACTATGCATATTTTCCAATCTTAATGCTAGGAAGCTTGAAGTCAATCACAAGAAAAAAAAAAAAAAAGGAAAAACCACAAATACATGGAGGCTAAAGAATGTCCTACAAAAGAATGAATGGGCCAACCAGGAAATTAAAGAAGAAATTAAAAAAAAATACATGGAAACAAATGGAAATGAAAATACAATGATACAAAACCTTGGGGATGCTGCAAATGTGGTCATAAGAGGGAAGTATATAGCAATACAGGCCCAACTCAAGAAGCAAAACAAAAACAAAAACAACAAAAAAGCAAAAACCCTCAAATATACAAACTAACCTTACATCTAAAGGGGCTAGAAAAAGAACAACAAATGAAGCCTAAAGCCAGCAGAAGGGAAATAATAAAGATTAGAGCAGAAAAAAATGATGTAGAAACAAACAAACCAAAAACCCAACAGATCAATGAAACCAGGAGCTGGTTCTTTAAAAGAATTAATAAAATTGATAAACTCTTAGCCAGACTTATCCAAAAGAAGAGAGAAAGGACTCAAATAAATAGAATCACAAATGAGAGAATACTATGAAATATTATATCTCAATATATTCCAAAAATGGAAATAGAAGGAAAACCTCCAAACTTATTCTATGAGGCTAGCATTACCTTATTCCAAAACCAGACAAAAACTTCACCAAAAAGGAATTACAAGCCAATATCCCTGGTGAACATGGATGCAAAAATTTTCAACAAAATACTAGCAAATCAAATCCAACAGTACATTAAAAGAGTCATTCACCATGATCATGTGGGATTTATTCCTGGCTGCAAGGTGGTATGATATTCACAAATCAATCATCATGATAAAACACATTAATAAAATAAAGGATAAGAACCATATGATCCTCTCAATAGATGCAGAAAAAAGTATTCAACAAAGTACAGCATCCATTCTTGATAAAAACCCTCAACAAAGTAGGGATAGAGGGAACATACCTCAACATCATAAAGGCCATGTATGAAAGACCCACAGCTAATATCATCCTCAATGGAGAAAAACTGAGAGCTTTTCATCTACAGTCAGGAACAAGGCAGGGATGTCCAAAAATTTGTATGGAACCACAAAATACCTTGAATAGCCAAAGCAATCTTGAGAATGAAAAGCAAAACTGGAGGCATCACAATTCCAGACTTCAAGTTATGTTACAAAGCTGTAGTGATCAAGATGGTTTGGTACTGGCACAAAAAACAGATGCATAGATCAATGGAACAGAATAGAAAACCCAGAAATGGACCCATAATTCTATGGTCAACTAATCCTCAACAAAGCAGGAAAGAATATCCAATGGAAAAAAAGACAGTCTCTTCAACAAATGGTGTTGGAAAAGTTCGATAGCTACATGCAGAAGAATGAATCTGGACCACTTTCTTACACCATACACAAAAATAAATTCAAGATGGATGAATTCTTAAGTGTGAGACAGGAAACTATCAAAATTCAAGAGGAGAACATAGGTAGAAACTTCTTTGACATCAGCTTTAGCAACTTCTTACTAGATTTTTCTCCAGAGGCAAGGGAAACAAAAGGAAAAATGAACTATTGGGACTTCATTAGATAAAAACTGCACAGCGAAGGAAATAATCCACAAAACTAAAAGGCTACCTACAGAATGGGAGAAGATATTTGCAAATGACATATCTGATAAAATGTCAGTATCCAAAATCTATAAAGAACTTATCAAACTCAACACACAAAAAATAAATAATCTAGTTAAGAAATGGGGAGGAGCCATGAATAGACATTTTTCCAAAGAAGTCATCCAAATGGCCAACAGATATATGAAAAGATACTCAACATCATTTATCATCACTGATATACAAATCAAAGGTACAACGAGCTATCACCTAGCCCTTTCAGAATGGCTAAAATTAACAACATAAGAAACAATAGATATCAACGAGGTTGCAGAGAAAGGTTGCAACCCTCTTACACTGTTGGTGGGAATGCAGACTGGTGCGACCACTCTCAAAACAGTATGGAAGTTCCTCAAAAAGTTAAAAATAGAACTCCCTTATGACCCAGCAATCGCACTACTAGCTGTTTACCCAAAAGATACAATAACATTTGAAGGAATACATGAACCCAGGTGTGTATAGGAGCATTGTCAGAAATAGCCAAATAATGGAGAGAGTTCAAATGTCCATTGACTGATGAATGGATGAAGAAGTGGCATTTATACACAGTGGAATTTTACTCAGCCCTAAAAAAAAGAGTAACATTTTGCTGTTTGCAATGACGTGGATGGAGCTAGAGAGTATTAGGCAAAGCAGAGTCAATCAGTCAGAGAAAGACATATACCATACGATTTCACTCACATGTGGAATTTAAGAAACAAAAGAAATGAATGGGAGGTGGGGGGATAAAGGGAGGCAAACTGTAAAACAGATTCCTAACTATAGAGAACCAACTGATGGTTGCTGGAGGTTAGGTGGGCAGGGGGGTGGGTGAAATGCGTGATGGGCGTTAAGGAGGGCACTTATGATGCTGAGCACTGGGTGTTGTATGTAAGCGATGAATTACTAAATTGTACACCTATAACCAATATTACACTGTATGGTAACTAACTGGAATTTAAATAGAAAGATGAAACTTAAAAATAGAAAAAAGAAATTAAGTTTCCTAACCAAAAAAGGGTGACAGATGCCCCATCATAGAGTGATGACCTGAGATTTTCTTTTTTTTTTTTCTTTTTAAGATCTTATTTATTTATTTGAGAGAAAGAACACAAGCAGGGGGAACTGCAGGCAGAGGGAGAAGCAGTCTCCTGAACCACCCAGGTGTCCCAAAACTCAGAAACAAAGAAAGAGATACTGCTCAACCATGCTAGAAGAAATATTATGCTATATTTTCTATCTATAGATTCCACAGAAGATATTGTAAAATTATTGTCATATGAAGAGAACCCCAATGAATATACCACAAAAAATACAGAGAAAAAGAACCATTCTAACTGTAAAATTATAATTGTAGACAAGTAAGTACTATATACATTTAAAAATTTTTGCAACATTTAAGTACTTACTAGCTTTTTAAAAATTTGTAATTTGTAGTCATTCATTTTCCCATTCACAAAATGAACAAGCATTCATTTCATGCCTAATTTTATACTGATAATTTTATATTTTTGAAATGAGTTCCCTCAAATTCCATAAACTTTCAGGTTCTACAATACAAGGATCTGTTCCAAAAGTTGGGTAACAGAATTGACCTCAAAAGCCCAGTATTTTATAACATTGCTTCTATTAGCACATTGAGATGGTAATTTTTCATTGTGGGCAAAACTCCCGCTACAGTACATATGGCATTCCTTATTCCTGCACACACCTGAGATGATAAATGCCTGTTGCAAGTCACCTCCACCCACTCCACACCACCCACTCCGGTGGTCAGTGTGACAGCTAAAATGATCCCGTGGATTTCCAAAAGCCCCTGTCTGAGAACCAAGCCAGAAAAGCTAGATAATATTCACCAACAGTCCCTCTAGGGCAGCAGTTATAGATATTGATACTCATTGATTCTGAAAAGGAGTGGACATAGTGAGTAGAGTATTCGTCATGATAGAACATGGCTTCAGAGTTTCCGCTTACAATTTATGTCTGACAATAAAGAGTCTTTAGATCATGAATTGAAAACAATGACCTGAGGAACCCAGTCCTGTGGATTTTTTTTTTTTTTTGGTAAGGCTGCCAAGTATAGTTTTTACATTAAAAGATGGCATAAACAAACAAATTTTAAAAATATGCAACATTTACTATGTGCAGCATGCACAGACTGAAATATTTGCTATCTGGCTCTTTACAGAAAAATTTGTCTTTCCTCCTTTAGATTATGCCACAATCATCAAAAACAGGTCAACTGCCCACTCACAATTTTCTCTTAGCAAGGCTTACTTTGTGGCTCTTACAGCAGCACAGCCTGGCTGTCCATATGGCTGGGATTTAAGTAAAAAAAATAGTGAGAAAAGTTTAGAGAGGGATAGGGTGAGTGGGATAGGGAAGGAGATTAGGAGAAAAATAGGGTTTAAATTTTTCCCCTATATTGTCAATCTGTGTTCATTATTAATTTGCTACATACAGATCAATGAGTATTCCATCAAATCACATTTTTGTCTCTGTTTCCTCAACCTCATAAAAAACCTTTTTATGAGCAAATTATTCTGATAGTGCCTTGTTAATGGTAGCTCCTACTTTTGGATCTGGAGGTAATTTTTCTGAGGTTTATAATAAATTATTTCACAGTTTTTCATATGGTATTACATGGAGTCCTAGAATTACACTAAGACATCTCTGGGACTGTTTTGCAAGGAGGGGGAAGCCAAGTAGATGGGACTTAAGGTCTTTGTTCATATTTCATCCATATTCATTCCACTTATACACTTCTTATCTCTGTTGTAATAACATTTTAATTCAACTCAATAGCAAAAAAGCAAGCAATCCCATTAAAAAGGCCCAGAGAAACTAAATAGACTTTTTTTTTCCCAAAGAAGATGTACAGATAACCAATTTGTATGTGAAAATGTGCTCAACATCATTATAATCAGGGAAATGCACATCAAAACTATAATGAGAAATCACCTCACACCTGTTAGAATGATGATTATCAAAAAGACAAGAGATAACTAGGGCTTACTGATAAGGATGTGGAGAAAAGGCAACACTTTTGTACTGTTGGTGGGAATGTAAATAATTGTAGCCATTACAGAAAACAGTATGGAGGTTCCTTAAGATGTTAAAGATAGAACTACTATATGATCCAACAACTCTCTTCTGGGCATACATCCAAAGGAAATGAAAACAGGATCTTGAAGAGCTATGTGGACTATCATGTCCACATTACTGACAATGATCAGATATGTGAATACCTAAGTGTCTATCAACAGATGAAAGGCTATTGGGGCGCCTGGGTGGCTCAGTGGGTTAAAGCCTCTGCCTTTGGCTCAGGTCATGATCTCAGGGTCCTGGGATCGAGCCCCGCATCGGGCTCTCTGCTCAGCAGGGAGCCTGCTTCCCCCTCTCCCTCTGCCTGCCTCTCTGCCTACTTGTGATCTCTCTCTCTGTGTCGAATAAATAAAATCTTTGGGAAAAAAAAAAACAGATGAAAGGCTAAAAAAGATGGTGTATATGTGAAATGGAATATTATTCAGCCATGAGAAGGAAGGGAATCTTGCCATCTGGGAAAACATGGATGGAATTTGAGGGCATTATGCTAAGTGAAATAAATCAGAGGAAGACAAATACTCCATGGTACCATTTGTATTTGGACCCCAAACAAAAAGGAAGAAGGAAGGAAAGAAGGAAGGGAGGGAGGGAGGAATAAAAGACAAAAAAAGTTAAACTCATAGAAACAGAGTAGAAAAGCAGTTGCCAGTGTCTGAGGGTAGGAGAAATAGAAGCTGGCAAAAAAGTACAAACTTTCGGCTATAAGATGAATGAGGTCTGAAGATTTAATGTAAAACATGGTGACTATAGTGGATAGCACTATATTATATAATTGAAATTTACAAAGGGATTAGATCTTCTCACCCAAATAAACAAATACATAAACAAATTAATGGTGTGTTAGTTAAATACATAGTTGGAATCCTTTCACAAAGTGTGTGTGTGTGTGTGTGTGTGTGTGTGTATAAAGTCACCACAATGTACAATTTAAATGTCTCCTATTTTCATTTGTCGATTATATCTCCATAAAGCTGAAAAAAATTGATAGTGGAAAATGTTTCAATGAGTAAAACCTTGAAAGAGCTGCTGGCTAATTTAATCCAATTGCTTTTCCTCTAACGCCATTAACATTTTCTAAACAGACTGCAAATATTTTGCAATTTATTTCATTCCCTAAGATATTTTCTTCAGTTCTTCTTAGAATTGATTTAGAATTGACACTAGCTAAAACAGAAACAATGAGGAAATACTAAAATGTAAAGCCCCTTCCTCCCTCCCTCCCTTTTTCCCTCCCTTTCTTTGTTTCTTCTTTCTTTCTTTCTTTTCTTTTTTCTTTTCTTTTCTTTTCTTTCTTTCTTTCTTTCTTTCTTTCTTTCTTTCTTTCTTTCTTTCTTTCTTTCTTTCTTTCTTTCTTTCTTCTTTCTCTTTCTTTCATAAGTTTCTAATAGGTTAAAAAAAAACTCCCTGTAAAATATTCTTCACATTCCACTTATGTGATACTGCCTAAATAAAATTAGAGAAATGTTCAGTGAAGTTTAAGATGTCAGAGAAAATTACTTTTGTGTAATGGAGTAAAAGCTATTATTACATTACAAAATGACTTTATGTGGGGTCATTATAATTAATACTTGCCTGAAAATAAATTCTGCACTGTTATGAGATAGTATTAGGGAGGTAAGTGCGATAGGACATGGGAATGTGGGGGATCACACCTTAGATTGTGAGCAGTGGACCTATGCAGAGAGAGAAGATTTTAATTGCAGAGACGGTCTAGCGCAGAAGGCATACTAATTTGGAATTGTCCAGTTTGGCGCAGAGCTGAATTTCATTCCCTCGTGTACCACTATCTTGGACTTGGAGGGGAAAGAAAAGGATTGTTTCAGAGAAACTTAGAAGATAATATGGTAGGGAATTCTTTTCTCTTGGCAGCCCAACAATTGTGTCAGGATTGTGAGGTCATGGGTAACAATGGTTCTGTATCGTCCTCCAGTTTCATTTAATTTCCTCAGTCCCACCTAAAGTACACACGCATACAAAATCATTCATGTGCCTAGCCCCCAACTCCAGCAGACTTAGTACCTTTGACAGTGAAGAGGCATGTAAAAAATATATATCCACATATTAAAAAACTTTGGGAGCAAATAACTATCTTCCATTTGTGGCTCTGCCAGCTTTTAGCTATCATATATAGGATTATTGGGGAGCCTTTATACGTAGGGGTTAAGAAATTGAGATCTCAAGCCATACTGCCTTCATTGAAATTCGGCTTTGCCAGTTACTAGCTCTTTAAATGTGGGCAATTTGCTTGACTTCTTTAAGTCTCTCTCTCTCTCTCTTTCTCTCATTTCCCAAAGTGGGTAGTAATAACAATTGTACTTACTTCATAGAGTTCTTATGAAGGTTAAATTACATGAAGCGTTTAGAGCAATGCTTGGCCTATAGTAGTTGACCAGTAAGTGTTATTACTCTGGGGTGCCTGGGTGGCTTAGTCTGTTAAATGTCTGACTTGGGTTCAGGTCATGATCTCAGGGCCCTGGGATCAAGCCCCACATCAAGACACTCATCAGGCTCACCGCTCAGTGGGGAGTGTGCTTGTCTCTCTGCCTCTCCCCCTGCTCATGCTTGCTCACTCTCTTTCTAATAAATAAAATATTTTAAAAAATAAAATGTGTTATCACTCTATAGCTATATATTCATATTTTGTCATATTTTCCTCAAATATAAGATGGGAACAATTATAACATAAATGAAGTTTATGAATAAATGAGATATATAAAAGTCACCAACCATTTTATTAGATATTTAAAAACTAAGTAGCACTTCGTAATTTTCTAGAGGATTCAAATACCAGTTCTTCAAAGGATTATTCAAAATGCCATTGAATGGAAGCCCTTACACTGCATAGTTGAGTTCTGGAAATGAGACTTTTTTTCACCCTTACACTTTGTCTCATATACTCTGTTTCTAATTCTATTTATACTAAGACTGACAGGATTTTAGACAGAAGAAGGAGTATCTAATCTATTAGGAGTATTTATTAGGCACTGCCTGCCCCCTTATCTAGGACACGGTAAAGACTATGTATATCAAATCTGCAGATTTGTGGAAATTTTTGGAATTACTGCAATGCATGAAAGAGACCATTATAAGCAAGACAAGAAAGTGTTATATATTTGCGGAAATGAAACCAGAAATCCATAGAATGTCAAGGCTATTATTAATGTAACCCTTATTTTTTAATAGAAAAAAACAATTAAATCATAGTTTTTTCATTCCTTTACGTTATTCGTATTCTTCAGTGAGACACTTGGCATGAGCTTTCTTAGTGATCCATGATCAAAAAGCTACAACAATTTTCATTTGAAAAACATTTTCTTTTGTTCACTTTGCTTTAGAGATAATATTCTGTCATGCTCTTTTAGCAAGAGTCTGGTATTTGTTGATTGAATCATACCCATTTTTATAGCTTTAAGATATTATCTTTTAAGTCCTCCACATTTGTAAACTTCCTTCTTATTTATAGATGCTAAAGATGAGTTACTAAAGGTCTAGATATCGTCATAAATAATGTAGAATAAAGACTTAAAATATATGCCTCTCACTAATATATAGCATTTATATATTTTAAAATTAAATTCTCTATTAGCTAATTTTGTCTGTTTGCAAATCATAGAAAACTACTATGATTTAGACAAAAATACTTTGGTTGGAAGAACGAACAACCACTTATAGACAAGATGACAGGAACTACTGAAGACAGAAACTAAATACCCTACCCCTCTGAACCCTACACCAGAAAGAGGTGGGAGAGCAGGAGTATGATTAAGTTCGTGTTTAGCTCAATCCTTTGATCTCTTCTTTCAAGCTTCAGGTTTCATGGAGTGATATTGTTTTTGTACCAGTTTGGAGTGAACGTTTCTAGTTCCAGATTAATCAGTGGAGGAAGAAGCTCAGATTTAACTACAAGAAAGAACAATTACAGATCAATGAATCAGGCAGAACTATAGTATGTCTTTACTTCATATTTCTTTTTTAAACAGTTGTACAGAGATTCAATTTACATACCAAAAAATTCAACCACATTAGCATGCAATTTGTTAATTTTCAGTAAATTTATAGAGTTGTGCAACCAGCACCACGATCTAATTTCAGAACATTTCCATCATCCTTAAAATTCCCCACCAGCCAGTTTGTAGTCTAACCCTGCTTCCAACCCCAGCCCGAAGTAATCTCTTTCTGCTGTTATACATTTGATTGCTAATTTTATATAAAGGAACCATACAAGACATAGACTTGCATCTGCCTTCTTTCACTTAGCTTAAATTTATCGAGGTATATCCATGATATATCAGTATTTTGTTAATGTGTTGCTGAATAATATTTTATTGTATAGCAATTGTACAATAAATTGTACACATTGTATTTACTGGTTGATGTTTCTATTAATTCCAGATTTTAGCCATTCTACCAAATGTGGCTATGAGCATTTAAACAAATCTTTTTGTGGACATAAACATTCTTTTCTCTTGGATAATATTTATCAGAATGAAATTGCTAGGTCATATGATGAATTTATGCTTAACTATGAAGGAAATTGAAGGACATTTATTTCTAAAGTAGTTATACCAATTCACATTCCTACCAGCAGTACGGAAAGGTTTTAGTTTCTCCACATCCTGGCTGACACTTCGTGTCATCTATTCTTTTGATTATATCCCTTCTGGTGTATGGATAGGTTTGTCTTTGTGCTTTTAATTTGCATCTCCTGAAAGAATAATGGTGTTGAGGAACTTTTCTTGTGCTTATTAGCTATTTATATATCTTCCTTGGAGCACTGTCAATTGAATTATTTTACTCATTTTTAAATTGGATTATTTGACTTCTTAATGTTGAATTTAGAAGTTACTTATGTATTCTGGATCCATTTCTATATATTTTAAAAGATTTCTGATTTATTTGATTTGTGTTGCTACATACAATTTACTACACATTTAGTGGCCAAAACAACGAACACATTTACTATCTCACAGTTCCCATGGGCCAGAAGTCTGGGCATGGCTTAGCTGAGTCTTACAAGGTTGTAATCAAGATTCTGACAAGGCAGTATTTTCCTCTGGAGGCTCAACTGGGGAAGTATCTGCTTCCAAGTTCATTTGAGTTATTGGTAGAATTCGTTTTCTTATTGATATATGACTATTGGTCCTGGCTTTTTGCTGGCTGTTGGCTGGAGGTTGCCCACAGTTGCTTGACACTTGAGCTTTCTCATCATGTTTGCTTAATTTATCAAGCCGGTAAGGAAAATCTCTTGCTCCAGTCTACTAAGACTGTTATATAACATGGTGGGAGTGGTATCTTACCACTTTCGCCATATTCTCTAACATGAAAGCAACTAAAAGGGACTGTCTGCACCGAGTGGGAAGGAATCAAAGGCACGGACACCAGGAGGAAACTGTTGGGACCACATAAGGTCTGTTCACCACATATCATTTGGAAATATTCTCCCAGTCTGTAGCTTGTGTTTTGATTTACTTAATGATATCTTTTGTGTTTTGATTTAATGATATATTTTGAGTATAAAACTACTCATTTTAAAGATGTCCAAATTATTTTTCTGTCTCTTTTCAAAGTTCGTACTTTTGATATTATATCTAAGAAATCTTTACCATCCCAAGGTCATGGTGGTTTTATCCTTCCACTCCTCCTGGCAGTTTGAGTATTTTAGCTCTTACATTCAGGTCAATGATCCGTTTTGAGTTAATTTTGTGTACAGTGTGAAGAAAGTGTTTAAATTCATAGTATTGCATTTGGATATAAAAATGGTCCCAGAATAATTTATTGAAAAGATTCTCCCCAGTTGGATTTTTCTTAGCATTTTGTCAAAAATCAATTGACCATGTATGTAATGGTTTGTTTTGGACCCTTAATTTTGTTCTATCCATATGGTGTTTTTATTACTGTAGTTTTATGGTAAGTTTTGAAATCTGGAAGTAGAAATCCTCCAATTTGCTCTTCTTTTTATAAATTGTTTTGACTATTCTAGGTCCTTTGCATTTCTATATATATTTTAGGGTTAGCTAACAAATTTGTATAAAACTTGCTGCTGGAACTTTGATAGTGATTATGATGAATCTATAGATCAGTTTTGGGATAACTGCCATCTTAACAATATTGAGTCTTCCAAACCATGGACAACAGAAAATCTTTCTATTATTTATATATTCTTGATATTCTGTCAGCAACATTTTGTAGATTTCAGTGTATAAATATTGCATGTGCTTTTATAATCATTTTGTTAGGCATTTTATTAATTTTGATGCTGTTAAGATAAAATTATTGGTATTTTTGGATTGTTTATAGCTGATACATGTAAATATATTTAATTTTAATATATTGAACAGTGTTTTGTTACCTATCTAGCTTATTAGTTCTGGCAATATTTTTGTGGATTCCTTAAGAATTTCTACATATAAAATATCTTTCCTTTCCTCCCCTCCTGTCTCAGTCTCTCCTCTCTCTACCCCATTCCTCTCACCCATCTCTGTCCCTATTTCTGTCATCTCTGTCTCTCTCTATCTTTCTACCTCTCTTTTTCTTTCTTTCTTCTTAGCTAGAACCCCCAGTACAATGTTAAATAGAAATGTCAAAAATCAACATCTTTTCTTTGTTCCCAAACATAGTGAGAAAACATTCATTCAACATTTAGTATGATATAAGCTTCAGGTCTTTCAAAAATGACCATCATCAAGTTGAAGAAGTTCCCTTCTACTTCTAGTTAAATGTTTTCAATCATGAAAATATAGAAAATATTTTCAAATGCTTTTTCTGGGTCTATTGGAAGAATCATGTATTTTTTGTTATTTGTTCTATTTCTTACATTGATACACTCTTACCTTCCTGGTAGAAATTACAGTTGGCCATGGTTTATAATTCTTTTCATATGTTGCTGGATTCAGTTGGCTAATATCTGATTAAGAATTTTGCATCTTGGGGCACCTGGGTAGCTCACTTGGTTGATGATCAACTCTTGGCTTTGGTTCAGGTCATGATTTCAGGGTGGTGAGATGGAGATCTGCCTTGGGCTCCACGCTCAGTGGAGAGTCTGCTCAAGATTCTCGCCCTCTGCCCCTCCCCTCACTTGTGCTGGCTCTCTCTCTCTTCCCCCCAAAAATAAATAAATAAATTGTGTGTGTGTGTGTGTGTGTGTGTGTGTGTGTGTGTGTGTGTGTAAGGCTTTGGCATCTGTTTTTGTGAGAACTATTGAACTGTAGTTTTCTTACCAGCAGTATCTTTGTCTTTGGTATAATGGTAACAATGGCCTCAAAGAAGGAGTTGGGAAGTGTTCACTTGTTCTCTGCTTTCTGAAAGAGTTTTTGAAGTACCAGTATTACTTTTTTTTTTAAACAAATATGGAAGTTTCTTGCAGAACACTTGGATGGTACAGATAAATGGAATGGAAATGCCTACATGTCATTTTGAGAATCATCATGATCTGAATTGAAAATCACTTCAAGCAAGGTTTTACTTATTGTAATGCTTAATTTTGTTTCTTCTTTTCATTTTCTTCTTTTTCTTTTTCAATTTCAGCAATATATTTCCTCAAGATTTTAAATCTAGTACTACTTCCTTAAATATTTCTTAAAATTCTCTAGTGAATCTATCTGGTTTGGGGCTTTTCTTTGTGGGAACACTTTAAATAAATAATTTTTTACTCACTTGATTATTCAAAATTTTCATTTCTTTGTTAGTTTCAAATTTTATGTTTCCACCTAATTTTTTCATTTCATTTCAGTTATTTAACTAGTTGGCATAATGTTGTTCATATCATATCATGATAATACTTTTAATTTTTAAACGGTTTGTAGTGATTTCCTCTCTTTAATTTCTGATTTTGATCATTTGTATCTGCTTTCCTATTTTCTGGTTTACTATGCTAAATGTTTGATGTTTTTAATTTCTTACAGAAACCATTTTTTGATGTATTACTTTCTCTGTATTGTTTTCTGTTTTCTATTGTATTATATTCTGCTCTCACCTTTAGTTTTCCATTTTACCTGCTTACTTTGGAATTAGTTTCTTTTTTTCTATTTTCTTATAGTCAACTTATTTTATTGATTCGAGACCTTTTTTTGTGACAGTAGATTACAGCTATAAATTTCTCTCTAAGTGGTGCATTAGCTGCATCTAATGAATTTTAAGATGTATTTCCATTCTCACACAGAAAAATATATTTTAATTCATGTTATCATTTCCTTTTGTACTTATGCACTATGTAGGGGTGTGTTTAACTTCCAAGCATTCCAGATGTCTAATTAATTACATTGTGGTTTGAAAACACACTTCGTATGAATTAAAATTTTTTTTGTATTTACTGAGATTGTTTTTTGAGGTACAGCATATGGTTTCTCCTACAGTAAGTTCCATCTCCTTTTGAATATATTTTCTGTAGTCACTGAGTGGACTTTTCTAAAGAAATCAGGTCAAATTGGTCAGGAATATCACTGAAATCTCTTATTTCCTTGCTGATTTTCTATCAGATTGCTCTATCACTTATTGAAAGTGGTATATTGAAATCTGTAACTATTATTTTTGAATTGTCTATTTCTCTTTTATATCAGTTGTGGCTTTATAGTTTGTTCTATTATTAAATGCATATACATTTAAAGTTACATTTTTCTGATGTACTAACAACATCATCATCATTTTTCTTTAGAATATTTTTTTGTTTTAAGAAATATTTTGTCTGATAGTAATATAATCATTACATCTCTCTTATGGGGTACTCTTTACATGATCAGTTTTTCACCCTTCATTTTCAACTGGTTCTGTCTTTGTAGTGAAGTAGCATTTGTTCTAGATAGCAAATAGTTGACTCTTCCTTTTTCTCAAGTTTATTGTTCTCTCTTTTGAATGGGGAGGTTCGTCTATCACTCTTAAAATCATTACTGTTACAGTTGGATTTCATTTTTCTCTTTGCTTTTTATTTTATTCATGCCTTTTTTGTTCCTTTCTTCCTCTGTCTTATTTTGTGTCAAAAAATGTTTTTGTCTGCCGTCTTATTTCTTCTGATTTTTTAACCCTCCTATTTGTTTTCTTTGTTGTTTTTTGAGAACTTAAAAATAGATCTTAACATATCATACTCTATTTCAGACTGCTGATATAATTTTGATAAAATTTAGCACTTTGTTCCAGTATATTTTCTTCCCCTCACTTTTGTGCTTTATTGTCATATACATTATATCTATATATGTTATAAATCTCACTGTGGAATATTACATTTATTGTCCTATATAATCTTATAATAAACTAATGAATAGATGAGAAATATATGTATATATGTAGAAATTCTTTTATACTTACCCTATATTTGCCATATCTGACATTCCTCACTTTTATCTGTGAATTCAAGTTATTTTCTGGTATCTTTTTTTTTTTTTTTTTTTTTGCCTGAAGGACATCCTTTAGGGTTTCTCGCAAGAAAGTTTTGATAGTAACAAATCATCTTAGTTTCTTTATCTGGATATATCATTATTGTACCTTTATATTTTAAAGATAGATTTTTTTTCCTTTCCACTCCTTAAAAATGTCTTTCCACTGCCTTTGTGCCTCCATTTTTATAATAGAAAGTCAGCCACTAATTATATTTTTGTTTTCTTTTTACACGATGAGTTTTTTTTTCTTCCTGCTCCCAAGATTTGCTTTTTTTCTTTAAATTTTATTACGTTGACTAGGTAAGGTGCGTCTAAGTAAATCTCTTGCTTATTTTATATTCTTTGGCTTATTTTTAAGTCTGATTTCCCGGAATCATCCTTCTGTTTGCATACCCTATGTTCAGCCAAAAGTTGGCAAGAGGTTGTGCTCAAACCCTTCAAGTCAACAGGGCTTATACTCTCTGAAGATGGATCTATGAGTCCTGTAGAGTGCATTCAAATTCCAGGCCATTTTTTAGTCTTTCTTTTATTTCTAATTTCTGCCAAGTGGTCTCACATTTCTTCTTTCTTTACCGTCCCTACCCCCCACATTGTCTCTGTGTTGTTCAACCATATAGGTTGACCCACACAGACAGAGCTGAGGGTGAGGCATGGCATCAGTCCTCATCATGAACACTACAGAATCACCCAGTTTTTATGAAAACCTTAGCAATTTTCATGAATAAATGCTTCTCTGTTTGTTTGTATGTTTTTGGTCCAGAATGCTGAAATTGTTTTTGACAGTTTTATTAACCTTCATAGCTGTTGCCTAAGGAAAGGACTGTCCACCTTTTCATCCCATTAGGTGGAAGTGCTATGCACTCAAGTAATTAAAATCTAATAAAACTGTTTCAAATCAAATTAAACTAGCTAAAAATCTAATTAACAAAATTGAAGTCTATGACTCTACTCTAATTCTTTCCATAGTAGAAAGAACGTGAGCAACAGTGAATCAGGAGCACAAGGAAAACTTATGAATAGCCAAGATGAAATGTCCAAAAAATGGTCCTATGATAGCATACATTTTTCTCACAGAGGTAATATGCCCCATAAAAACAATGGTGTAATTTTATTATTGTTAAAAAAATGTTTTTTAATTACACTCCCTAGCTACTTCTCGCTGTTATGTAAGTATATAATTGGTTGTTGCATATTAACTTTTTATTATATACTAACTCCCTTATATTGACAGTCAAACTAAAAAATCAGCTACTGAACTCAATAAATGCCCTCAGGGCATTGATGATTTCAGGGCTCACTTATCACTATGGTTTTCAGATTCTTTTTCATTTTCTGCTTCTGGGGATTTCCCTCAACATCTTGCAAGGTCAGCTATGCATTTAGAAATAGCATTTCTGTGTGTTTTAAGCCAGTAGGTTTCTTTCTTTCTTTCTTTTTTTCAGGATGTATAGTCAGCACTGTTACTGGAAATAGAAGTTTCAATAGAGCTTTTCAACAAAAATAAGGAGTTTCATTTGAATCTGTAAATATAACTACTTTAAAGAGTTTTATAAGCTCCTTTTAAAATTGTAGATACTATCTGAAAGGAGATACAAAATATAATTAAGAACACTCATAAAATATCACTTCTGCTGTAAGCAGAGCTCTTCTTATTCCATACAATCGATTTTTTTTTTTTAATTTAGGAATAATTCAGAGACATTTCGTGATTAAGACAGGACTCTGCTTTGGGTGTGGGGTGAAATAACAAGTCTTCTCTGATTGTTTAATTCCTAAACCTATAGCAATTGAATTAGCAAGTGGGATCCATATGTAGGCAGGCAATCAAATAGTTTTTATCAGATGTAATGCTGAATACTTTTGAGATGATCAAACTAATATTTTTAAATTATAACTTTATAATTTAAAATTTAAACATAAGTTTAGTATGCTCACTTATTGTCTGTGAATGGTTTGACAATCACAGATAATTGGAATGTGGAGCTCTCAAAGTGAAACTGCACTTCTTTTTTCATTGTCCACTCAAGCTTCTTTGTAGAATAAATCCTTTACACAGGTATTCTGTGTCATTCCAACTACCACTTTCTTAATGAAGGCTCTCAAAATCTGTCATGTAAACAATTATGGTAACTATTATCATAAATAACCTTGAAACACTTGACAATGTCATCAACACCAGGCTATCTGGAAGGTATTTTTTCCTATTCATTATCTCTGTAAGACATTATTTCTTGTCAAAATTGTATGTACTAGAACATTTGATTGATACGAGGTTGAGTCAATGCTAGAAGATGCTCTTACCTCAGAGATTGTCAGATTATTCAGTAAACTAGTTTGCATGATAAGTTGAATATAGACTATTTCAAACATATTTAACTATAGAGACTGTGTTTGCAGAGTTTCTCTGGGGTCCTCCACTTTCTCTTCATCCTGGACCATTTTTCCATGAAGTACATCTTGAGAATATCTCTTTTTTAAAAATTTATTTTACTTTAAAAAAAAATTATTTTACTCTAATCCAAATCTCATCGTATTACTCTTCTGACTGGGAATTCTCAATAAACCCCTACTTCCTAAAAATGTGAGAGAAGATCATTTGGACAAGGTGTAATTTGAAATTATGACAAGCATAATTTCTATCCCTCACTTCTTCCTGTTCTTCCAGCCACCATACCTCATGAATTAGTCATTAGATACACCAAAAGTTTTACTTTCCCCCGAATATTGCTCTCTCACTACTATCTGCTTTTGAACATAGAGCTTTCTCTTTTGGATAATCTTTTGCTATTCTATTCCTGCCAAACTTCTATATTTTAAGTATCCCTCAAATATTATCTGTCTTATAAAAGTTATCTTACATAACCAGACAGTTATGCTCCCACTCTTCTGGACTCTGAGTGTGGTGTATATGGATATATTAAATATATGTCTGTGTTTATGTATTTATGTATATATGGTACACATGTATATATTAAAACAGGTATCATGTTGGCAATGATTATTTTCTCCTAGAATGTGAACTTCAGTATAGTAACCTCTTAGCCATCATTTCATAAAAGGAGGATAGAAATGGGATTCTCTCTGTTTTCGCTGAGATCCTAAGATAACAGTTACTAAATATTTTTATATTCTAACACTGGGGTAAGCAACCAATATTGAATTTGCACAGGAGATGGATTAAAATGGGTTTTGTAACTATTACTCATTTTCTGGCTATAAAATTGATGGTTCAAAAAGGAGTTTGGAAACTGGGGATATTTTATTGCAAAGAATTTTGTCTTCAATAACAGCCCATATTCCAATAGGGAAAAGTTACTTTTCTTCACTTTAAACTTGGCAAAAGCAGCTTTAAGGAGACCATTTGAAGAGTTTGATATGTGTCCTCTGGCATTTGAGGGCTACTATAAACTGATATATACATAGGAAATAGAAGGGTGAGAGTGTGACAGAAATTATGTGTGACAACACAATAGAGGGTTGTACTTAGACAAGTAATGACATTTCTGTAAATATGGATATAGATTTGAATGTGTGTTTCCCAAAGATCACATGTGGTCATGTGAGGAAAAAAAGAGAGAACTCGTTTGAAACTGTCTTAAATGATTCTGACGTAGAAGATCTCTTTAGACCTTGAGTCCTCATAGAGACCTTCAGAGTCTAAGTGAACTGTCCTTACAAGGGAGCCACAGGAGAATAACAAATGGAGAATGGTACAGTTTAGTTCTTTGCCTACTATGAAGTGCATGAGGTAAGTGGTGACAATCAATGTGATGATGTCTGCAAAGGGTCTACAAAACACTCTGAAAGGGAAATGGTATTTTTTAGCTTCTGCCACAGCCAGAGGAAATCAGGGTTAGTTTAAAAAATACTCACCTGGTTTCTCACTCCTCTCTTACTGGGCAGATGCCACAGGAAGACTGGTATAAAAAGCCTAACTGAGGGAATAAAGAAGCAGCTGATCATGACCCCCTTTCCCACTGCTGACGAAAGTAGAGCAGGAGAAAAACACTGCATTCAAATAAAGTTTGTAGATTTGACTGTTCCTGCAATGCGATTATACTTGTCATCAGAAGTGACAGGAGGAATTTTTATCATCTGAGCATGACTGCATAAATCACAGGATTTGGCCTAGATTTTATCTAAGGGTCAGTAAAAAATGGGATATAGGAAAGGAAAGAGAAAATAATAATCTCGGTTTCTATCCACACCCTTATCACTGATTTACAATGGTTACTTCTGTAATGCTAGCACCCAGCAAAAAGTATGAGATGTAATAGGGACTTGAGAAATTATTTATTGATCAAATGTATTATTCTGTTCTATAAAATCTAAACCAAATCTCTATTATAACAATAGAAGTCATTTTAAAATTAAGAAAATATTATTTGGGTACATTAGAGCAGAAGTCTATTAGAATAATTTCTGTGAATCAGAAATGGAAGTTATTTCTGCCTCTAGAAATCAGTAGATCGATATAGTCGAAAACTATACCTGCCCAAGCATTTATTGAGTGCATAAGTTAAAAGTGGTGTTGAGTATTATAAATATAAAGCAATGAATTATACATAGTATTGACTTAAGATATTCATAGACTGGGAATAATAGATACCAGAAAAATAAGTTTTAAAGATATGGGTTTGGTTTTCGATATGCACTGGGTTTACTGTGGGCATAAAAGTGGAAGTGATCGGTTTTATCTTGGTTGTTAGTATATCAAAAGATGCTTTGCAGGGTTAGTTATGTCTCAACGAGGTCTGAAAAGATAAATAAGAATATGGAAAATGGATATGAAAATTCTTATAATAATATTTGAAGTTAAAGATCTAATACAGACTACCTTGTACCTCTAATTCAAAATTAGGTACTCGTGAAGATATAGTCATGGAAGGGGTAGACTAGAACCGAACCTGTCCACGCACAGTTACTTGTAAAGCTTTGGCATTGAATAGAAAGGGAAAGCAATCATGAGAATGTGCAACCACCATCTAATCCTTTCATGCATTATTGGACTGAGTTCACACTCTGTGGGTTGTACAAACATTTATTTTGCTTAAGGACATAAAGAAAAAGTCATTTTAAAGATGAATAAAGGGCAGGAAAATATCAAAATGACAAAACGGATTTGCAAAACATCAAAAAAAAACCCTACTCTTTTATACATAAAAATAAAATTTAATTAATAATATTACTGAAAGGTAAAAAATAAATTCCTTAATGGATGGATTTAGAGGCTAACTATAAGAAAAATAAAAAACTAGTGCACTGGAAAATAGAGCTGAATAAATTTTATGTGGAACACAGTATAGAAAAATAAAACCTTTTCTATAGGAAATAGAAAAGATAAATTTAGAGAAATTGTGGATAATGTGAGATCTCATATAGGTTTAAATGGAGTTACAGAAAGAGAAGAAAGAAAAGGTGGTTGTAAAGGCATTATCTGTAGAGATAATAAGTGAGAATTTTTCAATACTTATGAAAAGTATTGATCCTCTTAATCAGGAACCCAAAGAATCCTAAACATATTTTTAAAAATCTGTCTTAATAAACCACTGGGTAACTTCAGCATAGCAGATAGCATGGAAAGACCTTAAAATACATACAGAGAAAAGAAATATTGTAGTCAAATAAAAATTAGACTCACTATTTATTTATTCATTTGAGAGAGGGAGAGAGAGC
Source organism: Potos flavus (assembly GCA_028534135.1). Lineage (NCBI taxonomy): Eukaryota > Metazoa > Chordata > Mammalia > Carnivora > Procyonidae > Potos > Potos flavus. The sequence continues at coordinate 24,521,909 of CM052887.1, forward strand.
ACAAGCAGGTGGAGCAGCAGAGGGTGAGGGAGAAGCAGGCTCCCCGCTGGGCAGGGAGCCTGATATGGGGCTTGATTCCAGGACCCTGGGATCATGACCTGAGCCAAAGGCAGATGCTTCAGGGACTGAGCCACCCAGGTGCCCCAATGCAAGTATCTTTTAAAAAATGAGAATGGAAGAAACGACACTTTTATCCTAAGAAAAACAGATTTTGCTACCACTAAATCCTCATTCAGGAGAATTTTAAAAGATGTACTTTAGAGAAATGGAAAGTATTTCTTGGTCCAAAGTCTGAAATTCAGGAATGTATGGTGAACAAAATACAAAGTGTAAATATGTTGAAAAATCTAAAATAATACTGATGCTGTAAATTAATAAATGGAATCCTGCTTCTGATAATGATAAAGTAGATGTCCCCTACTTAGGACAACTAGAAAGTATATAATAATCATCTTCTTTTATTAATTGTGAATATAATGTAGCAGGAAACAATCACCAATACAAAATTTAAGAGAAGTGAGGAATATGGACAGGCAATAATAGCATTAGGTGCCACTTCTATATTAGGGACATTTGCTATCTCTCTCACCCTTATTATCCCACTCCTTCCACATCTCTTCCATCCACATAAAAGTGTTCTAGAGGCTGAAGAGGTAAGCAAACATTTTCAGTTGTAAGGTTACAAAAGTTGGACAGTAAGACACGCTAAGGAGCATGTCCTATTAAACCCCACACATCAAAACGTTGCATCCTAGAAGACAGTAGTATAGTATTTGCAGAGAGGACATCCCAGCTTCATATTATCTCAGCTACAGAATCAGATTAACTTTATTTCTGATTACTAGTAGCTCTCAGCACCTATGGAACTAATTTTTAAAAATTAAAAAAAAAATAAAGTCTTTGAGACATGAAAAGGGGGATACTGTATTAAGAATTCTATTTAACAATAAGATATGAAAATTTTAATATGTGTGAACCTATAAAATAGCATCAAAATATACAAAGTAGAAGTTTACTAAACTAAAAAGATAGACAATGGAACAGCTCTTGGGCATGATTTTATATATCCTTCCTCTTATCTAAAATATGATTCATAAAATTGTAAAGTTAATCTAATATATATCATTAACATAATTTTGTGTTTGCATATAAAACAATTTATCCAACAACTGTAGGATGCACATTCTTTAATGCTCATATGGAATATTTATAAAATTGATAATATGCTGGGTCATTTAACAATTCTCACTAAAATTTAAATGATCAATATCATAGAGAATATGTTCTTTAGGCACAATCCAATAAAGCTAGGAGTCAGTAATAAAGTCATAATTATAAAATCATTATATCTTTCAGTGGCCATATCAATAGTTGGTAAGACTTAGAGCAAAAGCGCTCTCATACGCTCTTGTCGTGAGGAGGATAAATTTGCCTAGAAAACTGCCATTATCCATTATAGTTAAAGGAAGATGTACCTTTTGAGAAAATAAATCTACCCTTAGGTACCTCCTACACACATATGGTACATTTGTAGCAGACATATACAAAACTATAACAAACCGAGTATCATTAAAGTGTAGAATATATAAATGAAACAATTTACCCAGTGGTATAATATATCATAATAAAAATGAACCAAATCATAGGCAACAGTGAATAAATTTCATTAAAAATATCGAACAAATGAAACTAGAAAAAAATGTACTTACTGTCTGAAACAATGTATATAAAGTTGAAAAACAGCAAAACTGAAATATAATGTCAAAAATCTAGTTAGTAAATAGTACCTTAGGAGGAATAAGGGCATAGTGATGAGATTGCTTTTGGGGTGTTTTCAGTCAATTTCTTGATCTGTGTGATGAATTCACAGTGTTTGTATCAAGATAATTTATTAAGTTGTATGGGGGTGACTCATTGCCCAGGGACTTATTATCCGAAAGTCCATTCAGTCAAGTATAATCACTCCTACATCACCATTGATGCTGGTTGTCAATTTAGCTGAGGCTTTTTGAAAGGTCCTGGTGTGGCTTCTCCATGTAGCGTGGGCTCACAATATGGTGGCTGGTTTCCAATGATGAACATCTTAAGAGGGCTGCTTAACCTTGGAACTCAAACAGCATCATTGCTACTCTATTCTGTTTACCAAAGCAATCACAGTGGACCACACAGTTTTAGTGGGAGGGGGAAACAGGACTTAAGTACTTTTTGGAAAGTGACAAGTTTCTAGAAGACCATGGAAGAACTGAAATATTGTTTTACCCATAAAAGAACTTTGGACACTTCTCTATACAATAGCCGTTATTGAATAATTTTAGTAGCATAGTCGCATGGTTAGATTTGTGTTTGAATTAGAAAATTCTGAGAATCTTTTTAATGCAAAGACTGGAAGAAGAAAAAAACTGAGTTTCCAGCAATAATCACATGAAGGATAAGAGACTGAACTAAGTCAGTGGCCTTTAAGTTTTACATAAGACAATGGCATTGCAAGGTGACCAAAAAAAAAAAAAAAAAAAACCGGAACCAATGAAACTCAGTCATCTGTTTATCTCAAGTCATCTACTTATCTCATCTATTTATCTCAAGAAGAATTTTCAGGTTTCTGACATGGGTGAGTGAACAGATGGTGATGCCATGTGTTCAGATACAGGAGAAAAAAAATAGATATTTTTGTACATATTCAACTTGAGGATTTCCCAGGAAAACCCAGAGATATAAGCAGATAGACATGTGAATTAAAAGACTAAAAAATTTTGGGTATGGCAATTTCACTGTCTTGAGAATACAGATTTAAAAATCCCAAAAATACATTAGATAATCCAGAGAAGGTGTAAAATAACATTATCAGAGACCAGCCTTTTGTGAACACCATCAGGTGAACACATGGAGCTTGCCACAAAGACTGAGAAGGAGCTACAGGAACAGGGGAGAAAAATCATGGCAGAGAGAAAGCGGGAAGGTTATAGACTGAGAGAAAATTTTGGGAAGGGAAGAGTCACTAGAATAAAAATTCTGGAGTTTTCTTACAGTAGGGTAAAAAAAGCTGTTATAAGCCCACAGCTTACTGTGGTACAATAAGTTAAGGACTGAAAAGAACATTCACCCTTCTTCTCTTTTTTTCTGCAATTTCAAAGACATTGTTGAAAATTGCCAGAGAGAGTTAAAAAGAGTTGAGGTGGCAAGATGTGTACTCTGCTTGACGAAAGTGAATATTAAAAAAAAAAAAAAGTGAATATTTTAGTTGAGAAAGTAGACCCTGTATATGTATGTTGGAGTTTATGAATTAATAACGCACATGTGAATGAATGAATGAATGAATGAGTGAAAGTTTTTAGAGTCATTTTATGGTCATTAGAAACAGTGAAAATTTTTATATGAAGGTTCTGAGTAATCTTGCAACAAGACATGGTGTTTTACTTTATTTAATCCAGTGTTTTCCAAAGTAATGGATCTTGTAATTCTTTCATGAAATATTTGTAGAAGTACCAATCTCCTGGGAAATATTGGCATTGGTATCCACGGTATAAGCCCAACAGCTTGGCACTGAGAGGAAGAGAAGGGATAGGGTGGTAGCTTATGGGGTTTGTTAGGTTGCAGAATAGGCTTGTTTCATTTTATTTTGTTTCACGATGAGAAAAACTTGAGCAAGTCAGTATCTGTGGGAAAAATTATATAGATTCAGGTAGGTAGAGTTTGAAAATGTAGGAGCACAATTACCTGTTAATGCAAAGTCCAGAGAACAGAATGGCTGCAGAATAAGGCAACTTAGTGCAAAGTTAGGCGATCTGAATTTTAGGTACTTGAAGGACAGCACATAGGGAGCCAAGCTATGGAAGAGACTGAGAAATGCATGCACATACATCGAAGAGATACAAACCCAAATCTATCTCTAGCCAGGAGTCAAGAGTAACAGCCTACAGTCTGTTCTGCCATATACCCCTGAGAGGACTCTAGAACACAAACAAGAGTCATTAAATGCTTGTCCCATGAGGAAGAAGGTCAAACAATTACTTTAATACCCAGTAGGAGCTGGTTGTTATATTTGTGTCCTCCTCAAATGTTTCTCTCCCACTAGAAGAGAAGTCTCTTCCCCATTCCTTGAAAATGTCCTTCCAGAGACATTTTGAATTGACTAGTTCTTCTTCCAGAACTCTCTATCCTTGCCTATCCAATCCACCTGTCCTGTGAGCTCCCTCTTGGTGACTATGCACTAGGAGGCCCCAGGCTAATGTCTGGTTACCAAACCAGTGCTCTCTGAAGATGTGCACATGTGTTTGTTTTTATGTGTCTGAATTAATTGAAAAGGCCACTTATATATTAAAATCAAAAGCAGCTACTTGCTTTTAATGTTCAGAAACACAATAATTCTTTGATTAAGCAATGCCCGCTGTTTACATTTATTAAAACTTCTCAAGCAACTTTTAATAGCCACCTAATTTGATCCTACAGGCTAGCACACCATGCCTTTATTACACAAGTTTTATTCAAGACCCATAGCATGCAATTCAGTTCAGTCGTCTAAGTCCGTTGAAAAGACAAATTATTGTGAGTATTCTAAGGAAATCAATTCCCTAGAAAATGTATGGACTTTGACAGTTCCCAATCAAATAAGATTTTTACAGTTTGGACTTTCATTACAACATCTATCTTTTGTAGTTAAGCAATAGTATGGTGAGTAGGAGATTGTATCCATCAAAAGTCTGACAAGTAGGAGCTGATCAGAGTGGAAATGCCTTAGAATGACTCACCTAGATTGAAAAACTGACAACTACAATGAAGTAATAATTAAGATTAATGAAATATTTTAACAAAGCAGACTGATTTAGATCATCTTTTGAGCTTATTAGAAAACAGGTTCTTGATTGAATAATCAATAAAAAATGAACTTTTGTTGTTTATTATTAGAAATGTGTTGTCCCCACTGAAACTAACATGGCAATAAACTTGAGTTTTTGATTTTGCTTTGTGGAGTGGGAGTGGCAGGTTGGGAGAACCCACAAAACAGTTCCTCCTCCAGTGTGAATGTAATAGATTTAAAAACACAAGACTGATTTTTTTTTTTTTTAAGAGAGGAAGAGAGAGGGGTGGCAGGGGCAGAAGAAAAGGGAGAGGGCGATTCTTAAGCAGGCTCTAAACCCAGCATGGAGCCCAACATGGGGCTTGATCTCTAAATCCTGTGATCATGACCTGAGCTGAAATCAAGAGTCAGAGGCTTAACAGACTGAGCCACCTGGGTGCCCCAAAAAATACAAGACTGATTTTAATGACACATATGGTGTTCTATATAGTGTGTTGATGAGTTTGAACTTTTATATTGACCAGATTTTTCATGGAATGACATGTAATGGGAGTAAGATAAAGTTGGGGAGGGGGAAGCCCAGAAATTGGATATATTCAAGAGAAAAAGGAGTGATAGACATTAAGCAATGTTCTCTTTTGGATGTTCTGGGAGGCCCAATATAATTTATGAAGTCATGAGTGCTCTCTCTGCTTCCTCTATGATGTAAATATAGGTAGTTTCCTTTGGTTTAAAATACTGAGTATCTAGGGGTCTGAGTAACATACCTCAAAATATCTGTTCAAAAATAAGTTGAAACTAATAGCTGGTGGGAATTCTAAGTAAGAAGCTAGCTAATAAATGGAAAGTGTGGAAAGGAATTCAAGTGAGTAAGTTAAATCATGAAAACACTTGACACAGTTCGTCATAGAGAAGAGTATAGATTGTATTTATTTTGGCAAAGAGCATAAAATAAGCTAAAAGAAACTGTGCCGGGTACTGCTGGCCTTGATGAAGCATGCTGCTATGACATGCATTGCCTATAAAGAGGGCCATAGTGACAAGACCCTGCAGGTGGCCTTCAGGATAAGAGGGCTTCAGTCGTCTAGCTGCACAGAGCTGAAATCTGCCAGTAACCATATCATCTTGAAATCAGATCGTGAGCTTCAAATGAGCTTGCAACCTCCACTGGCAACTTAAATGCATCCTGTTAGATCCTGAGCAAAAGACTAGGGTAAATCATGTTACAACTCCTGGCCCCCAAAGATTGTGAGGTAATAAATAGGTGCTGATTTTAGTCACCAAGCTTATAGTAATTTGTTACACAGCAATAAAAAAACACATACACAGAGGGAACTAGGAAAAAGTTTCATTAGTCAAGGGCTCCTTGAGAAAAGCGATTGCTAAGGTAAGTCTAAAGAATGTTGATGATGGGGGCGCCTCGGTGGCTCCGTTAGTTAAATGTCTGCCTTTGGCTCAGATCACGATCTTGGGGTCCTGGGAACGAGCCACACATCAGGCTCCCTGCTCAGTGGAGAGTTTGCTTCTCCCTTTCTCCCTGCTCATGCTCTCTCTCACAGATAAATAAATACAATCTTTTAAAAAAATGTTTATTATATGAGCAAAGTTTGCACGTTGTGTTGACAATACCACACTCACTTTTCCATTCGGTACCTTGGCATAAGCTGCTGTTGTGGTCCCCTGGCCCTTGCAAAAAGGTTTTTTAATGATGCATATATGCCTTAGGAAGAAAAAAGTGGAATGATTTTGTTCCTTGGTCTATCAGTTCATTATCCATCTTAAATTGTTTCCTGCTGGCCCTCAAGTGACCATTTCTGCTTCCTGATGTCTAGACCTAAACCAACTGTATCTTGCTGACTTGCCCAATGATGAAAGAGGTATGACTCATGTAATCCAGAGGACAGGTTGGAATCATCCAGAACCATATTTATATTTATTTGCTATATTTCAGACACAAAATCCAGCCACATCCCTGATTTTAAAGACAGCTATTTACATCGGATATTAAGATACTTTTGTAGTCTTTCTTAAAAATACTCAAGGTAAGAGGGATGGGTCATATTGCACAGTAGAGAAAATCAATCTCTGTCTCTCTCACTGTCTCTCTCTGTCTCTGTCTCTGTCTCTCTCTCTCACACACACACACGCATATTTATGTTTTCATGTGATCATTTTGGGCCATCATGACTACTTCTTGAAAAGTTACTGTCTCTTATTTCTCAAACAGGTTCCAAAAATTATCAGCTCTTTTTCTCCTTGCTGGATATTCCTTTAGAGATATTAAATTGTCTTCTTTTTATTTCACTGCTTTGAGGACCAATAACCACCATTTCATACTTGAGCTTCTGCTCCAGGTGTCTCATTAGGCTCTAGTTGGATGAATAAGGCATTTTTTTTCTAAATAGATATGATGTTCTCATCGAAAGACTTTGAACTGACCAATGTACTTAGACCACTTTGAGTGTGTGCTCTCATTGCAAAGAAACTATCAAAACACTAGTTTGATACTAGAGCTATATTTTTGTTTTCAGCAAAGTACCAGCCTCTGATTGCCAATTTTTGAATATGGATTGATGGACATTTGCCTGACTGGAGATGATTACACTGCAGAAAAAAAAAAAAAACCACAACGGTTCTTTGAATGACTCTGATTGTCTAAGTGTGTACTGTGTATGCTTTATCTCTGCTTCATATGTACTTCTGATTTTGACTGGAAGCAGTATATCTCTTTTTAATGTAACTGGTACTTTGGAAAAATCCTCATGTTCTGAAGAATACAAAATTTATCAAACATAAATGATAGGACCTTATTTCTTAGCATTCAGAAGGAGTTAGGAATAAAATTCTAAACCTATTAAAAGTTTGGAATTTTGCTTTAACTTATAATTTAATATGAAGAAATGAGGTAGAAGTTCAGTTTGAGGAATTTGAAGTTTCTTCAGAAGGACCAGGAATGAATATAGAGATACTCATAATTTGAGCAATAAAATAAGAGAAATAAAACATAAGCAAGAAATAATTCTAAAAGAGAGAGAAGGCATCCTAGACTGAAAAAGAACATGTATAATAGAAGTTTTGAGACCAAGTTAACAGAGTGCATGATACTTCCTCTGGCAGTGACATTTCCTCTACCAGACAGCCTGACTTTGAATTCCGACTTTTATGCTTACAAGCTCTAGACCTGGGGCAAGGTTTTCAACCTCTCCAAAATGTAGTTTGCTTACCTCCCTGAACTAATTTTCCTATCTTTAAAATAGGTACTTCACATATTAAGATCTACTTTCTTAACAATTTTCAAGTATATAATACATTAACTGTAATAATTGTGCTGTATGTCAGATCCCCAGAACATACTCATCTGTGTGTGCGTGTGTGTTTAATTTTTTTTTATTATGTTATGTTAGTCACCATACAGTATGTAATTAGTTTTTTATGTAGTGTTCCAAGATTCATTGTTTGCATATAACCCCCAGTGCTCCATGCAATACATGCCCTCCTTAATACCCATCACCGGACCAACCCATCCCTCCACCCCCCTCCCCTCTAAAACCCACAGTTTGTTTCCTGGAGTTCACATGGTTCTTCTCCCCCTCCAATTTCTCCCCCTTCATTTTTCCTTTCCTTCTCCTAATGTCCTTCTCCTTCCTTCCTTTCCTTCTCCTAATGTCCTCCATTCTATTCCTTATGTTTCACAAATAAGTGAAACCATATGATAATTGACTTTCTCTGCTTGACTTATTTCACTCAGCATAATCTCCAGTCCTATCCATGTTGATGCAAAAGCTGGGTATTCATCCTTTCTGATGACTAATATTTCATTTTGTGTATGGACCACATCTTCTTTATCTATTCATTTGTCGAAGGGCATCTCTGGTCTTTCCACAGTTTGGCTATTGTGAACATTGCTGTTTTGAACATTGGGGTAGTTATGGCCCTTCTTTTCACTGCATCTGTATCTTTGGGGTAAATACCCAGTAGTGCAGTTGCCGGGTCATAGGGTAGCTCTATTTTTGATTTTTTGAGGAACATCTACACTGTTTTCCAGAGTGGCTGAACCAACTTGCATTCCCACCAACAGTATAAGAGGGTTCCTCTTTCTCCACAATCTCTCCAACATTTGTTGTGTCTTGCCTTGTCCATTTTTGCCATTCTAACTGGTGTAAGGTGGTGTCTCAATGTGGTTTTGATTTGAATCTCCCTTATGGCTAATGATGAACATTTTTTCATGTGTCTGTTAGCTATTTGTATGTCTTCTTTGGAGAAGTGTCTTTTCATGTCTTCTGCCCATTTTTTGACTTGATCATTTGTTTTTGGGTGTTGAGTTTGAGAAGTTCTTTATAGATCTTGGATACCCGCCCTTTATCTGTAGTGTCATTTGCAAATATAGTCTCCCATTCCGTGGGTTTCCTCTTCATTTCATTGACTGTTTCCTTTGCTATGCAGAAGTTTTTTATTTTGATGAACTCCCAAACGTTCATTTTCGCTTTTGTGTCCTTTGCCTTTGGAGACGTGTCTTAAAAAAAGCTACTGTGGCCGATGTCAAAGAGGTTACTGCCTATGTTCTCCTCTAGGATTTTGATAGATTCCTTTCTCACATTAAGGTCTTTTATCCATTTTAAATTTATCTTTGCGTATGGTGTAAGAGAATGGTCGAGTTTCATTCTTCTGTCTATAGCTGTCCAATTTCCCCAGCACGATTTATTGAAGAGACTGTCTTTTTTCCACTGGATATTTTTTCCCGCTTTGTCGAAGATTATTTGTCCTTAGAGTTGCCGGTCCATATCTGGGCTCTCTACTCTGTTCCATTGGTCTATGTGTCTGTTTTTGTGCCAGTACCATGCTGTCTTGGTGATCACAGCTTTGTAATATAACTTGAAATCAGGTAACATGATGCCCCCAGCTTTGTTTTTCTTTTCAACATTTCCTTGGTGATTCAGGGTCTTTTCTGGTTCCATACAAATTTTAGGATTGTTTGTTCCAGCACTTTGAAAAATGCTGATGGTATTTTGATCGTGATGACATTGAAAGTATAGATTGTTCTGGGCAGCACAGACATCATAACAATGTTTATTCTTCTGATCCATGTGCTTGGAATGTTTTTCCATCTTTTTGTATCTCCTTCAATTTCCTTTGTAAGTGTTCTGTAGTTCCTAGAGTATAGATCCTTTACCCCTTTGGTTAGGTTTATACCAAGGTATCTTGTGGTTTCTGGTGCCATTGTAAATGGAATTGATTCTCTAATTTCTCTTTCTACAGTTTCATTGTTAGTGTATAAGAAAACAACTGATTTCTGTGCATTGATTTTGTATCCTCCCACATTACTGAATTGCTGTATGAGTTCCAGTAATTTGGGGGTGGAGTATTTTGGGTTTTCCACATAAGGTATTATGTCCTCTGCAAAAAGAGAGAGTTTGACTTCTTCTTTGCCAATTTGAATACCTTTTATTTCTTTTTGTTGTCTGATTGCTGTTGCTAGGACTTCCACTACTATGCTGAACAATAGTGGCTAGGCTGGGCATCCTTGTCATGTTCCTGATCCTAAGGGAAAGGCTCTCAGCTTTTCCCCCTTGAGAATGATATTCGCTGTGGTCTTTTCATAAATGAATTTTATGAAATTGAGGAATGTTCCCTCTATCCCTACACTCTGAAGAGTTTTAATCAGGAAAAGATACTATATTTTGTCAAATGCTTTTTCCACATCAATTGGGAGGACCATGTGGTTCTTCTCTCTTTTCTTATTAATTTGTTCTATCACATGGATTGATTTGCGAATGTTGAACCACCCTTGCATCCCAGGGATAAATCCCACCTGGTCATGCTGGATACTCCTTTTCATGCACTGTTGGATCCTATTAGCTAGGATCTTGTTGAGAATCTTGGCATCCATATTCATCAAGGATATTGGCCTGAAATTCTCCTTTTTGATGAGGTCTTTCTCTGGTTTTGGGATCAAGGTAATGCTGGCCTCATAGGAAGAGTCTGAAAGTTTTCCTTCTGTTTCTATCTTTTTGAAATAACTTTAGGAGATTAGGTGTTATTTCTTCTTCGAATGTTTGGTAGAGTTCCTCAGGGAATCCGTCAGGTCTTGGACTCCTGCTTTTTGGGAGGTTTTTGATCACTACTTCAATCTTGTTACTGGTTATTGGTCTATTCAGGTTGTCAATTTCTTCCTGTTTCAGTCTTGGAAGTTTATAGGTTTCCAGGAATACATTCATTTCTTCTAAGTTGCTTAGCTTATTGGCGTATAGCTGTTGATAATTTCTGATGATTGTTTCTATTTCCTTGGCGTTAGTCATGATCTCCCCCCTTTCATTCATAATTTTATTAAATTGAGTCCTTTCTCTTTTCTTTTGGATAAGTCTGGCCAGTGGTTTATTGATCTTATTTATTCTTTCAAGGAACCAGCTTTTAGTTTCGTTAATGTGTTCTACTGTATTTCTGGTTTCTAATTCATTGATCTCTGCTCTAATCTTAATTATTTCCCTTTTCATGCGTGGGTTAGGCTTAATTTGCTGTTGATTCTCCAGTTCTTTAAGGTATAAAGAGAGTTTGTGTATTCGGGATTTTCTATTTTTTTGAGTGAGGCTTGCATGGCTATGTATTTCTCCCCTCAGGACCGCCTTTGCCATATCCCATAGGTTTTGGACCTATGTGTTTTCATTCTCATTGGTTTCCATGAATTGTTTAAGTTCTTCTTTGTTTTCCTGATTGACCCAAACATTCTTGAGCAGGATGGTCTTTAGTTTCCAAGTGTTTGAATTTCTTCCACTTTTTCTTGTGACTGAGTTCCAGTTTCAAAGCACTGTGATCTGAGAATATGCAGGGATAATCTCAATCTTTTGGTATTGATTCAGACCTGATTTGTGACCCAGTATGTGGTCTATTCTGGAGAAAGTTCCATGTGCGTTTGAGAAGAATGAGTATTCTGTTGTTTTAGGGTGGAATGTTCTAGGAGGTCCTTCTGGTCCAGTGTGTCATTCAAAGCTCTTATTTCTATTCTTTTATGCTTAGGTGATCTGTCTATTGCTGAGATTGGAGTGTTAAAGTCCCCTACAGTGAACATATTCTTATCAGCATGTCTTTTTATTTTGATTAACAGTTGGCTATGTAGCTGACTGCTCCCATGTTGGGGGCAGATATATTTACAATTGCTAGATCTTCTTGTTGGATAGACCTTTTAAGAATGATATAGTGTCCTTCTGTATCTCTGACTAGAGACTTTAGCTTAAAATCTAATTTGTCTGATATGAGGATTGCTACCCCAGCTTTATTTTGCAATCCATTGTCATGAAGGATGGTTCTCCATTCCTTCACTTTCAGTCTGGATGTATATTTAAGTTCAAAGTGAGTCTCTTGTAGACAGCATATGGTTGGGTCATGTCTTTTTATCTAATCTGCAATCCTGTACTGTTTCATGGGAGCATTTAGACTGTTCACATTGAGAATGATTGTTGAAAGATATGATTTTATTGTCATCATGTTGCCTGTAAGGTCTTTGTTTCTATAGATTGTCTCTATATATTTCTGTTCTATATCATTCTTAGGGTCTTTCTTCTTTTATAGAACCTCCCTTAATATTTCTTGAAGGGCCAGCTTAGTGGTCACCTATTCTTTCAGTTTTTGCCAGTCTTGGAAGCTCTTTATCTCTCCATCCATTCTGAATGTCAGCCTTGCCGGATAAATTATTCTTGGCTGCATGTTCTTCTCATTTAGTACCCTGAATATGTCTTGCCAGACTTTTCTGGCTTACCAGGTTTCTGTAGATAGGTCTGACATTATTCTGATGTTCTTCCCTCTGTACCTAGCTTCCCTTAAGATGTTTCCCTGGTTTTAAGATTAACAAGTTTCACTATTACATATCTGGGTGTCGGTCTGCTCTCCTTGATCTTGGGGGGTGTTCTCTCTGCCTCTAGGACACAAATGGTTTTTCATTCCCCAGATTAGAGAAGTTCTCAGCTAGAATTTTCTCAAATATATTTTCTAGTCCTCTCTCTCTCCCCGCCCCCTTAGGGATCCCAATAATTCTGACGCTGGAACTTTTCATGGTGTCATTTATTTCTTAATTCTGTTTTCATGGATTCTAAGCTGTTTGTTCCAGGCCTCTTCCTGATTTTTCTTTTCTATCAGTTTGTCTTCTAAATCAATAATTCATTTTTCTGCCTCATTAACCTAGCCATTAGAGTATCTAGATTAGATTGGATCTCATTGATAGAATTTTTAAGTTCTGCCAGATCAGCTCTCACTTCTGCCCTTAGAGAATCTATGTTACTGTTAATGATTTTATCCAACCTAGCTATCTTTTGCATATTTGTTACCCTGAAGTCTGTTTCTGACATCTTGCTTATATCCATATCCATTAGTTCTGTGGAAAAGGTCACAGTCTCTGAATTTTTCCTGTGTTGGGGGTTCCTCCTCCTAGTCATTGTGGTGAGAGGTGTTTGAGGCAATGTGCAGAGTCCAAACTATCAACCACAACCAAAGCAAGATGTGTCTGTTTTATAGGGACCTTGGGACTGTTGGCCTCTTGTTCTTTCAGTCTGTCTTCTGGGGGAGGTGCCTGGCATGCTGTTACCAGACAATCCTGTTGGGACAGAGTTGCCCTGCTCTCCGTGGGGCAGGGGGGGATGGGCTCAGTGAAAACTGGTTTTGAAGGGCTTCTGGTCTCTGGCAACTTTCCCTGGTGGCTGTCTCTTCTGAGAATCAGAGCAGAAGTGACTGTAACCAGTCCTCTGTCCCAGAACAGAAAGATTGCAGTCTGTTCTCCAGAAAGCCCTCCAGGCCACATTGACTCCTTTTTTGTCTGTGCTGCCAAAAACCTCAGCATCCTCTGTTGTGCACCCCACAGTAGCACTCCCAGCCCACGCTTCCAGGTCCAGGCATGTCTCTGCCCTTTGTGCTTCTAAAACTGCCAGCTGCCCCCAGTTCACACATGCACCCCCACAGCTCCAGGTTTCAGTCTGGGGGCTACTCTAAAGTCCTTTCCCTGCTGCTACTAGTCTCTGAGTCTGTGTCCTCAACATGGGATGCTTTTGCATCCTCTGTTATTTCACCTTCCCAGCACCAGCACTTATGGCAGCTCCCTCCCCCTTCTGTTTATGTTCTGTTATCTACCTGCAGAATTGAGGCTCCCTGCTTCATACCTCAAGAACAACCACTGGAAATATTCTGTTTGTGGAGATCCAGATATATCTTCTTACATCTCAGGCTGATTTCGTGGATGTTCAGAGTGGTCTCCAGCTCAATTCATGGGACCAGTTGAAATAGGGTCCCCTACTCCTCCACCATCTTGACCCTTCCTCATGTACTCATACTCATCTTTCAGCAACAATATTGTGTTCTTTCACCCCACTCCCCCTAGCCCCCAGCCTCTAGCCCCTCCACCTTTTAGTTGTGATACAAGTATCTAGTGGTACTCATTTGCAATATGTAAGTGTATCAAATCAACATAGTGTAAACCTTAAATTTACACAATGTCCTATGTGAACAATATCTCAAAGCTGAGAAAAGTGGGCACCTAGCTCCTAATGTTGTTTCGGGATTAAATATGTTCTTGGAATAGTACCTAGAACATATTAAGCATTAAAGGTAATTCTCATTATTTTTGTAATGCAAGACTGGAAGTTAAGGACACATGGTATTAACTGAAAGAGTGATAAAATGAGGCACACAAGAAAGTATATCAAGAAAAAGGCAGTAGCAGAAAGAGAAGATAGACTGGGGCCTCTGGAGGGAGTGTACTGGAAGAGTTAAGTGGTAAACAGAATTTGTTTTCTTCTTTCTCATTTTTTTGAGACACAGAACAAGGAACATGCTTTTATGAAAGGGCTGTGGTGAAATATGGTAATACAGAAATTTAATTCAAAAGTTATGAGGACAGAAGATGAAATTGGGAGAATTGCCTTTGGGACTCCATTCCAAGCACAAAGAAACATGGCAATGGTCAGGGTCAGGTTGTAGTCATTAACTTGATGCCATTATGCCTGGGGGGAATATTGCATTAGAAGGCAATTTTTGTTTGTTTGGTTGGTTGGTTGTTTTTTGTGTGTGTTTTTTGCGGTCAAATCTCAATCTGTGCAAGAATATGGAAAATTTAAAAATGTCAAACTACCCCTCTTGGGTCACTCATTTGCTCCTTTGGGTTGCCTGACAGTTGAATGATGAATTTTCAAAATATTTACCATGCCATAAAAACAAAAACAAAAACAAAGCCACGGGAAAATGGTGAAGAAATAGATTGACTTCGAAGAATGGTTAATAAAAAGTAGAACAGCTATGAGACACTGTTGTAATTAAGAGAAGATAGAGACATACCATTCTGGGTTGTACAGCCTTGACCACCCTCACCAGGACTAGGGAATTTTAAATCGTGTCATGGAAGACCTGAACAACTACATCTAGTTTCTGTTCTAGGTAGGAAATATTTCAGGAAATTCCCTCTCGAGACAGATCTTGATCTGCCCATGATTATCCCAGAGCCCCAAAGTGAAGGCAGATGTACATACTCAGATGCCAGGAAGAGAGAAGAGTTGAAAGTTACATTTCAGTTTCATGTTCTCTGCTCTCAAGGCCTTACTTGACATACTTTTTAAAAAAAACTTAAAGTTCATAATCAAAATTCCAGTTTATTCAGTGTGGCTGTTTCATCTGAGAAGGAAGAAATAATAGAATGTCAGCAATTTAGATTTTTCATTTCCAAATCCTCTGTTTTCACTGGGAAGGCTTAAATCTCTTTCAAAGCATCTTTGCCTTTTGAATAAAAGTATCTAGTTGATGGATTGTGAAGATTTCTCTTAAGCAACTGAATCCTGTTTTATATTTTTGTGTGTTTATTTTTCATTCTACATTATTCATTTTTTTTTAGCAAACATTTATCCAATGCCTCCTGTGTTGCAGATTTTCCTACCAATGTTTTCATTGTTGCCTTTTACTATATACTTCAAACTCAGCAAAAAAGTAAAAAAACAAGGCCAAGCAAATTATGATCTCTGTTTGCAAAGATTTCCAGTTCTTCAATTTGTGTCTAAACTACTGTGGGAAAATGGAGTGTTGTGTGTTTTGGCATATGATAAGTGAATTGGAGTGGGTCCTCTGGTTGTTTTATTGTTTAAGCCTACTTTTATTTGTTTAAGCCTACTATTATTTGCTTTTGTTCTATTTTCTGTTAGCTGACATATAACAGTAGACAGGGTCTACTATATTCATATATCTCATAAAACCACTTAACAGAGTGACTTCCTCTGCCAAAGAACTCTCAGAACATACCTAACATCCCTTCCTCAAAATATTGTAACTCAGCTGAAAATTACAAACTGCAAATCAGGACTCATCCAGGTCTTTACTTTTGTCCCTCAGGTAACAACATAAGAAGCAAAGATCAGTAGCCAGTTATAACCAGTTGGACAGATGGGTTCAAAACAGTAAAATCAAAATATTTTGTACTCCAATATCCATCCACAATGTTGAAGAATCCTGATTTAGCTGAAATTCTTCACACCCATATCATATTTTTAAATATTCTGATTACTGTAATTGATAGAGGAAGCATATTTTCACATAGCTATGTTTATAGGTAGTGATAAAAATTTCTAGCTTTGAAATAATGTTGTCATTGAAGTGTAATTCAGTGAGTTGAGAAAAAGGAAAACTTTTTTTTTTACTTTTTAAAAATTTTATTTATTTCTGTAATGCTATCTTGTACAAAACAAGCAGGGTGGTCAAAAGCACAAAGGCTTTGAAGTTGGGATTAAGAGATGAAATAGACAGGTGTTACAAACTCTTACACCAGAGGCTGAGGCAGGTGACAAACAAGGAGGTGAGCTAGGTGGCTGGAGAGGCTACACCTTGAAACAACTGTTCCTGCTTCCCCAGGCTCCTCCCTAGGCAGAGGTGGTCCAGAGCTGTCAGATCTGATTTCCTCAAAAGATGGCAGAAATGTAGATTTCCTGATGTATAAATATCAGAAACTGCATGTTCGAATCTCTGGGTTAGAATTCAGGTGGTTTGTTCTCCATGAAGGAGTGGGGTCAACCAGGAGAGGATACAAGGGGGATTCTGGGGAAGGTCCTATGTTTTAATCTGGACTGGTGACATGGGCATGTTTTCTTTGTGAATATTTCAAGGACCTATACACTTGTGGTCTGTGCCTTTCCTCTCAGATAAAAAGGTAAAAAGAAATAAACAATCATTTCAAGATACAAATATTGAAAAGATAAAACTTCACAGTTTTCTGTAACTATTGTTATTGCTGGTTTTACTATGATAGTAGACATTTAAATGTTTTAATTATAATTCTGCACAGGCTTGTAGGTCGTATTTATTTATTAATGACTCTCATTTGAATGAGAGAGGAATAAAAGCAACCGAACAACATCTGGAACAATTATATAAAACTACCTTAAAACAATCTTAGGGCCAGACCCTTTTTTTTTCTTTAAGATCTTATTATTTATTACATCGTGTTGCTATTCCCTGTGATTCTGCTGGATCATCTAACCATTTAGCGTCACACACTATCAACTCCACAATATTTCTTTGTTACTATTAAAACTAAACAAATCTTATGGATTTTCACATCGATTTTTCTTCTGGATGTGTCATTTTAGCTTCTGTTAATTAATCCATTTCTTGATGAAGTCCCAAAAGTTCATTTTTGCTTTTGTTTCCTTTGCCTTTGGAGACATTTCTTGAAAGAAGTTGTTGTGGCTGATGTCGAAGAGGTGACTGCCTATGTTTTCTAGGATTTTGATAGATTCCTGCCTCACGTTGAGGTCTTTTATCCATTTTGACTTTATCTTTGTATATGGTGTAAGAGAATGGTCAAGTTTCATTCTTCTATATATAGCTGTCCAGTTTTCCCAGCACCATTTATTGAAGAGACTGTCTT
>CM052887.1:24540086-24646028 GCA_028534135.1 Potos flavus
AAAGACTATAAATGACAGATTTCTGATTCTCTTGATACAGTCTTCATTATACAGGATCTTATATGCCTTGTATTTGAAGATGGTTAAAAAGTAAACTCTGAACTACTACGTCCAAGGAGGATATTTAATTCTACAAAAAATTGCATCTATGCTCATAAAATTACCTAATAAAAGAGTCATTTAAAGATTTGACACAAACGTTTCTTAAAAAGTAGTTCATACAACTCCCTCTGATTCCCATTGGCAAAACATGGACATAAAAGCAAAGTAGAGGGGCGCCTGGGTGGCTCAGTGGGTTCAGGCCTCTGCCTTCAGCTCGGGTCATGATCTCAGGGTCCTAGGATTGGGCCCTGCTTCGGGCTCTCTGCTCAGTGGGGAGCCTGCTTCCCCCTCTCTCTCTGTCTGCTTCTACCCACTTGTGATCCCTCTCTCCCTGTCAAATGAATAGATAAAAAAAAATTTAAAAATAAAAAATAAAAAAAATGAATAGATAAAATCTTTAAAAAAAAAAAAGCAAAGTAGAATATCTGGTTATAAAAGACAGGTCATTGTAAGAGTCACACGAGGCAAAGGGAAGGATTTTTTTAACTTAAAGAAGCTGAGAAAATACATAAACATGTAAGTCATCTGACCCAGGGCTTTTAGGAAGTGAGTGAAAAATATAAGCAAGTCATTGAATAAACAGGAACATTAGCAGTTTCCTGTTAAATAAGCAAGAGATTGTACTTAGGTTTATTTGTCACACACCCTGACCTACTCTGAAACTAAGTGGGTGAATGGAAACAGTTTAGAGTTAGAGGTCAAGATGATAGTTTGTTTCTACCATGGTTTAGTACCTGCATGTTATAAAATTAACATTTTTGTGTTTTGTTTTCTCATTTGTAAAATGTGGAGATTGAGTTCTAAATGATCTATGATTTCTAATTTCAAGTCCCATATAATGTTTGAAATGACTTCCCATATTTTATTAAACCATGGCTATGTATTAATAATGCTTGCCTAATATTTATTGAATATTAGGGTAGAAAATATATATTCCTTGGTATTATAATGGATTTTTATGATAAAGCAAGTATGAGTATAATTTTAGATAAGCGTTTTAAAGGGAAATTCATTGTTGATCTTAAATCTTTGCTGTTCTATTAGAAATCTACTTTTATCTTTATTATGTTAGTGGTATACTAATAATCATATTAGTATACTATTATCTCATGTTTGTTTTTTATTATAATGATATAATGTATACATATAATTATATATATTATTAACAAGAATGCTTTTCTGGAAAACTTATTCTCATCATGACTACTAAACTATATTAAATATCACTAACTAAAATGTCTACATGGACAAGATAGCATGAATTTCATGAATTCGTAAATCAAACAAGGTATATGGTAAACAGGGGATAGGTGGAGATATTCTGAACTAAAGGTTATGCATAAGGGATTTCAAAAACAAAATCTTTTTAAATATTGGGACTTCTGAGCAAAATATGTCTGATGACACAGATTCATATGCCACCAGTTATAACCTTTATTATATGCCTCCCTACAGTCTCAATCATTCCTTTTTGGCTTTAATCAAAATGAACTAGCATTTTATATATGTCAAACATCATGTGTGGCCCTCAGAAGGTGATATTGAGCAAGATAAAAGCTCATTTCTAAGGAGCCTCAGATTAGTTTTGCTTTCTGGTTTTGATACCATGGTCACTTCAGCACTTTTTGTTCATTATTATTCATATTTCTTTGGCTCATGCCTTTTATTATATTTTGCTCAATAATCCCTAGCCCAAGGTGAGAATACCTATCTAATCATATACCCTGATGAGCCTGTATGAATAAAGGCATAAAAGCCAAGCCAATTGGCTGCCCTATAAATGAAGGCTGTTTGATAGGCACATAACCCCCTGTGTTCCCTATTGATGATTCCCTATTCTATTCCATGCAGTGACTATTACAAAACATTGCCCATCAATATCTTCATTATCTATGTTACAATATCTATATCATCTACATTATTCAGACATATGAGATATTAAATTTGTATTAAATTTGTCTCATGAATTTCTACCTCCATTTTTTTCTGTATTTTTACCCATTCTTTCTGTTTCTAGGCTATCTTTGAAATAATATCCCTTTTTATTGGTAGTTTGTCCTATTTATGCAAATACTTTATCCCAAACCGTCTATTTTTTTTTTTGAGGACTCCAATTCATCAAGAAGTCCGATATTTTGTAGTTTACTGTTTTCTGTCCCCATTACCTTTCTACATACTCCCTGCAGTATTGCCCAAGTTAACGCCTGTTAGCAACCTGGCTAATCTCCAAATGATCTTCCTCATCTGTCCTTCCTTTATCCATTGAGCTTTCCTTAGGCACCTATTTAGCTCAGCTTTTTCACCATTTACATATAACTTCATTCCATAAAATATTAGTTTCTATTAAAACTTTCTCTTGAAAGATTTTCTAGAATGTTGATACGATAACTTCTAAGTACAAAACATTTTCATAGAGTATATGGTGAGATAGTTATAGAAATTATAAGCTCTCAAAAAGAAGTAGCCAGGTAATTTAGGAGCATCTACACCTAAGTAAACCTTGTTTAAAAGCATAAATTTGTATTTGTTAGTCTTATTTCAGAGATGAAAAGAGAGAGAGAAATCAGTAGGTCCAATAATGTCATTAAATATATGAGGAAATCAGTTTCTTTAAGAAATTTAATATTTCTATTAGCTAGTGGTAGAAACCTGATGTGCTTAATGACAGAAATACAATAAATGCACCACAAGAAAATAAAACAAATACACCACTGAAAAAATAAAGCTGAAACAAGAAAAATATATAAAAATTATTTTTCTCTTCTGGTTAATTTATGGAAATTATATATTTAAGATAATGTTAATCTATATTATTTTCAAATTTTTAAATTTTTAAATATTTTAAAATATTTTAAAGACTTCTGTTAAAAAAAATATAGAGGCCAAAGCCATATTTGGCATGCCAAGTATTTACGGAATGTTGTCGTGGACATGTTTTGTGCTCCATTTTGTCATATAGAGGACACAAATTTTCAGTCTGCATGTATTAATGAGGATTCTTACCTTTGTTCAGAGCATCAACTTAAACTGGCTTAAAAATAATTTATTATTTTATTTAATTAGGGAGTGCAGAGAATAGTATGGCCTTAGAGATGTCTGGACTCAGATACTCAAAAAGAAGAGACATCAATTCCTCAATCCCAGGACGTGCTTTCTTTTCCTGTGGCTTCCTTCTCAGGTATGATTCCATTTTATTTACGTAGTCATAAATGGTCAAAAGAAACTCTAGGCTTGTAATTTTATCAATATAACGAACTCAAGGAGAGAAAGAAGACTCTTGAGATGGAATCTGATTTGCTTTAGATGGGGTTACACAGCTACATCTGACCTAATCACCAGGAATAAAATAATGAAATACATGGGATGGTTAGGCAAGATTGGATATTTGTTCATGTTTGGAGATGAGGAGTATTTCAAGCCCCATTCAGTTCACTGGAAGTGAAAATGAGAAAGAGAACCAGAGTATTATTACCAGAAAGGCCATGAAAATTGGTAAGGCAAATACACCAGGTATCTATTATTATACCAGTAGAAAGAGTTTGGAACTTTTCCTTGCATATCTATTTTTTGAAACAACTTCAGAAGAATAGGCGTTACTTCTTTAAATGTTTGGTAGAATTCCCCTGGGAAGCCCTCCGGCCCTGGACTCTTTGTTGGGGAATTTTTGATAACTGCTTCAATTTCCTTACTTATTATGGGTTTGTTTGGGTTTTCTATTTCTTCCTGTTTCAGTTTTGGTACTTTATACATCTTTAGAAATGCATCCATTTTTTCCACATTGCCTAATTTACTGGCATATAGTTGCTCATAATATGTTCTTATAATTGTTTGTATTTCTTTGGTGTTGGTTGTGATCTCTCCTCCTTTTTTTTATTTAAAAAATTATTTATTTATTTGGGTCCTTTCTCTTTCCTTTTTGATAAGTCTGTCCAGGGGTTTATTGATCTTATTAATTCTTTCAAGGAACCAGCTCCTAGTTTCGTTGATCTGTTGTACTGTTCTTTTGGTTTCTATTTCATTGATTTCTACTCTGATTTTTATTATTTCTCTTGTCCTCCTAGGTTTAGGCTTTATTTGCTCTTCTTTCTCCTGCTCCTTTAGGTGTAATGTTAGGTTGTATATCTAAGACTTTTCTTGTTTCTTTCTTTCTTTCTTTCTTTCTTTCTTTCTTTCTTTCTTTCTTTCTTTCTTTCTTTTAAGATTTTATTTATTTATTTGACAAAGAGCGAGAGAGATCACAAGTAGGCAGAGACGCAGGCAGAGAGAGAGGGGGAAGCAGGCTCCCTGCTGAGCAGAGAGCCCAATGCGGGGCTCGATCCCAGGACCCTGAGATCATGACCTGAGCTGAGAGCAGAGGCTTTAACCCACTGAGCCACCCAGGCACCCCAGTTTTCTTGTTTCTTGAGAAAAGTTTGTGTTGCTGTATACGTCCCTCTTAGGACTGCCTTTGCTGCATCCCAAAGGTTTTCAACAGTTGTGTTTTCATTTTCATTTGTTTCCTTGATTTTTTAAAATTCTTCTTTAATTTCTTGGTTGACCCACTCATTCTTTAGTAGGATGCTCTTTAACCTTCATGTGTTTGAGTTCTTTCCAAATTTCCTCTTATGATTGAGTTCCAGTTTCAAAGCATTGTGGTTTGAAAATATGCAGGGAATGATCCCAATCTTTTGGTACCAGTTGAGACCTGATTTATGACCCAGGATACGATCTGTTCTGGAGAATGATCCATGTGCACTTAAGAAGAATGTGAATTCCGTTGCTTTAGGATGGAATGCTCTGATATATCTGAATATATCTGTGTAGTACATCTGGTCCAGTGTGTCGTTCAAAGCGCTTGTTTCCTTGTTGATCTTCTGCTTAGATGATCTTTGCATTGCAGCAAGTGGAGTGTCAAAGTTCCCAGCAACTGTATTATCAATGTGTTTCTTTAATTTTGTTATTAATTGGTTTATATAATTGGCTGCTCCCATTTTAGAGGCATAAATATTTACAATTTTCTGATCTTCTCATTGGTTAGACCACTGAAGTATGATATAGTGTCCTTCATCATTTCTTATTACAGTCTTTGGTTTAAAATCTAATTTGTCTGATATAAGGCTTGGCACACCAGCTTTCTTTTGGTGTCCGTTAGTGTGAGAAAGGTTTTCCATTCCCTCATTTTCAATCTGGAGGTGTCTTTGGGTCTAAAATGAGTCTCTTGCAGACAGCATATGGATGGGTCTTGCTTTTTTATCCAATCTCATACCCTGTGTCTTTTGATTGGGGCATTTAGCCCATTACCATTCAAAGTAACTACTGAAAGGTATGAATTTAGTGCCATGTTATTACCTATAAAACCACTGTTTCTGTATATTGTCTATTCCTTTCAGGTCCATGTTACTTTGGGGCTCTCTCTTCACTTAAAGGATGGTGAAGGGCTTCCTTTAAGGAAGGAAGGGCTTGCAGGGCTGGTTTAGTGATCACAAACTCTTTTAGTTTCTGTTTGTCCTGGAAGATTTTATCTCTCTTATTTTAAATGACATCCTAGCTGGATATAGTATTCTTGGTTGCATATTTTTCTCATTTAGCACACTCAATTTATCATGCCAGTCCTTTCTGGCCTTCCAGGTCTCTGAGACTAGGTCTACTGCAAGTCTAATGTTTCTACCCTTGTAGGTTAAGGACCTCTTATCCAGAGCTGCTTTCAGAATTTTCTCTTTGTCTCTGAGATTTGCAAACTTCACTATTATACGTTGAGGTGTTGACCTATTTTTATTTATTTTGAGGGGGGTTCTCTTTGCCTCTTGGACTAAAGTGTATGTTTCCTTCTCCAGATTAGAGCAATTTGTGTGTTTTATATATATATATGTTATGTATTATTAGTAATATATGTTACATATTACTAATTAATTGATAAATTAGTTGATAAATGTATTATATATATATAGTATACTTGCCTATGTTATATTATATATTATTACAGTACATATCATTATTATGTATTATAAATACCATAATAATATAAAATACATATTAACAAATAAATATCTAATACCAATTAATAATTAATATATATTATTAGGAAAAGTAAGCATCGGAAGAATAAAATAAACTCTCACATTGCATTTGTTCTAGTATGAATAAAAAGTATGTGCAATGGGACTTGTATAGGTATACATTTATTTTTTTTTATCATTTACACTTTTTCATTCTCTTTTTTCTTTGTAGTTTCAAGTTCTTATTTAAATTTCAGTTAGTTAACATATAGCTTAATACTGGTTTCAGGAATAGAATTTAGTGATTCATCACTCACATATAACTCAGTACTCAAAACCTAAGATTCTAATGAAATATAATTATACTTTACTAAGTAACTAGGTATTATTCAATCATATTATTTTTCCACTTTAAGGTACTTAACACAATATTGCTTAAAGGCGAGATGTAATGCAAGGTTCTAAGCAGTATTTCCTACTGTAACTGCATGAATATTCTAATTCCTATCTTAACAATATATTTTCATTTATGAAGCTGACAACTCTTTTATTAGAAAACAAAATCAATTAAGTAAAGCCTGATTTAACTATGTAAGTGCTTATCGAGACATTAAAATTAAAGCTTCTATTTCAGAATATAGCTGAGAAATAAGACTCAGGTCAAAAATTACATTTTGAAGCCTTCCATGTGTTAGATTTATTTCTTTTTTGTTTAAATGTAGTTGACATGTACTGTTAATTAGTTTTAGGTGTGCAATGTAGTGATCTGGCAAATCTATACATTATACAATGTTCACCATAATAAATGTAGTTACCATCTGTCACCATACAAAGTTATTGCAGTATTTTTACTATATTCCTTATGCTGTAGTTTTTATTATCACTACTTATTTTATAACACATTTATTTTATTTTTGTATCTCTTAATCCCCTTCACCTATTTCACCTTCCCCTCTGATAACTACCAATTTGTTTTCAGTGTTTATGAGTCTGTTTCTATTTCTTCGTTCATTTGTTTTGTATTTTTTACAAAATATAGGTGAAGTCACATGGCATTTGTCTTTTTTTTTACAAAATATAGGTGAAGTCATATGGGATTTGTCTTTGACTTATATCACTTAGAATAATACTCTAGATCTATCCATGCTGTCATAAATGGCAAGATTTTATTCTTTTTACTGGCTGAATAATATTCTATTGCATATACCACACCTTCTTTATCCATTCATCTACTGATAGACTCTTGGGTTGTTTCCATATCTTGGCTATTTTAAATAATATTGCAATATACATAGGGATGTATAAATCTTTTCAACTTACTGTTTTCATTTTCTCTGGGCAAATACTCTGTAGTGGAATTACTGGATCATATGATAATTCTATTTTCAATTTTTTGAGGAATATCCACACTGTTTTCCACAGTGGCTGCACCTGTTTACATTCCCACCAACAGTGCAGCAGAGTTCCCTTTTCTCTATACCCTCACCAAAACTTGTTATTTCTTGTCTTGTTGATACTAGCCATTTCTGACAGGTGTGAGTTGATATCCCAGTGTGCTTTTGATTTGCATTGCCCTGATAATTAGTGACGTTGAACATCTTTTCAAGTCTTTGTCGGCCATCTGTGTATCTTCTTTGGAAAGATTATTTAATGATTTAACATTATTTAATACTGTGTATTCTCTAATCTTCAATCACTCAGTCTTTTGTGTAGATATTTTAAAAATAAAACATATCAAAATGATAAAACTTAGTAAATTTTATTGTTCTTAATAATTACAGTAATTTCTATCCCTAAAAAACCATGAAGCTCTATGACTGTAATCCTCTCGCAGCAGCCAGAAAGTTTTCATCTTGTCAATGTTAAGTAATTACCATCATTTTGTTTTGGTAAGGGATCAGTTTTGACAGCAGATGTCCTGCATTAAAATAAATATGTGATATTTAGAGAAATGTTTTTCTCTTTCACTATATTCTACTCTTTAAAAAATATTCTTCCTAATGCAATTCATATTTCAAAGTTTGAGATAATGGAAAACCATATTTATTCTTTACTGGGAGCAGTAAAAACTTTTATTTCCACTACTTTCAAATTGGTTCTGCATTTATTTTAAAATATTAGGTACCACCCACACTATTTGAGTATTCAACTACGCAAAATTTGTTGATGTCTCTGGTATTCTGTTATTGCTTTTGGTATTCTGACACATTAAAAAAGAAGAAAGAGCATATAATGTTTGCATAGTTCATTTATTAAAGATAAATCTTGTTTACTTATCAAGGAGAACAAATAAGTCATATACCAAAAGAATTGCTTTTGGAAGTAGGAGCTGATAAGTAAAAATTTTTTTAATGATCTCGTGATAACCCTTCTGAAAAAGGCAACTGGTACGATTTTAATTATTAATTATTTCTTTTAACCATCATAAAAATAATAGCACACATGAGTATATTAGAAACCATGAATTACCACATGTAAATAATTTACTTAGTTTTCCTTTAGGAATATGATTTTATTTCTCCACATTATGAATATGATGAATGGTATCTCTTATCTTACGTGTATATGTCTTCAATGTGTGTGTCCCCTCTGATAAAAATGTTTTTACATCATTATTTTTTGTCTCCATAAAAGATAAAGTACATTTGCTGATATAAATACTATATAAAAGTAATTGAAAAACTGTTTTTCTCCAGGTATCATGTTGGGAAATGTACATAGTTCTTGATTTCTGTAGCAAAACTTCAAGTATGAATTTACAGTGTCCTCAGATGAGGAAACGAGTGTTCATAGAAGCCAAGCAACTTGTCTCAGTTAATAGAATTACTAAATCTTAACCCCAATATGATAAACCAGACTTTACTGGCTAAAACCTACATTCTTTCATGTGCCACCTTTCCTCCATTCTCTCTCTCTCTGCACACACACACTGTTGACCTAAATAAAAAGGTAAACTTACACAAGCTCAAAAAGATGAGTTTATTTGGGAATAACACAGGAATTGCAGTCCTAAAAAAGAAGAAAGATGTCAAATCAGTAATTTCAACTTTAAAACACTGGGGGGGAAAGATAAAACTAAATCTAAAACAAGCAGAAATCAGGAAATAACAAAAATGATTATGATGGAAATTAGTAAAATAGAAAGTCAGAAAACATAGTAAATCAACATAATCAAAACTAAATTTTTGGAAAGATGAATGAAGTTGATAAACCTTTAGCTAGTTTTACCAAGCAAAGAGAGTGAAAGAACAAGAAAACAAGAGAGAGAAGACTAGTTACTAAAATTAAGAATGAACAAGAGAATCTCCGTAGTGACATTACGGAAACAAAGAGGAATGCTATAAAAATAGGAGAATGCTATATAAACTGCATACTGACAAATTAGATAACTTAGATGAAATGGACAAATTTCTAGTAAGATGCAAACTATAAAATTTGACTCAAGAAGAAGCAAACAATCTAAGTAGACCTAACGAGTAAAGCAATTGCAGTGATAATTAAAACTCTTCTAATAAATTAAAGCTCAGGCAAAAAATAGCCTCATTATTGAATTCAATCAAACATTTAAATATGGATTAACAGCAAATATTTTCAAACTTTTCCAAAAAACAGAAGAGGGGACACTTCCCCATGGGTACTATGAATTCAGTGTGTACACTAATAACCAAACCAGGCAAAAAATAAGGGAAAAAATTACAGATCAACGCCTTTAAAAAATTCTCAACACAATAGTAACAAACCAACTCTAAAACCTATAAAAGGATTATACATAATGACAAAGTGGAATTTATCCTAGAAATGCAAGGTTGGTTTAATATCGATCAATGTAATCACCATATTAATGAAATAAAGGACAAAATCTGCACGATTATCTAAATACACTCAGGAAAAAAATATTGACAAAACCTACCCTTTTGAACAAATAAATAAATAATATTCAACAAACTAAGACTAGAAGGGAACCTCCTCATTCTGATAAAAGGCATCTATGAAAAATTCAGAGCTAGCCACTGTAATAAGGCTGGTCTTTGCTACACAACTATGACCTTGTGACATTCAAATGTACCAGTGAAATATGCTCCTATCTTTTCCTTGTGTACTCTACCTGCCCCCCCCTCCAATAGAAGCACTTATCTATGGGTCCTCACTCTGTCCTTGCTCCCTTGGAGCTCCTCCAACATGGTTTCCTGCCTGCTGTATCTCCCCTTCTAAGACCTGTGAGTATAATAATTTTTTTTTCACTTACAATGCCTCTCCACAATGTTATTCCATGATCACACCTGACAGATCACCCTAAAGCCCCATTTTAAGTAATATAATTATTCCTTACAACATACCTGTGGCTATTTGGAGGAATCGCATTCCAGATATTCCTTAAAGAGTATGAAATACACTCCTCAGAAAGCAAAGTATCTACAGCCCATGGTACTGTCTAAAGGCCAGAAAATTTTCACATTTTAATTTCTTTTAAAGTCAGAAGAAAATGAAGGCAAGTATTCCTATGTCCATGAAAGGAATGATGCATCCCCAGTAGGAAGCTGAGTGAATGAGAGGAGTGAGGTACAGTTAAATTCAAATAGTTGGGAGTTTGATGGGAAAGATCACATAGGTCTTTAAGGCCATGTTTGTACTTGAGCTTTTACTCTGAATTCAGAGATGAGAATCTAAGAATTCTGAGTATAAAGTAACGTTTTAAAAGATCACTATTTCTGTGCTATAGAGAGTAATTGTAAGGTCAATGGATTATTGAAGATATTGACAAAATTGAAGTGAAATCATCCTTATAGCAGGATGGTTCTGGCAGAAATGACATAAGGTGCTTGCTTACTGAATGCATTTATAAGGGTCAAAAATTCAGAAGTAGCAAAATTAAAAGCACTAGATCACTGAAATAGTATCAGTAAGAGTTTATTATGCACATAAAAACAGTTTGTGAACTGGGAGCTCTCAATTCAACAGTGGAATGAGACTCAGAGGTATATTGTTATAGGGTAGCTCATGTAGTAAAAATGTGGAGGCTGTTAATTCCTTATAGTGACTGGTTATACTATTAGCATTTCCCTAATGATAGGGGATTGGTTAAAAGTGGTTACCTCATGCTAATTTGGGGGAATAGCTTAAGTTGCCTTTATGGTATTCAGAGGTATTTATGAAAGGTGACCCAAATTTCACTCGTTTTGCAAAATAGGCTAAATTAAGTCTTGCTTATGTGGCTTACTTGATTTTGTCTGCTCGGGAATTTTCAAGCCTGATTTCCATTTTGTATTTAATTTTAACATAACTTAGAATTAACAGGATTTGCTGTTGGCTTGTGTCTGGGTGTTTAAAAAATAGAGTGTAGACAGATGTACTTCATTCTCCTAACGAAAAGCAAACGGGATCTGTTACTGTCTGCCTCCTATTAATCTCCCCAGTGAAAGGTCGTTGCTTCTTTTCTAAGATCTTCATCATTAGCATCAGCTTCTTCTTATCTATTCAGACAAATACATGCAGAAATGTGAACTGAGTGTGATAATGGCTGAATTGTGACACTGATAAAAGTATACACATTTTTTGTTTTCTGCAGTCATTTTTTTGTATGTTAAGATCATTCACTCTTTAGTCCCTATCATGGTGTTAGAAGCAATTATAGAAAATATCTGATACTGTCAAAAATTAATGTCCATGCCAGTGATTTTCAAGCAGTGCCATCACAGCAAGGGAATGTGCTTGTTGAGCAGGGGAGTGCACGATGGGCATAGCCCACAGGGAGTAGTTGGATGACAAGGTGGTGATGGGCAGAAAGGAGGGAGCACGGTGTGGAACAGCGGTAACATCTGAAAATTTTACTGAGTATGGGCTCTGCTCCACCACAATTAATGACCCACTGTAGGAGAACATGTACTTTGATTTGTTTTTTTAGTGATTCTTTGATCTGTCTCATTCTCTCGCTCTCTTGGGAGAAAGGATAGTAAGCATTATGTGAGTCAGCTTCCCAAGGGCAAGAAATGTTTAAAAAAGAAAAACTAACTTTCTAGAACGGAGATCAAAGTCCTGACTGTGGCGTCATTAACTGAATGCTCAACAAACTAAGCCTCAAACCAGGCTATGGTTTCTGTAGAAAATGAGAATACAATCAGAATGACTTCTAAAACTTAAGAGTTTGCTTGAAGTTTATAAGTGTATATGTGTGAGAATTGTAGTATATGGGCATTTCTGCCTAGAGATTGTGAATTTACATTGTTGTTTGGTTCAAAAAGAAAAACAAGGGCTGGCACTCTAAAGCATAATGATATCAACAGGTCAGGAAGCTTCTATTACCTTAGTGTAAATTGATCTGTCTTAATTAAAGCTCAAAGGAATTATCAGAGAAACTCCTGGTACTATAAGGGATTAGTCAAAAAGGATTGAGGTACCCCACTTAACTTTTCATTTTTAAGACAATATCTTTCATATTTGCAGCTTTAATGAGGAGGCCAGATGGTGATGAAAGTAAGTGACGACACTTTATAATATTGGTGAATGAAGCCTTTCAAATGAGATAGACTCTAGCCATTTGCTGCCTTTTATACATATCACTTTGCCACTTGCTGGCGTTTGCTGGATTTCTGGCTTTCCCGTTGACCTGATTAACTTCACTCAGTATTTAAATTTTATTTATTTATTCATTACTTGCTTCTGCCAATTTCCCAAAAGGATTTCAGATAAGCGTAACTAGAAAGGCCTTTGCAGAACGCTAGGCATTGTTTCTGCTTTTAATTTACAAATCACTGCTACGTCTGTACAGGATGGCTTTTTCGGGTCTCTAGAATTTTGCGTTTTAGAAACGGTATTTGTATTATTTATCCTGAGATGCTCTCTCTGGATATCTACTTGTAGTTTTGATGTTTCATTTGGGATCTTGAATTTACATGTTCTGCATATCAATATTTCTTGTTTGGTGGCACTTAACCTACTACCAAGAAAAAAGAAATGTGTTTTATAAGAGTGAAATGTTTTTAAAATATATAATCTCTCTCACCAAAACTTATGTAGTAGTTGAAATATTATTTGATCTTATTTAATTGGGAATGTTTTTGGAGGAAAAAAGAAAAACAAAAAGTTGAGATTCTAGCACTCAGGCTAACATCCGAAGTAAGTTGTCAACTCTAATAAGGTATCATTCTGTGAATTTAGACAGGTGGAAGCTGCCGAAACTCTATTTATATACTGTAATGTGGACTGTGATTCTCAAACTAACAAAATTGAGAATCTCCTACGGTGCTTGTTCAAACACAGATTGCTGGGCTCCACACCCAGTGTTTTTGAATCAACACTAGGCCTGGGTCTGGGTATTTGTTTTTCTATCAAGTTCCCAAGTGAAGGTGATATTACAGGCTTGAAACTACTGGTATAATAAATTATACCAAAGTTTAAGATAATTACTTAACTCTTAAAAGTTGTCTTTTAGGTATAAAAAAGCATCAAGTCTGAATTTTGATCTCAGTTATACTACCATATATTACTCTATGCGAGTTCTTTTTAGGATGTCTACGATTGGTGGCAGAGTTTATTTAACATTCAAATGCCAAATACGAAGCAGTTTGTTTCTAAGACATGTACTCTGTACAGAGAGGAAGAGAAGGTTGTCAAGACAGAATTCTATTTCCTTAAGCCTAGCCTAAGAAATAGAACCTTTAATTTATTGACATTTTATGACCTAAATAATACCAGTCAAAGGTATATTAATTAAAAATGTGATATAGAAAAATAATGTAAAACTAAATGTTTATAATTCTTCTACACATCCAGAGGTAATAATTTTAAATTTTGTTATTTAACATTACAAATTGTATGTATGTATACATTTATGGATATATTGATTTAAAATAAAGATTATTAAAATTAATCACAATGCATAAATTAAAAACAATCAATGCATAATGCATAAATTAAAAATATATGCATAAATTTATTTACGCATATATTGATTTAAAACAGACATGCTGTTTTAAATCAGATTTCTTTTACTTGACGTATATAGTAATTACTCGTAATTATATTTTCTTGCCAAAAATGTTGCTATATAATTTTTAAATAGTTATATAGTAATCTATCATAATATAACATAATTCTATCTCTAAATGTTATTATTTTATTAATTATTACGTTTATTAATTATATTGTATGTTTATTAATTATATATTTAGTGATTTATTATCTTTTGTTTTATTAATTTATAAATTTTTATTATTTTATTAATACTTACATTGCAGTGAGAATTTTGTGAAACACTCATAATTATATACTTGTAGCCTACACCTGTGAAAATATCTACCAAATGTTGCAGCTCTAACCAAAACCATTTAATCTAGATATATCCATAGCCTGTAAAACCCTGTGAATCAAAACATGTTTTATCCAGTATGATTATATGATCCTATGTAACATTTTAAATTCTCTTCTGGTGTTTCTCCTCCTATTAAAGTAGGATCTCTATCCACACAGAGTCGTGGCAATTCTTGCATAATGCTGCTGTATTTGTACGGGTCGATAAGCAGTCACTGTATTTCTGCCCTAACACAAGCCGGATACCTTGTGTCTTGGAAAAACTATACTTCCATTTAGATTTCTTCCTTCTAAAACTCCTGTTAAAGGACAGGTAAAGTACAGATTGCCATAAGGCCAGGGATTTTTGACATAGGTCATGGCAGGGTCTTGTCAGAAACAACTCATTTAGAGATACTTCTGGCATGTGGCATTTTTTTAGCGATGATTTTATGCTGATGAGGAATGAGAATTTTTCTGTACTTACAATTTTATTTTCTTGCTTTATCTAATTTAACTCTTGGTAAGATCCTTGTATCTCTCTACAAACAAAACATTATTTATTTGTAGAAAATCTCTTTAACTCAAAACTCAATATCATCACCTCCCTTTCTTTGATACCCATTAAGTTGGGCCATGATTTTTCTCTCTTATCTGGCCCAGTCTCAGTAGAACAGGGATATTTCTTCTGGTCATCCTTGTCCTTAAGGAGTTGAAACTGCCTTGGGAACCAACCTGAGAATATTAAGATTAATCTCCTACCATGATTCCCATCTAGGATCTATGGAAAACAAACCTTGAACAGTGCTTGGCACATAGCAGATGTATAAATAATACCTGTTAAATAAATGAATAATGTTTAATATTATTAAAATTAAACGTACGCTTTACTTCTTAACAGAAATTAACTTAGTATTATTTCTAAAAAGGTATAACCAATTATGAAATAGTTTTAAAAGGTGCTTGTGGTCCTATTTTAAGATCGTTCCTCCCAAAATACCTCTCTCCTCCAAACTTACCACAAATGAACCATATGAACAAAAGTTTCACTGTTTATCTTAACAAACCTCCTCCTCCCTCATATAGATATTATCTGAGAAGTTTCTTGCAAACCTTCTCTAGCCACTCAGAGCCCCCCGAGGATTTATCTTCTATCTTCTATATTGAAATCTTACCAACTTTTCTCGAATCACCAGTTTCTATCTTAATACTACTTCCCTGAGTCCTAAATTTGATGGCTGGACCTGTAAGATTGATGCTTTTATTGGAGTGTTGGCCTGGTTTCAATTTCAGTTTCACCCTGAGAGCTCTCTCCTTCTCCATGTCAGTTCTGCACTCGCAAAGTGAAGGGCCATTTTTTGCCCAAAGAGTTTTGTTCTGTGTCTTTCGCCCCAAGCGCTCACCCATCTCAGACAGGGCAAACCTAACTTTCAATTAACATTAGGTATACTTGTTTTTCATGCCATAGTTTATTTATATATTAATTTACAAATAATATGTTTTTTTTAAAAGGATTTGAAGTACTGAATATAAAATACCTATATAAGTCCATTAAACAATAAGGGAAAAATCTAGGATCAAAGAGTATGTTTTATTCCCCTTAAATTTATTTAATATTAAAACTAAACTTAATTCCAGTCTTTTAGCTGAAAAATCCAAAATAAATGGTAGATGTTGGTGGCTAGAAAAAAGGAAGATTGACTTTAAATAAAATCAATACCTAGCAATGATAATTATAACATACTTTAAATGTGTTCATTGTGTGCTCATTTTTAAGATTTTAACAGCATTTGTGGGATAAAGGTTATGAACAATTTAGATGTAATGATATTTCTGGGTTTAAAATAGTAACAATCCATCTGCCATAGGATATATATTGTTCTTGGCGTTGGGGGGCATAAAAATATAGCCTAGCCACATGAAGTTATACCATTTCAAATTGTATTATTCATTTCAGCATGACAATCTTAAATGCAGGGACTAAAAGGATTTTTCCTCTTCAGAATAATAAATTTACAATTTCATTAGCTTGCATCCATATTTCGCAATACACGCAAAAGAGCTTAAATATTGAATCTGAGACACTTGACTTTCTATGTAAAGTTTGGTGACTTAATAGCAGCAGGAGGTTAAGAAGGAGCAAACACACTGGCCAAATGCTCTTACATTACTGTAGGAGTTTTCCTTTAATGGAAGTTTGTTTTTTCTACTAGAAAACCGTGTGAGACCCAGAGTTTGAATCTGAGCCCTGCAATTTGTGAGTTACCTCACAAAGTAATTTGCTTTAATTTGAGTCTCAGTTGTGTGTTTCTAAATGTACAGAAAATAAGTCCCTACTTTATGGAATGGTGCAACGATTCAATGAAATGTTATATGAAATGATATTTCTAAATGCAGAAAATATTAATTGTAATAGTATTTTCCCACAACTTTATTTTATTGTCATCTGGTCTGATATTTTCATGGATGGGAATCATGCTAAAACTATTACTAAAAAATGCAAAATAGTTTACAAACACGCAGAGAGAAATTAATGCTAATCTCTTGAAGAGACAAAACAGCATGGGATGTTGGAGGAACACATGTAATTTGGTGAAGCCAGAGGGAAGAGATGATAAGAGGAAGTTGTGTGAAACCCAGTGAGAAAGTTAGAAACCTTCCCCTTGTATCTATTGATAAATAAATGTTTACCACACAGACACTGAATTTACTGAGCAGAGAAACTGTAGTTTCCTTCCCTCTATCTCTAGATTGCCATTGGCCTGTTTGCCTCTGAGCATGGTTTTGGCTGAGGCAAATCCATTCACTTTCTCCCTTTACATTGTATCTTCACAGAGACATCCTCTTCTTTCTCCATGGAGCCGTTACAATTTTACTATAACTTTATCATATCATTTAACATGTTCTATGTATTTTATTTGGAACGGTTCATTCTACGGTCACCTCTTAAATGTAAATTTTTCTACTGTAAGAACTTAACTCCTAATCATCTTAATATGCTCAAAGCATGGAATAGATCACCTTGCAAGTAGTAGGTACAGGAAGTGTTTATTAAATCGACTTCTAAAATTTGCATAGTACGTTACTGTACTTTGCACTGTATTTTTAATGACGTTTATTTAACAAATATTATTACCATATGATCCAGAGGCATACACTGTCACTACTGATCACATAAAATCAATGAACGTGGTGGGAGAATTTGCAAGGTATACTTGCTAACGTTTGGTATTTACAAGAATTTCACACACTAAGTTAGATACATATGAATGACATATATTCACAGAAGTTACAGAGCATAAGATCTTACTTGTGGGAAAGGGCTACAATATTATGAGGGGAGTGTTAGCAAGAAAAATATCACATCCCTAACCTAACTTTTATTAACAATAAAGCTGACATCTTAGTCTGGATATTTTTTAATTCTCTTTCAGTGAGTCCAAAGTAAGAGATGGAATAATGTACACTATAGGTTGACTCCCTTAAGCTATGGCAAGGATAATTTCAGTCAATACAGTGGCAAGAAAAAAAAAATACAATTTCTAATTGGTGACTTGGACTCTGCATCTATAAGAAATAGAGAAAATAATACTCGTAATTGGATATTTTCAGAAATATGGGAATCCTTATATGTTATCTGATGTTATATTTATTACTTGTGCTATGAGATTTCTATAAAGTATATTCCTATTACTAGACAGATGTTAGACAAACTGTATATTTATTAGCACCTAGCAAGATTTTGTTATTGCTAAAATAGAAGAGAGATATGATTCTTTAATGAGCATATTGTTCTGTGAGCATATTGAATCCATTCTCTGACTTTTGTTTTTTATTACTGGGAGAAAAATTAGATACTTATATTTATACAGAATATACTTCGAGACCAAACAGATCTAGGTTCAAAATCAGTTTATCCATTGACTATCCAATAATGTGCAAATGAAGACAATCTCTCAGTTTTCTTGTAGATTACAAATCAAGAGCTATTCATGATATCTATCTCACAATAAATAAAATAGATAATTTACGGAAGACATTAAAGGCACTGTCTAGCACAGAAATGCTTCATAAAATATGGTGATGATGCTTAGAATTATGGAAATTACAAAAAAATATGAATCTTGGAATAATAAGGATAAGTAGATAAAATAAATAAGAACCCGAAGATTATATAGGGCATGCTACATTGTTTTGTAATATCCAAAACAAATAATGCTATAAAAATTAAAATAAAAGAATATAATCAATTCAAAATTGTGTTTATTCATGGAGAGATGAAGGACAAAATAGGAAAGAAGCACATAGACTATGTAAATCATTGCCAGTATATTAGAGGAAAGGGCTAGAATATTGTCAGTAATTGTGATTCATTGTGTTCTATTTCCCTGAATTCCATGAAAACTACAAA
Organism: Potos flavus; assembly: GCA_028534135.1. Taxonomy (NCBI): domain Eukaryota; kingdom Metazoa; phylum Chordata; class Mammalia; order Carnivora; family Procyonidae; genus Potos; species Potos flavus. The sequence continues at coordinate 24,558,861 of CM052887.1, forward strand.
AGAGGTATGATTACTTTGCTGTGAGAGAAAAGAGTATGGAAAGTGATTGGAAGAGGAGTGGATAAACATATATTTTAAATCTAATGTTTCAGGGGCATCTGGGTGTCTCAGATGGTCAAGCATCTGCCTGCAGCTCAGGTCATGATCTCCAGGCTCCCAGCTCAGCAGGGAGTCTGCCTCTCCCCCTCCCTCTGCCTCTCCCCCTGCTCCTGTTCTGTCTCCCTGTCTCGCTCTCTCTCAAATGAATAAATAAAATATATTTTTAAAAATCTAGTGTTTCAGAAAGTACTGAATTCAATATGATCTCTAAGTTATAGGTCCTAACAAAGTCTTTCCAAAAGCCCATAACAGGGGCACCTGGGTGGCTCAGTCAGCTAAGGATCCAACCCTTGATCTCAGCTCAGGTCTTGATCTCAGGTTATTGTCAGTTCATGCCCCACCTTGGGTTCCATGCTGGGCATAGAGCCTACTTAAAAAAAAAAAAAAAAGTCCACAAGGAGATTGCTGAAGCTGATTGTGCATGAATGAAAAATTGTAGATCAGTTACCTAGATGTTCAGGATCTGACATGTTCCAGGTTTAGAATTTGCATGCCTAGGTTTAGAAAGCTTTAAAAGAGCACATGTTCAACTGAGGATACTTTATGATGAAATAAATTTATGCAAGCAATTGTAATTCATTGCTTTAAAATTTTTTATCCTTATTAATTCTAATAAATAAATTAACCATGGAATATCATTCTAAACAATAGAATATTATTCAATACTAAAAGGAAATGCACTATCGATTCATGAAAAGACATAGAATAACTTTAAATGCATATTATTAAGTGAAAGAAGCCAATCTGAAAAAGGTGAATACTATATGATTCCAACTATATGACATTATGGAAAAGAAAAACCAATGGAGACAGTAAAAACATTAGTGGTTGCCAGGGGCTATGTGAAGGAAGGATAGGCAGGGCACAGAGGAATTTTAGGGCATTGAAATTACTCTGTAAAATATCATAACAATATGTACATGCCTCTATACATTTGTCCAAACTAGTAGGATGTATGACAATAAGAATGAACTATAAAAAAAACTTTGGACTTTGGGTGGTTGTAATGTGTCAATCTAGGTTATCACTGGTAACAAATGTACCACTTTGGTGGGGGATGATTATAATGGGGGAAGCTATGTATGAGGAGTGCAGGAGGGTATCTAGATAATCTCCTCACTCTACCCTCCGTTTTGCTATGAACCTAAAACTGCTCTAAAACATAAAGTCTAAATAAAAAAAAAAAAATAGATGGTTTGATTCTCACTGGAATTGATTCAGGGATCCAGTGTAGAATATGTGTGATAAAAAATGAGCCCGAGACACTTCAAACAATTTTTCTCTAAATATGATTCATCTCCACTGAGCTTGTTATAAAGATTGTTTGTCAGTATTTATAAGTGTCTTTTTCTTTTTTTAAGATTTTATATATTTGAGAGAGAGAGAGAGGGATTGAGAGCATGAGTGGGGGGTGGGGTCAGGGGGAGAAACAGAGAAAAAGGGAAAAGCAGACTCCTGGCTGAGCGAGGAGCTGGAATCAGGGTTCGATCCTAGAACGGTGAGATCATGACCTGAGCTGAAGTCAGATGCCTAACTGACGGAGACACCCAAGTGCCCCTTGTAAATGTCCCTTTGCAACAAATATGTAGAAAGTTGGTTAAAATACAAACTGACTAAGCAATTACTTTGATACCAGCCCTTCTGGCATATACTGCACATGGTATCCAGGCTAAGTCAACACTTTTTTTTTTTAAGATTTTATTTAATTGACAGAGAGAGAGAGAGAGCACAAGCAGGGGGAGCCCCAGAGGGAGAGGGAGAAGCAGACTCTCTGTTGAGCAGGGAGACTGACGTGGGGCCTGATCCCAGGACCTTGGGATCATGACCTGAGCTGAAGGCAGATGCTTAACCAACCAAGCCACCCAGTCATACCCTGGCTAAGCCAACACTTTAATAACATAATAAATCACCTGAACCATATATAACAATAGAAGTAGCACACATCTAAAATACAAATATTAAGACTAAGTGCTCAGTAAAACTATTTACAGAAAAGTTCAATATTTATATTTATTTGTTAAAGCTCCAGGTCCTGAAAAATCCTAGGAAAACCAAAGAGGTGGTGTAACATAATTTGGCAACAACCAAAACTGATATTCAAGTTCCTTTTTTATTGTTTACTCTTTTAAAAATGTCAGGTTTTGTAGAATGTAATCAACTGGAATGCACACATCATCCAAATAGCATCTTGAATAATGAGAAGTTTGCAAAGCACAATCCTCAATCTTTAATATTTCAAATATGAAGCATTTGGGAAACATGACACATTAGACTTCAGTTGTTGTCTGTTCATGACAACATTATCAGTAAGAAAGTGGAAACACTATAATATATTATGCTGACAAAGATTGTAACTACAGTGAAAACAGGAACATTTTCTATTCCAATTTATTCTGAATCTTTTAAGAATGTTGTTCAGAAATGGCAAAGCACAAATGAAAAGTAGAATCCTAGGAGTGTCTGGGTGGCTCAGTCAGTTAAGCATCTGCCTCTGGCTCAGGTCATGATCCCAGGGTCCTGGGACAGAGCCCTGCCTCTGGCTCCCTCTCCCTCTCCCTCTGCTTGCCACTCCCCAACCCCTCCACCTCTGCTCATGCTCTATCTCTCCCTCTCTAATAAATCAATAAAAAAAAGAAAAGTAGAATCCTAAATATTTTATTCAGATTGAATTGTAGTTAATGTGTCAGAAAAAAACACATACATTCCTGGGCATGAATAACACTTTAAAAAACTTTTATTTTCACGTAATTTGAGACTTAAAGAAGACTTACCAAAAAGTGTAGCAATTTCCTGTCTATCCCTCATCCAGCTTTCCCTTATATTAGCATTATACATAATGATAGAATATTTATCATAACCAAAGAATTAACTTTGGCGCAATAATATTATTCGAAGAACAGAAGCTATTTAGATTTTACCAGTTTGTTCACTAATATCCTTTTTCTGTTCCGGGATCTAATCCAAGATGCCATTTACATTTTGTTGTCATTTCTCCGTAGCCAATTCCAATCTAGAACTCTTTCCTCATTTTTCACTATCTTCGCCTGTTTGAAGATAACTGGTGAGATATTTTGTAGGCTGTATCTCAATTTGTGTTTGAATGCTGTTGTTTTGTGGTTATGCATTACCGGGAAGTAGCAGAGAAGTGATAATGCTCTTTCTCCGTGTTTCATTTTGGCGGGGTGGGGGGGCGTCCATGTTCTGTACTGATAACATTAATCATGACCACCTGGATAAAGTGGCATCCTCTAGGATTCTCTGGTAAAGTTACTATTTTCCCCTTTGTGGTTACTAAATGTTTTGAGGGATATCTTTCCTAACTACGCAAATACCTTCTTTATCCTTACAAATTCACCTACTAATTTAGAATCCATAGGTAGTGCTCTAGTGGTGATTTCCCCTCATTCCTTCTACGTGTAGTTATTGGAATATATCTGTAGGAAGTTATTACTTATCCTCCATTTATCATTCCTCCAGTGTTTATTTAAATACTTATGAATTCATGGATATTTGTTTTGGTTTTGGATTATAATCCAATACTTTAGTTACTTATTTTGTCACTTGAGCTTTCCCATCTATGAGCCCTGAGCTCTTTTTATTTCCTTTCTAGGTTTACTGAGATGTAATTGACATACAATGACTCCTGTCTTTCAGCAAGTCTTCACCAACCCACCTATGCTTTTTTATTATGGGCTTTCTCACTTTCTGGCACTGTAAGAAGCTCTAGGTTCATCTTATATTTTTCTTGCTGTAGTTCTGGAGCCTATATACTTATATATACTTATATATGCTCATATAAACTTATATTTCCTACTTTATTTTACAAATAACATAGTCTCAAACTTCTTAAACCACACCTCCGTTTTTAAACAAATTTACCAGAGTGCTTAGTTTCTGTGCAGCTTTCTTTGTCTTTAGCTTTACAGTATCCAGCAAAATATTGCTTTCCCAAGTTACATATGTCAGCTTCTTTCCCATACTTTTCTGTTTAGTTTCCAGTTCATTGGGAGACAGATTCATTTATCACAGCCTACATTCCATCTTTCCTCTCACATCGTAGTCGATTTTTTTTTTTTTCAAAAATTAACATAGAGGCAAACTCATTTTTTGGTGCTGTATTCTTCTGTCAGTTTTGACAAATGTGTCAAGTCTTGTAGCCGTGAGCACAGTATGTTCACCCCGTACCCCCTTTCAATCAGCTCTTACCCACAACACTTGGCAGTCACGGATCTGTTTTTCTCCCAGCTTTGCCTTTCCTAAATTGTCGTATAAATTAAATCATGCAGTATGAATCTTTAGATATTCGTTCACTTAGAAATATACATTTAGCATTCTTGGAATGTTCTTGAATCTATCAATAGTTTGTCCCTTTCGGTGGCTGACGCAGCAATCCATATACAGTGTACTGTCCTTTGTTTACCGTCACTAATGGAGGGATATTTGAGTTGTTTCCACAGTTTGGGGGAAATTATAAAAAAGCTGCTATTCAATTTAGTCATTTTTGAATCTTCACATTCCTTAAATATTTGTGTTGCGGTGATAAAACTGTATTCTAAAAGCTAAAAATGAAAGAAAAAGATTCTGATGAGCACCTTTCAGTGATTTTATTAGTATGTGGCTGCAAACTGACTTCGGAGCTACTCTACTCAAAGTTAAGGAATAAACTTTGTGTCATTTTAATATCTTTTATGATAAGGTAATTTAAGAACTAACTAAGATTTGACCTTTTGTGATAGAAAATATTTTAATTTTCTCAAGGCCATGCTCTAAAAGATTATTGAAAATAATATTTATAGTAATTTTGTCTCTAGCACTAATAATTAGTTTTTAATTATGTGTCTACTGTATAAAAGCCTACATTCTTTATAAAATTCTGAATAGTATTGAAATTAGGTCACACTCCTATGTGTACATTGAACTAAATATCTCAAGTAGTTAAATTACTTTATAAAACTAATTTTGTTCCAATTCCCCAAACTATTTTAGAAACAGAAAAGATAAGCTTTGTCTTCAAAAACTTAGTCACTATCTATCCTTTTCCTTCCACAACTGCATTTTGGAAAATAAAAAGGATTTTTTAAAAAGCTGGTTACTCTTTTACAATGGAGCTGTTTAATAGCTTTAAAAACTCATTGATTGAATGGTTACAAGACCAAAACTAAGGAAAGATAATTTTAATAATCCCTCCTTTATCTAGACATGCTGGTGCTTTTTATTCCATAAATGAAATTTTTATTTCATTATCATTATAATAAGTAAAACAAATGCCTTTGTCAGAGGCTAGAATTTCCCAACTTCGATTAAACTTCAGCATGACTCTTGTGTTAAGGACATACATAGAAAAGATAAATCAATCCCAATTATTTTTTCTTAACAACTTCATAGTTCTCTGTATTGCTTACATTGATTTTAATGTGATATTATTAAATCATTAATCATTATTATTAAATAATAGTGAATAATCACAATTAATTACTATAAATAATTAATAAAATGATTAATTATTGGTATGTTAAATTTATTTGTTTTCTGGCATTTTCACTTTTAAAGTGGGTGAATCCATTATGTTTTGTTTCCAGTTAATGTTATCTTAAAAATCACTAATAATAGTGTGTCTGTGTTGTTAGATATAAACTTAAATAATGCAGGACTTTAAATTATATCAAATGAGTCATAGATGCTTTTAATTTGGTATATAGTGAAATAACAGCATATCATTTAATGGAGACTTAGTGAGCATTAGAAAATTCTAATTTACATAATTTTCAAAATTAGGCAAATTATTTTTACTTTAACTATTTATTATCAAATTGTCTTTGAGTATTGGAGTAATGTTGCATAAGGTTCATAAGTGTTCCCAAGATTTGCAATATAATCATCTAAGCTCTTACAATAAAGTTAGACATATTAAATAAAATTTTTTCTAGAAGCATGCTCTCCTTAAGAATATGTATTTCATTTCAACTAAACTAGTAATTCATAAAACTCCTCAAATCTGAGAATTATGGAATAAGTATGTCTGTTTTTACATAACTGACACCAAATAGTAGTGGGAAAAATAATTGACAAGAGATTGAATAATCAAATTTACTCTAAAAATCTATAAATCACCATGAGCTCAATAATGAAAAACTCATTTTAAATTTCAGCCTAGCTATCTCTCAATGTTCTTTTTTGGCTTTTTAAGTAATATTGCTAATATGTAAACCAAATGCTGGTAATCTTATTGGTATTCCTAGGGTATCTACAGTCAGTAATTAAACCAATATAAGTTATTATTGTCAATAATGAGTTCCATAAATTAGAGTTGGCCATCACATGCTGGTATAGCTTGAGAAATGTGCTTAATTTTGTTGGATGCTCAGTGTGAAGGACTAAGGCAACTGTATAAGTTCTCCTTAATTGGAATTTCTTTCAAATTGTGTAGTGTTGATATTTCTGTTTTCCTTGAGAAATCGAGAAAAATGAAGATAGGAGATAAATTCTGCCACCTAACAATAATATTTTAAAATTTAATTAAATGATTCAAGATATCCTAAGAAGATAAGCTAAAATGGGTAGACAGATTTCTCAAATACTTATAAATGCTCAATATTAAGAATTTCATATATTGAGAATAAATATTGTAAAATAAAATATATAACAATTTCCTTTTCACTTTATTTAGCCTTAGAGTTTTGTTTTTGATATTTTTTTCTGCCTCTTTAATTATACGTTTTGGTGGTCACTGTCACTTCAATTGCTTTTATATAAATAATATCAAATCACAGTTGTCAAATTGTTGTTATAATTACAGACTTTTCTTGAAAGGTCTTTGTCAGCAACATCTTGAATCTTCTGTTCTTAGCCTAGATGAGTGTTAACAGTGTTCTCATTCCCTTCATTTAAAAACTTCTTGCCAAATTTCTTAATAACTGACTGAAATGGTCTCAATATTAAGTTTTTGCCCTCTGCTATCCTTTTACAACTTCATTATTCTGAATTCAAAATCTATCTTTCCTTGTTTCTAAGAATGTTAAAAACGTCTTGAGAATGTTAAGGAAATCGAATGTAGATTTTTATAATAGGTAAGAAAGACATGTTTTAGGAGGAAGATAAGAGTTATACTTTTTTTGTTTTTGTTTTTGTTTCTTGAATTTTTCAGAATAAGCAAATGTGATTTTGTGTGTGTATATTATGAGATGTTCCCTAAATTCAGGAATTGTATGTTCTGTATTCAAAATGTTTGTTGTATGTTAGTATCTTTACTAAACAGAGACATAACATGGGATACTTACCCTTAAAAAAATCAACAAAAACCTCACTCATCAACTCAATAAATCATTTGTTTTTCTTTCTGATTTACATGTCTTTGTCATTTGGCTTTCAGTCATAGGTCTATGGTACCATGATGAAATTCCAATACTTCTGCCTTTTCTGTAACGGTATCGCCAACACACTAAAATGGATACCCATTCCCTTATCCCTTTGGAGCAGTAGAGAAACAAAGTTACTTTCCTTCTCTGAAAGCTGTTCTTCAGTAGACAGAAGTCCATCGTGGCAGCCCGACAGCAGCCATCCAGAATACAGAAAGAGTCCCTTTTGGAAAAGAATAAACATTAGTCAGATTATAAATGATACACATTTAAATATCTGAACTTACATAATGTTATCCCCCACCCTTCTTTTAAAGCATCCTCCTTTTTATTCACATTAAAAAAGAAACCTTTCGTTGGCACGGTCACGCTCTTCCTTGTTGAATTAAAAAAGGTGAAACAGTGATTTTTAAATAATACAGCTGGTTTCTCCCAAACTAGTTGCCCTGTGGTATTAGAGGTATGTGGTATCAGATTAAAGAGGGGTTCTGGGGTGGAGGGTGAGAAGGGAGAGGTAAGTAAGACATTAAGTTAAGACTTAGCCTATCACTGGGTTAAAATATGAATCTTTTTGTGTGGCTGGCAAAGGACACACATTTTACTAATTCGCTTTGCTTTTACTTTTAATCTTGCAAGGTTATTTCAGTTCCAATGTGTAAAAAGGAGAAACTATGTCACAGTTTCAAGGCATATCCCAAAGCTGGAAGAATTCTGAGTCTTAAATCAAATTCATCATCTAGATTGCAGAATTCCTCCAACTTGGTCCTTTTTGTTTGTTTGTTTGCTTTATTTTCTCTAGTACCTTCGTCACTGAATTTCTTGGGGTAAAAGTGTATTCCATCTACAATACATACTTTCTAATGAGCTAAAGACCACAACTCTCAGTGATGAATGCACGTAAATGTGTATAGTTTTCCCATTTGGAAGGTGAAGTATGATATTCGTAACTATAGGCTACATTAACAAGTAGGCAGAATGTAATGTGATTTTCTTTATTTTCTTATTTCTAAAAAAAATAAACATCTACCCCACAAAGGTAGTGAAGACCTAGTATCAGTCAACTAAGTGACTTGATCCTTTTCTTTGGGATTAAATCTATATTTTAGATTATTAAAAAATAAAGGGGGTAGGGGAATGGGCGCTAAAATCGGGACCTGCATCCACTGAGACTTATATAATTCCATTTCCTCTTTGATCAGAGTTCAATCAGGTTATTGCTGAGTCTCTCCTTCTTATTTAAGGTCTTTACATCTCTTTTCTTCTTCTTTCTCTATCCCTACCCTGTTTTTCTCTCTTTCTTTTTCTCTCCCTCCCTTTGCATTCCATATACCACTTTAAGCTCAAAGCAATGAAAGTGATTGAAGCAAGAAAACTACAGTAAACAACTTGAATGTACTTCACAAACCTAATAGTGAACAAAGGAAGCCAGGTACAAGAGACTGTATATTGTATGATTTTATACATATAATTTTCAAAAATAGACAAAAGTAATAGGATATCAGCAGTCAAAATGAGAGTTGACTTGAGGAGAAGGTATTAACAGAAGAGAAAATGAAGGGAATTTCTGAAATAATGATCTTTACTTGATATGGATTTTGGTCACGTCAGTTTGTTTACTTTTTGAAATTTATTTAAATGTCCAGATGCATATGTAAAGTCCATACACACACATGTTAAACGATATCAAAATCATTTTTATTTTGTAACTAACAGTTGGTAATCCTAATTAGAGAAGTAAGTCCCTGACATTTTCTACAAAACACTTAAATTGACAGCTGGGTGGTGGGTTGGGGTGAGGTAGAGTCTTACACCATATTCCACCCTGTGATGTAGGACTTGTTGCCACAGAAGCAATTAATTCACTCTTGCTATGTTAAGATAAGTTTGCTAATGCATGAAACTGTATTTGATGCTCTCACCATCTCTAGTCTTCATCTCTAATATCTATCTTTTTGTTAATTTCCCCATATGTAGTGTTGCTTAATACTAGATGCATGAACTGAAAATAAACTCATTTCATCACATAGTTAGCTGAATCTGCCTTTTTACATTCTCTATTCCATATTTTTTCCACTTTGTTTTAGTGTTCCAAGTGACATTATATAGTCATAATATAGATCCTTAAAAGATTCCAAATTTTAAAAATATCCAGTGACAATAGTATTCCTAATCTGGCATTCATTATTTTTCCTGATACCTGAGAAATCTCAGTTTGTTGGGTTTTGGTGGCAGTGATGGAAGGAAACTTGTCAGTTACAAACCAAATAGAAATAGAATAATTAATTCTCAATTTAATTCATGAGCAATCAGGGTTAAGTTTGAGCTATGTATCATTTGCTGGTGATATTGAAGAAGACATGGTCTTAAAAGACACTGGTAAAAGGCCATCCGATTCTCAACTCTTTAGCAATCAGAATGTACTTTTCATATTGGCTTCTTCATAAAAGGAGTTGAAAGCACTCCTTTTAATTTTTAGAACAATTAATATATGGTAAGCCTTTTATTTTCTCCTAAAATCTTGGAAGAATTAATCAGTGAGATAACTGAAGCTGGGGTTTTCTTTGATGAAATTTTCAATAATGGATTCAATATCTTCCAGAGATATTAGACGGGACAGATTTTCTACCTCTTCTTATGGTAAGCTCTAATAAGGTATATTTGTTATCCAAATGTTCAGTTTATAAGCAAATTTTTCTGACACTTTCTGATATCCCCTGCCTTTGGATTGGTTCATTCACTTTTTTGACTAATCACCCCATTTCCACAAGACTTTCTGCTGTATTTCACCCCGAGGGATCTCTGCCCCGAGATTAGCTTCTTTGGGCAATTAGTATACTTTTTTTTTTTTTTTAATCTGTGATTTTTTTTTTTTTCTTCTCTTAGATTAGCTGAAAATGGACTTTTCCAGATATTGGTCATTTCACTTTGGCGCAGCATTCAAGATAGGAAGAATATTCTGTCTTCTACCATTCTGTTCATATTAGAAGACTTCCCTGTATGTTTTGAGAATAAAATTAAGGAAAATAGATTCTCCTAATTCTCTCCCCTGGTTTCCTCTAAAATAGTGGCCACAATTAACACAAATTCAGGTTATTTGTGAAAGTACAATTTCCCTGATTCAGAAATTTGCCCATACAAAGAAATAAGTATATGCAAGAGGTAGCATTAAACTTGGGAGGAGCAAGGATGAGAATGGGGAATTGCACTAATAAAACAATAAACGTGATAGCACAGAATGCATGAGTTGGAGTGTATTTTGAAAGAGAAGGATGAAACAGAAATTTTACATGGCAGTTTTTGTTCAGAATTACCGTGACAGTTGAGTTTAATGCTTTATTAGATACTTCTTCATTTAACCCAAAAATGTAAGATGACCCTACACCAATTTCCCAAGATGGTAACAGTTAACTAAGGAAACAAAGCTTTGTGGCTTATATGTAGTTAATCCCTTTGCAAGAAAATGTCTATTCCTTTAACACATACTTTTAGTCTTAATTATATCTGATTACTTGGAGCTAGCATGCCTCCAGCTTTTTTTCTTCCCCAATCTTTCTGTGCCATTTTAAATGATTCTCCCTTTGCTTCCTTATCATCTGTACTTCTTCACAATTCCCAGGATAGGAATTTGCATTTATACTTGAAGGTTCCTTTAAAATTATATTACACATCATTGTACTATTTATATTTATGCTCTATTTCTAAGAAAAATTATGAAAAGCTTTTTATTCTGTGAATACATTACAAATATCACTAACCAGTTAATAATTGCTACACCTGGGCTTTAAACCCTGTTTTGGTATTTAGTAAATAATACCCAGAAGACAGTCATTTATGTGAATGCTGGCACTGCTTTTCCCAACAAGGTAGAATGCTCACCAAGTAGAACAGATTCTTTTGAAGCAGCAAAAGTATGCCTCTGAAAAGATATATCAGCAAAGTGCAATTACAATGCCAGCAATTTTCACCCTCCGTGCTAAATACTGAAATGGCTTTCTTATGCTTTCTTTCCCTTCCAGTAGAATGAACAGTGATGGGATAGAGTTTATTGTTTTAAAACACTACCAACATAAAAAAAGCATAGGTAACTTTTTCTGAAACAAGATTTAACATGAACTCTAATATACCTCTTAGGAAGATTACTATATTTACTGAATATAGTAATTACTTATTACTGAATAAGATTTGCTCACTTATCATCAAAAGAGAAACAATACGCTCTTTTCAAATAGGAAGATTTCTGTTGCAATTATTCAATTTAACTCTCATTCAGTCTCTCTCTCTTCCTCTGTTTGGAGAAAGAAAAAGCCTAGAGGCATAAAGGAGGCAGCTGTGATTATAAATCCTAAAATGTAATTCAAAATACAAATTTTGAAAACTATAGTCATGTCAGAAAGTATGATTTCCCTGAAGTGTTTGCTGTCAAAATGCAGACATCAGCATCTAGGTATTTTCTATATCTGCTTTGTATGTTACTTCAGAACATCCAAGATAATTCCTCATTGTCTTTGGAACTCAAATAGTAACTCTTACATTTTTTCCTTTCCTACACAAGGAAGTATTAAGGAAAGATTATATTTTGGATGTGTTTTTAGATAAAAACATTTTTTAAAGTTAAGCTACTTTTAAATTCAACCATTCATGCATACACAACCACCATCACAATAAAAAGACAATTTTAGCTTTCTGCAAATATATCATTGGTTTTTTTTTTGTTGAGATTTATTTATTTATTTTAGAGAGTGAGCGAGCACACCAGGGGGAGGGTCAGAGGGAGGGGGAGAGAGAGAATCTCAAGCAGACTTCCCGTTGAGTGCAGAGACCCATGTGGGGCTTGATCCCCCAACCCTGAGAACCCTGAGACCATGATCTGAGACAAAATGGAGTCGGATGTTCGACCAACTGAGCCATTCAGGTGCCCCATCATACCATTGATCAGTACCCTTTTTTAAAGAAAATATACATGGATGGGGTCCAGCTTTGTCTTTTATAATTACTTGTACCTACTAATAAATAGATCATTTAAGATATCTCATAGTTCCAGAAACTACTTTACATATTAAACTTATGTCAGATGATTAACTTGATATCTGGCATCATCTCCTATCAGCACTATCTCATCTACTCTCTAAAATATTCTGATGACAAAATACAAACACACATACACACACACATACACACACACATGCACATGTGAAAACTTAAAATAGCTTTAAAACTAGAAGTTAAAGAAAATGATATACTAGAACCAGAAGAGATTTCCTAATTTCTTCTTGTTAGCTCCTTTCTTTTTACCACTGAATAGTCCATTGTCTGGCCATTCATTCATTCATTTATCCATTCACCTACTGAAGCACACTTTGGGTTGCTTCCAAGTTTTGGCAAGTATAAATAAAGCCACTCTAAATATCTGTGATCAGGTTTTTGTGTAGACATAAGCTTTTAGTTCTCTGGGGTAAATACCAAAAAACATGGTTGTTGGATTATTTGGTAAGAGTATGTTTAGTTTTGTAAGAAACCATTACTGTCTTAAAATGGCTGTGCCCTTTTGTATAACCACTACCAATGTATTAGAGTTCTGTTGCTCCACATCCTTGCCAGCACTGGTATTATGAGTGTTCTGGATTTGGGCCATTCTAACAGGTGTGAAGTGGGATCCTATTGTTGTCATCATTTCTTCAAACATTAAAATTTTTAGAAAATAATAGGGTAGAAGTTTAGGTATTTAGGCTAGTAGTGATCTATTTTTTAATTTTAGCAGATAAAACGCTCTAAGTATTTCCAGAGTTACTGAAAATTGAGAGAGACCTGACAGTTGAGCATTCTAGGAACAACACTTACTTAATATACCTAGTGCACTGCAAAGGACTAGCATAATATTTAAGAATATTGTTCTAGTTAGGAATCAGAAAGAAATCCAGGAAATCTGGATTTTAATCTTTGATTTTCAAACTGCTGTGTATTTAATCAAGTTTTTAAATGTTTATACACTTCAGCTTCTTCATTTTTAAATTACAGTCATAAAATACTTCCTCATACTGCTGTCGATTAGGAGAAGTATACAATACACGTAGTCCAGGGCCAGATAGGTGGTAAATATTCACTGTATAGTGGCTTTTCTGTGTGTGTGCATGTGTATGTGTGTGTGTTGTTATGCTATTTCAATCCCAGTGACCAACAATACTTGAAAGATTCCCATTTGCTGAGATGTGATCTATGAATTGGGCCCATTGGATTGATACCCACTTGAACAATCCAAGAAAGAAGTTCTACCAGGATCCATGTAGACCAAAATAGACTTCAAGAATAGTGAAATTCATGCTATAGGGAATCCTGGATATAAAGAGGTACCCCTATTTTGAGGAAACACTTTTCTAAGGGAACCTATATAAAAAAACTACCAAATAAAGTACAAGAAAATTCATACTAGATATGTAGATCTCTGATAATCTATTCTAAAAAGGGGAAAGTAAAAAGGATGACAATATCCTCAATAGGATATAAGGGTACATTTCCCCTCAAAATAGCAGCCAAAAACCATCAGAAGAAAACAGACAAAAATGAAAAGTAAAATGAATTTTAAAAAACTGAATGAGATGAAAATTTGCAATAATAAGATAAGCAAATAGGAAAATGAAATAGAAAAATAGAAATCCACAAAAGAAAGTTGCTACCAAGGAAAATTAAAACTGTGAGGTGAAAGAAAAAACATATAAATTCCTCTGAAAGCAAAAACATAAAAAGACAAAGGTACGTGGGGGAGGAGATGACAAATTCTATTAGTTTATGCTCCTCTCAAGTGTATATTGACTATTTCAGGAATGAAAGCATATCTAGAAACACATTTATGATAAATAATCTTTGTCCTTGAAATACATTTATTAAGGTAAGGAGAAACAAAAATAAATTATACATAATAAATAACTAATATAGCATTTAAAAAAGATTTTTAAAGGTAACATGGGAGCATATTTCATTAAAGCTAATAAAAGAGTTAGCCTGTGACTATCTGAGTGAGAAACTTTCTAAATATTGAGAATAACCAATACAAAGGCCTGGAACTGGGAGTATTTTTCTGTTGTGTTTAAAGATAAGAACAAGGCTTGTAAATACTTGGAGAGAAGGAGTAAAAGAGTAAAAGATCTGTGGTTGTTTTAAGACCTTGAAGATCATTGCAAGCACTTGAGTTTTCACTCTGTGTGGCTGGAGTTCATTTGAAAGGTTTTGAAAAAGAGATAAAAGGTATCTGGCTACTCTGTCGAAATTGGGCTAGAGAGGTAGCGGAAGCAGGAGGGCGGAAGCAGTAGTATAGGTAATGGATGCTGGTGGTTGGACCAGTGCAGTAGCACTGGATGTGTGATAAGTGATGAGAATCCAGATATAGGTTCAAGTTAAAGCTAACACTGTTTCTAAAATTGTATATGGGAACAGAAAGAGAGGACTAGAAGCTGCCATCAGTTGAGAAGGAGAAGGTTGTAGGTGAAGCAATTCGAAGGAGATTAGAAGTTCACTTTTAGCCATAATGAATTTGTGACAACTTTTAGACATTCTAGTGGGATGTGGAGTTGGATATGCAAGTCCGTATTTCATGTCTCAGCTGTAGACATACATTTATGCATCATGGGTAAATTGGTGATATTAAAAGCCATAAGTCTGAATAACATCATCTAGGAGTGAGGATAGATAGGGAATTAAAAGTATAAAGAGTTGGGTCATAAAGGTGACAAGTAAAGAGAATTTTGGTTTGACAGTTTTGCTTTTCCCCCAGCACTTTAAAAATACTGTGTAACTGTTTTCTGGGTTTGGTGTGTTTAATGTCACATCAGTGGTTATTTGGGTCCTTTGAATAACTGTTTCATTTGATGTCTTATTTTTCTCTATTTGTCTTTAATATTTTCAGTTAATTTTAGTGTTCCACGGTTGACTATGATGTACTTAGGTTTTTTTTTTTTTTTCATTAGTCCTGTTTGGTAGTCACTGAATTTCTTACTTTATAATTTTATTTCTTTAACTAAATTTTGGAAGCTTTTGACCATCAAGTTGCCAAATATTTCATTACCTCTCCTTTTGATTCTGGGACTCTAGTTATATGTATATTAGAATATTTGATATTATCTCTAATGTCCTAGAGTCTACCACTATTTATTCCATGTCTTTTTAATCTCTGCTCTTCAGATTAAATGATTTTTATTCATCTATCAAGTTTATCTTTTTTTTTCTTGTCATCTTCATTCTGCTGTTAAGTCCATGAACTTTATTAAATTTTTGTTTCAAATAGTGTGCTTTTCATTTTGGTTCTTTTTTTAAGAGTTTATATTTCCCTGATGGAATTTTTAAATTTTTTTTGTTTGTATTTGAGCATATTTTCATTAATGTCTGTAAGCATAGTTATAATAGTTTAAATTCTTGTCTGCTAATCTGATGTGTTTATCATCTTGAATTAATGTTTGTTGATTATTTTTTTCTCTTAGGGAAGGTTATATTTTATTCTCTTTTTATATGTTAAATCATTTTGGAATATATCCCCAGATATTTTTCATATGCTACATTAACTCTGGACTCTGAAATGTTCTGCTAAAAAAAGAAAATGATCTTTTTAAATGAGCATGCAGCTAATCTGGCTAAAATCAAACTTAAAACCCCATTCATTATCTGGTAAGCCAAACTTTAAATCAGTGATTTTTACATCAGCCAGGCTGCTAGAAGTCTTTCCTGTTTATCCCTGTTCAGGGGGTCTTCAAACTTTAAGGCAGAGTTGCTTCCCGGAAAGTTCCTCTTTATTCTCCAGCTTGTGTGGATGGCCCTGTTTTTTCAAGCAACAGACTAGAATTTAACCAAGTCACACAGGTACATCAGGCCTTTCCTCACAATAAAATACACAGAAACAGGAAACTTACCTAATACTATTTACTTTTTCTTTTTTTTAAGATTTTATTTATTTATTTGAGAGAGAGAGAGAGAGTGAGAGAGAGAGTATGAGAGGGGAGAAGGTCAGAGAGAGAAGCAGACTCCTCGTGGAGCTGGGAGCCCGATGCAGGACTCGATCCTGGACCCCGAGATCATTACCTGAGCCGAAGGCAGTTGCTTAACTAACTGAGCCACCCAGGTGCCCTACTTTTTCCAAGTGTTGACTCATTTCCAGTTTCTGTTTGCTTTCGTTCACTTCTCATGGACTCAGCCTATTTCACTGTTGTTGTCTCCTGTTGTTATTTTTCAACATTTAGATTTGCTACCTGTGAAAAGTTTGGTTGGATCATAGTTATTTAGCCATACTGGAAAGAAACGTTCATTTAGTTGCCTTCCAGATCTAAGTTTTTATTTAAGATTTTTATTTTTAAGTAATTTCTACACCCAATATGGGGCTCAAATTCACAACCCTGAGTTCAGGAGTTGCATGCTCTATGACTGAGCCAGCCAGGTGTGCCTCTGCTCTCATTTTTAGCTGTGAAATGTAAGCCTCATTCCCCTGATAAGGGCATTAAGGCCTAACCAGAAATCTTGTCAGTGATACAATACACGCTTCAGTTTTCGCTGGTAACACCTGGTGATGAAAGAGAAAGAGCTTCAGCCTTCCAGTAGAATACAACCCCTCGTTCTCCACTTCCTCATTTACTTATTTATTAAACACTCATTTATGAGCCACATATTTAACTATGCACTTGGCATATGGCTGTTAAGAAAATAATAACACCTGTCCTTACGGCGCTCCATATTGTATGAGAATGAGAGAAGTGTGAAACAGTAGGCAAGTAAGTAAGAAGATAGTCTACTATGATAGAAGATGATAAATCCCATGTAAATTAGAAGGCACAGAAACAGACATGTGAGTTCTTGTGGTTCTTGAGGGTTTGTACTCATGAGCAAGCTGCTACTTCATTGAGAAGCAGGGCATTGAGCATAGCCGCCAATGGAGAAAAGTCACTTAACCAAGTGGATATCTGGTGTCTAAGAGGGGCCATGCTCTTAGCAGGAGAGGCCACTAGGACCTGCAAGGAGGAAGTGTGTCTAGAACAGAGCGATTCATTAGGTGAATGGTGAGACTTGAGGACAGAGATCTAACAGGGAGAAATTATATGGACCTGTTCGCACACTGTATGGAAATCAGCTTTTACAGTGAATGTAAATAGGAGTCATTAGAAGGGGTGAAGCATTGGAGTGACATTATCTGACTTAGGCAGAGATCAAGCTTGCTGCTGTATTTGAAAGTCGACTATAACAAAGAAACATAGTAAGAGATTGTTTTGTGCTGGTCTCAGCCTATTAATAACCAGTATTGTGGCTGAACCTGCCCTCGTGGTTCTTATAACGATTGCAAGACACCCTTTGCAATAGCCATCAGGAAACTTTGGGGGAGAAAGTTGTATTACTCACAGCTCATGGAAAGTACACGGCACACCCGGGGCCACACAGAAAAATAATGAATAGAAAAAAAGAGAGAGGGGTTCAGCTTTTGCTGGAGTCCAAGTTGGGGCCTATAGTTTTGTGTGCCAACTCTTTATTGAATTTAAAACAAAAGAGCAGGAATTTAAAGTGTGGGAAGAGCAGAAACAATCGACCCAAATGGTCAGTTATGGAAAGCAACCAAGATCTCTAAAACAGAGGAGCCTGGAGTGGGAACAGGTTGCCGGGTGGGGGGAGGGAGGGCACTGAATTTTGCCTGGCTCTTTATCTAGTAATGTGGCTGGCAATGTGTCTGTTCCAGATAGCCATCTTTGCAGTGAATGTGTCTTTGAAGTAATGCCTCAGCAATCGGAAGCTTCAGTGAGGCGCTTGCATTACGAAAAAGAGAAAACCCAACTGTCAGGGCCAGATTACAGAGGCTATCACAGATATCCAAATTACCCACAACGGGGTTTCATACCAGTGGCGTGTAAGGAAAATAGAAGGCTCAAGATAACGCCAACATTCTTAGTTTGAGTAACTAAGAATAAAGAAGCTTATTAAGGAATATCAAGATGAAGCAGGTTGTGGGGGAGATTGAATTGAGTTTAAGGGGTCATATTAGGCATCAACCTGGAGAGGTTGAAGAGGCAGGTAGATATGGGAATCTGGAGTACAAACCTACATATATGAATCACACAAAGGTGTGAGTTGGAGATAGAAATGTGAGAGGTATGTACAACTATAACAACTGCATGTATGTATGTATGTACAATGCTATGAGAGCGGGCATCAAAGCGAGTGCAGTCACGGGCCAGTCAAAAGCCACAAGACCACTACTGTGCCGGAGTCGGCCAACATTAACTCACGCCAGTCCTCTCCATAAATCTCTGGTTATCAGATAAAACATAAAAATCACTGATTTGTAGAAGATCCTCATTTTACGTAGGCACGAACTGAAAGACAGAAAGGTCAGATTATAAAATGTTTTATCCAATGTCAAAAAAAATGATGACAGAGCTAATACTAAAGAGATGCCCCAGCTAACTGACTAATAATGAAAAGACTGCTTGTGAAATAAAGACGGAAGAATGTAGGAACTATTTCTCATGAAAGACTCAAAGGATAGATGTCTGTGCTGATGAAATAATTAGTTAGAATCCTTCCTGTGCTTAGCTTGATTAAGTACAAGCTTTGAAAGCCTTTGCTGAAAGATGTTTACATAGAACTAATATTCTTCTTTAAAAAATTCAGAACTATCAAATTGAGGGAGTGTGAATTGTCATGTATGAATTCAGCATCTTTCATCAATTCTTTTACCATTTTTTCTTTTTTCTTTTTTCTTGTTTTTGTTCAGTGATTGAACAAAAGAAAAGGAACTTATATTGTAATTTCAGAGGAAATGATATATCTAAAGTCAGTGATGGTCTATTTGCATTTTATAGAAACATTTACTGAACTTCTGGTAGACTCATGCTTGACCTCCTAAATTTCTTCTTTTATATATTAGATTTAAAAATTCTGCTATAAAATATTTCGTCTTTGAATGCAAAGATAAAACTCTCCAGATGAAATAGCATTTTGCATTTATATAAAAGCTTTTATATTGAAGAATTCCAAGAATATTTTCCCAACTGTATAAATAACATAATTTCACACACTGTTGGATTTCTGCTGCTATTAAGACACTAGACCTCACCACCAGGCAGTAATTTCCAGACTTAAAAAAAAAAAAAGTAATACCATATCATATTTAGTGAAGTGGAATGTGAATATATAGAGCATGTTTACTGTTGTGCCTCGAGCAATATGTACTCAGCAAATTGTAAGTAATAATCTTGTTTTCAGGAGTAGATATTTGTCTCTAGAAGAATAGGTTTGAAGTAGAAACTAGATAATGTTTTTCCTTCTCTATTGGATAATCGTGTCGTACTCCCTAAGTGCAACACTTTTCTATCCTTTCCCTACTCATCAACATGATTCCTTTTATAAGGTTTCTTTTCTTTTTTTTTTTTTAAGATTTTATTTATTTATTTGACTGAGAGAGAGAGATCACAAGTAGGCAGAGAGGTAGGCAGAGAGAGAGGGGTAAGCAGGCTCCCCACTAAGCAGAGAGCCCGATGCGGGGCTCGATCCCAGGACCCTGAGATCATGACCTGAGCTGAGGGCAAAGGCTTAATCCACTAAGCCACCCAGGCACCCCAATATACTTCAGTGTTCTTGCTCCTGGTAAAGATTTCTTTAACTTTCCCTATGATGAACTCATTTTTTAATATTAGAATTACAAAATTGCATTACTCTGTGTTTGAAATCTGAAAGAAGAATGTGGGTAAAAACCAAATTCTTTTCTTTTCATAAAAATTAGAGCAAATTAAAAAAATCAAAACAACAGGCAGAAGAGATCTAAAATATAAGAAAAAGCAGCAGATTATAGTCACCTGAAAGATGGAAAAAATATGTTAAAAAATTGAAAGTAGATGAAGCTTTTACATTTACTGTTAGACAGACTTTTACTTTCTAGTTTCTAACCTCTCTGAATTTCTCTGGCATTTTATTTTACCATTTTCATAACATTCATATATTCTAATGTAGAATTACACATATTTATTTAACTCCTTTAGCTGACCAAATTGCTTTTAAGTCAGTTTATATGCCAAATGGCCCACCTCATTACACAGCGGTTTTTTTCTTACAAAGCCGGAATTCAATATTGCTTGACACTGTTGCTTTTAATAAATATTTTAGAAAATGAATGAGTCAGTAAGCGAATGAATTTATCAATGAGCTAATATTTCCTGCCAAGTGTTGTTAGAGATAAGCGGTAACACTCCTGATTGAGACCGTTACTGATTTATGATTGCCAACCTCAGCTGGGGCCTCAGAAAAGCTTGGTAATTCTGTTTAAATTTTTACCACTCCCTACAGATTCACTGTCCAATTTCCCTCTCTCTCTTTTTAGCACATAACTGACTCTATTATACAGTGAATATTAAAGTCAGTAAGCGGGAACTTTCATAACTTTCTCACTTTCCCTCTATATTCCGCATGGTAGAGCCCTGTATTTCACTCTATCAGTATACGTCAATCTAGTTTTTGTTTCTGTTGTTAATAGCATTTGTGATAGATACAGATAAAGACAAACTATCACAGGGAGATAACGCAGTCATAATCTGGACATTCTTACATATTCTCTGGTGACTTGGGGCAAGAGTTTAACTAGGTCATATACCTAGCCATTGGATTTCTAGGTCATGGGATATGCACAACTTCAGCTTTTTGAAATAATGCCAAATTGTTTTCCAAAATAGTTGAACATATTTGCATTCCCACAAACGGGGGACTGACCACATTGGTCTTCATTTTTGCCACGACCTGATGTTGTCCTTAATAATTTGAAAACTACCAACCTGGTGAGTGTGAAAATTCTCTCATCTGCTCTAAATATGTAATCCCTGAACACTAATGAATTGTGATATATAGAAATTCTGATTTCATCCTCTGTGAAGAGCCTTTCGTTAGTTTTTTCTTTCTTTCTTTCTTTCTTTTTTTCCCATTCTTTTGCCAAATCTAAGATATCATCTGGAGGGCACCTGGGTGGCTCAGTTGGTCATGATCCTTTTGCTCAGGTCATGATCCCAGGACCCTGGGATGGAGCACCAAACCCCTCCTTGGTCTCCCTACTCAACGAGGAGTCTGCTTCTCCCTCTGCTCTTTCCCCCTGCTTGTGTGCTTTCTCTCCCAAATGAATAAATAAAATCTTAAAAATAAATAAAATATCATCTGATATTTAGTCTTTGTCAGTTTTAGATGTAAATATATTTTTCCATTTTGCAATTTGTTCATTCTCTTCATGGTACTTTTGATAAATAACATTATTTACTTTAAGGTGGTTTAGTGCTTAGTAATTGTTTTCCATTGTCAAATTACCTATTTCTTGTCAGATGACACTCTGTATTAATTTCTACAGCTATATAATCGCTCAGTATTTGATAAAGCAAGCGGTCTCTACTTTTTCCACTTCATGAAGGCCTCGACTAAAGATATATATAACCTGTAGTCTTTTGTTCACCCATATTAACTTAAGATACAAAATGTTAGCTTGTACAAACATCTATGCACATACAAAATGTGTTAAGATTTTAGAATTATGGACAATTGAAGTCTTTATAAAATTATGTATTTGAATTCATGGACATTTAATATCCTCCATTTAGGTCTTTAAAAATGTTTTTGTATAGAGTTTTATATATTTTTGTAGAGCTCTCGAATTTTTTTTCTTACCTATTTCCTAGGAATCTAATGCATTTTTACAGTAATTTAATAGAAATATATTTAAGTTTAAATTTCTAGCTTCTTTTCTTTTTTTCTTATTTTTTGCAGCAAATTCTTTTTTTTTTAAAAAAGATTTTATTTATTTATTTGACACAGAGAGAGAGATCACAAGTAGGCAGAGAGGCAGGCAGAGAGAGAGGGGAAGGCAGGCTCCCTGCTGAGCAGAGAGCCCGATGCAGGGCTCGATTCCAGGACCTTGAGATCATGACCTGAGCCGAAGGCAGAGGCTTTAACCCACTGAGCCACCCAGGTGCCCCTGCAGCAAATTCTTAAACCTTTTATTTTTTTAATTTTTTTTTAAATTTAATTTTATTTTTTCAGCATTCCAAGATTCATTGTTCATGCACCACACCCAGTGTTCCATGCGATACGTACCCTCCTCAATACCCACCACCAGGCTCACCCAACCCCCCACCCCCCTCCCCTCCAAAACCCTCAGTTTGTTTCTGAGTCCACAGTCTCTCATGGTTCATCACCCCCTCTGATTTCCCCCAATTCACCCTTCCTTTCCTTCTCCTAGGTTCTTTTCTGTTAATATACAGAAATTTAACTGTTTTCTATAGTAACCTATATTTAATCAACTTGTTAAACTTATTAAATTCAAATAATTTATGCATAGATTATTTTATATGTTATATTATCATGTTTTCTGATCGGTGTTTATTTCTCTGTAGAATCCCAATACATTCTATGAATTACTCTCGTACTCGTAGAGTGCCAAAGACCACTAATGCAATGTTGCATAGAAATATAAATAGTTCTATATTTCATTGCTGATCTCAGAAGCAGAGCTTCCGACATTTCACCATTGGGGATGATTTTTTGCCCTAGGTGTTTTATAAATATCTCTTATTAGACAAAGGGCTAGATCTCTTCTACCTCTGGATTACAAATAGTTTTTTTTTTAACTCTAATTTTTTTAAAGTTTGTTTGTTTGTTTAATCTCTACACCCAACATGGGGCTCAAACTCATGACCCAAAAATCAAGAGTTATAGACTCTTCTGAGTCAGCCAGTTGCCCTCACACTTTTTTTTTAAAGACCTCTTTTTTTTGAGAAATTTAATGTTCACAGAAAGATTGAAAGCAAGGTACAGAGATTTCCCATACTTTCTCCAAAGAGTTTTTATCATAAATTGGTGTGACATGTTACCATGTGCTCTTTTGTCTACCCACTTAATGATCACAAAATTTATTTTTATTCCAAATTAAAATTATTCCTTTTCCACTTGTATTTCTTTTGCTAATCCACTATAAATTCCTTAGATTCATAAAATTAAACCACTATGAACATGACATATTTTCCTATAACTTTTTTTAACTGGTATTTTGTTCCAGAGTTTTTCCATCTATTTTTACCCATGAGACTGGACCCTAGTCTTTATTATCAAAGTTATGCTGGTTTCATGAAATGGGTTTCTCTCTCTCTCTCTCTTTTCTATTACCTGGAAGAAATCAGGTTACATAGATATTAATTTATTTGCTAAACGTTTAGAAGAATTCACCAAGAAAATTATCTGAGGCAAGTGTTTTCTTGGTAGGAAAGTCTGTTTTTAAAATTTTTTTTTTTTAATTATAGGTTTCAGTTCCTTTGTGATTATAATGATGTGGGAAAAAAAGGCAAAATTAAAATTAAATATCCTTTCTATTTACAACCCATTGACAAGACCTTGAAATAGGCAGAGTACCTTCCTTTGGGAGCTCAGCTGCCTGGATCTTGACTTTGCTAAGGGCAAAAGGCAATCTTACCCCAACCCCCCAGGATCCTGTGAGTCTACTTTAACATGTAGAAATTCCTTTAGAAACTTCCTTTATCTCTACCACCCCAACCCCCACCCCCCGCCAAGATATATGTTGGCAATCATCCTCCAAGCATAAAGCCCACTGATACACATCCGAAAGGTCTTATGACTAAGGATTTACTAAACAGTAATGGAAGATCTTTTCCTAACAATAGCTAGCCCCCTCAGGGTCCTGGAAACTTGTTTCTAAAATACCCTGGAGGTTTGTGCTGTCCCTAACCTCCCCCAACTTGAAAGTATATAATCATCACACCTCAAAACCCCAATGCAGCTCTTTCTGCCCATGGATCCTGTCCCATGCTCTAATAAAACCACTTTTTGCACTAAATGTCTCAAGAATTCTTTCTTGACTCTTTGCTCCAAACCCCAACATTTTCACATCAATAATATTTTTGGGGTTTTTAAATTTATTCTGTTTGAATACATTTTATTTTACTAGATATTTGTACACTTTATTTATGTGCAATTTAGATGGTATACAGTTATTCAAAATAGATCCCCAATTTTCATTGTCTAGAGTCAATAACAATATCTTTTATTACTTACATGGTTTATTTCTTTCATTGATCAGGTTTAATAACAAGTTTATCAATTTTATAAATCTATTCAAAACATCATTTTACAGCTCTTTTGGTCCTAGCTGTATATATATTTTTTCTACTTTCTTAATATTTACTCTCGTTTGTATTTTTTCTTTCCTTCTATTTTCTTTAAGGTGTCATTTTCCCCCCAATTTCCTGAGAAGACCTCTTAACTCACTGATTGTTAACCTTTCTTATTGTAGATTTTAGACTATAAGAGCTGAAGCAAATGTTTTCTTTGTATAAAAGTTAGTTTTGTTTTTATTTTTTCAATGATAGGTCTTAGTTCCTCTATAATACAACACTATTTAGACTACACATTCTCACCTATGTATTATTTGGGCTACGTCCACCCTACTTTGAAATATTTTGCTTTGTTGTCATTTTTAATTTAAAATTATTTTCTAATTTCCAATATGATTTCTTCTATGATATATGGATTGTTTCAAAGATTAATACTTTCCTCAAATTTGGAGATTCTAATTTGGAGATTTTGTAATTATGATTTGGTTGCTGATGTCCAGCTTAGTTAAATAATGTAGAGAGGATATATTATGTATTGCATTTGAAATTTGGTGAGATTTATTTTCTCTCATAGCATGTTCTGTTGTAATATCTTGTCCACTATCCCTTGGACAAGAAGTATACTTTGTTGTTTAGATGTGATATTTCCCCAGTGTTATTAGGTTTTTAATTTTAATTTTCAAGTCTTCTATAAATTTATTATTATTGACTTTTTCTTTTTGCTACTAAACAAGTTCTATAGAAAACCTTCCACCATGATACTGAGTCCTTTTTTTTTTTTTTTTTAGAGAGAGTGCACTCATGTGCAAGAGAGGGGAGTGAGGGGGTGAGGGATATAGGGAGTGAGGGGAGGGGCAGAGGAAGAGCGATAGAGGGAATCTTAAGCAGGCTTCAGGCTCTGCCAAGGGCAGAGCCCCATGTGGATTTGGATCTCACAACCCTGAAATCATGACCTGAGCTGAAATCAAGACTGGGATGTTTAAGCGACTGAGCTACCCAGGCACTCCCTGTTCGTTTGGTTTTTCCCCTCCCTTAAGTTATACCAATTTTTGCTTTCTATATGTACTATTAGCATATCTTTTTGATAGTTTCACATTTAATCATTGCTAAATGTTTCACATTATCTCAGTAATACTTCTTAAGGTCTCCTTTGACATTTGTATAGCTAAAACAACCTTAATTTTTTTAGTATCTGGTTATATATCATCATTTTATTTTCAAACATTCTGGGTTTTGTATTTAAGATGTATGTTTTATAAGTAGCCTATTTTTTAAAACCAATCTAGTAGTTCACATATATATTAAATAATTTTGTATATCTTATTTAAATATATCATTCTACACTTTGTTTTCTAATTTTGTTATCTGCTCCATGTACCTTTTCTCTGTTTTTTTTTTCTCATTCATTTGTTTGTTTGTTTTGTCTTCTTCTAGATTAATATTGTGTGGGGTTTTTTTTCACTATTTTCTCATTAGCTCATTCATTATATATCCTTTTATTCTTGCTTTTGTGGTTACCCTAGAAATTGTCACATTCACTGTTGATTTATTAGATTATAAAACAAACTAGCATCCTCAACTTTCACAGCATAAAAATTGCTTATGGTATTTTAACTTCACTTAACTTCTGCTACTATATTTTAAGTTAATGTCATATATTTTATGATAGGTATATTTTGAAGCCCACAGATACATTTTGTTGTTTGATAAAGTCAATATTTATACTTACACTTTCTCTTAGTAATCATTCCATCCTACATAACTTTAGTTTCATCTAGTACCTTTTTTTTTTGGCCTGAAGAATACTTTTTAGGATTGTCTTTAATGTGTGCCTACTGCTAATGAATAATCTTATTTACTCTTTATCTAAAAATAATTTGCATAGATTTATGAAGAATATTTTTAGTAACAATATAATTTGGAATATGCTGTTTTCTTTCAAATAACAGTTTCTTGTCTTCTCCACTGTTTCTTTTGAGAAGAAAAATACTAGTCTTCTTGCTGTTCCTTTGGGACAGTTGTATTTTATTTTATTTTCCTCACTGTCTCTCTTATCTTCTCTCTCAGATCTTTAGTAGACTTATGAGGTATCAAGAGAGCATTATTTATATTTATCTGGTTTGACTTTCTCAATACTTCTTGTATATTTAGCTTAATATCTTTTATTAATTTTGGAAAAGTCTAATCTGTTATCTCTTAAATTATTTATTTTGTACATTTTCCTGTTGCCTTTCTTCAAGACTTCTTATGACACATGTGGTAAAAACTTATCCCTCTGTCCAATATATTTTTTATCTTTTGTATTTATGTTCCAATGCTTCATTTGGATATTTTTTGGGTCTTGCGATGGAGTAAATGTTTGTGTTCCCCAAAATTGACATGTTCAAGCCCTACTCTCCAATGCGATGGCATTTAGTGGTGGAGCCTTTGGGAGATAATGAGGGTGAAGCCCTTATGAATGGGATTAGTGCCCCCAGAGGGGCATCTTATGAGAGAGGATCTCTCTCTTTGCCATGCAGGATATAGCAACAAGGTGGTTATATGAAAGCCAAGAAGAAGGTTTCAGCTGGAACATACCTGCCAGCAGCTTGATCTTGGAAGTCCTAGTTTCCAGGACTGTGAGAAATTAAAGTTTATTGGTTAAGCTACCCAGTCTATGACATTTTTGCTCGAGCAGACCAAAGTGACTAAAATAGGTCTAAATTTCTACTTTCTTAATTATTTCTTCTACTATGTATAATCAGTTATTAAACTTATCTACTGAATTCTCCCTTTTAATTATTCCTTAAGAAAATCATAAATTATCTGTTTTTATTTTTTTATCCTCTTTATTTTTCTTCCTTCTTCCCTTCCTTCCTTTTTACATTTCAGTTATCTCCTAACATTCCCATCATGTATTTTATTTCATGAATACTAGTCATAGTTATTTTAAAGTCTTTATCTGATAATGATAATATTTTCCTCTAGTTCTGTTTCTTTTGTCTGTTTTTCTCTTGGCTATTCTTCATCTGTTTTTATCTAATGATATGACTAGCCATTTTTGTTGAATGTTGGACTTTTTAGATATAATTTAAGGCCTTCTTATTTTTAAGAATTCATAGAGAATTTACTCTTCCTTATGGGTTGAGGTTGATATAGGAGTATATCTTCTTTAGTGGAACCAAGCGTTCAGATGATTTTAAGTTCAGTTCGAGTCTGTGTAGACACTGATCTATTTACAGTCTATCCTTACTTATATGATGAGAACTGTTAGGTATTTCAACTTAAGGACTTTTCCAGGAACTCTCTTCCTTGGGAGATCTGAAGTCCAATTTTCCATTCTGTACTGCCTCCCAAGATTTCTGCTTCTCCATCCACCATCAACTGTTTTGGAATTGTCAAATACCTCAAGGAAAGAAACTATACTAAATGTGGATCACACCTTTGTAATTCCTTTTGCTTCAAGTCTTTGCTATCCCAAAAGATATATAAGGCCTCAACTAGTCAGTTTATTTATTATTTAAGTATGTGGCTGCCTTTTTAAACATTATTTCTTGTTTGTCCTTATGGGAGAATATTTCTTTTTTTTTTTTTTTTTTAAGATTTACTTATTTAAGGCAGAGAGATGGAATGAGCAGGTGGGGAGGGGCAGAGGGAGAGGAAGAGGGAGAAAGAGAGAAGCCAACTCTTTGCTGAGCACACAACTTGAAGCAGCATTTGATCTCATGACTTGGAGATCACGACCAGAGCCAAAATCAAGAGCGAGGGGCTAGGGGCACCTGGGTGGCTCAGTGGGTTAAGCCTCTGCCTTCCGCTCAGGCCATGATCTCAGGGTCCTGAGATCGAGGCCCCGCATCGGGTTCTCTTCTCAGCAGGGAGCCTGCTTCCCCCTCTCTCTCTGCCTGCCACTCTGCCTACTTATGATCTCTCTCTCTGTCAAATAAATAAATAAAATCTTAAAAAATAAATAAATAAAGTGAGGGGCTTAACTGAGTGAGCCACGCAGTCACCCCATGGGAGAATATTTCTAAAATAAGAAAGATATCCATATGTATGCTGGGTGTCTCCAATTTTATTACCAACCTTCTACTAAATCTGAGTTTTGTCTCCTATACTTATGTTCTACAAGTGAATGGCAATTAATATTACATTTGTCTGTTTTTGCAAAATCCATGAAGTTGAAATTACTTGAAAGAACATTCTATTATTCAAATTTTTGTTTAATTTTGAGCTTAAAAATATTTCTTATATCTTAGTTCATTGATGAATTTAACATTTTGGATTACATATTTTCTCCAACTTTTTTAGCTTTTGCCCCCTCAAAGAACTGTCAAAATATACTTGGCATATAGCTGGAAACAAGAGAGTATTTTAACTATATTAATTTTTTAAGCAGTACATTTTAAAATAAATAATGATTGAAACGTTATACATAATAGCTACATTGGAGAAAAATATGAAATCTATTATTAATGAAATTTATATTCATGGAAGATATTTCTGGGTTTAAATCAGGAAGTGACTTCCGTGGAACCAGATGGGAACTGTAAAAGTGCTAAAGTGATCTGTCAATTCTAGACCTATATGCCCAATCTACTAAATATGTAATTTTTACTTTAATTTTAATATTTCATTTTCTTAATAGTCTATTTGTTTCTTTTTCACATACGCTTTAGTCAATTTTCATAGCATTTAGCTATTTATTAATGTTTTCTTTTTTATGTTTATTTCTTTAAATGCTTACTTTTATCCTCCCTTTGAAGATTTCAACATTAGAAGGTGATGTAGGTCTAATTTTCTTCTTGCTTTATTTCTTCTGGGATTCACTCTTGCTAAATTATTTTTCTTTGATTTTGCTTTATTTAACTGTGCTCTCAGTCATTAGTTTTTTTTAAATCTATTGTACTATTTTATGGTCTATTTGACTAATCTTCCTCCAGTGAGGATTTGAATTCGTTTCAGATAGATAACTCTTGCCATTAATATCAAAGGACACTTTAAATTAAAATTTTACCCTATTTGTTTTTATAGTATGCAGTGTAAACTTGGCCAGCCAAAACTTTTGAAGGCAATTCTTATATTATGAATTCTCAGCTGAGATTTCTATACCCTTATGTAAATATTAGGGAAAATTAAAAAAAAATAATTTTCATTTTTCGTGAGATTTTCTGGTTAAGGCAACTGTCTTAAAGACACTATACTGCTTTCAGGACTTTTCTATTTTTAATATCATCTTGTGAAAGTGCCTATATGTGCAGAAGAAGTACTTTGTTGTTTTTAAAGCCGATAAAGAAAGTTCGCTTTTCAGACATATGTTACACTTTGCCCCATAGTGTCTCTTTGTAACAACAAGATATAAGATATTGGGAGATAGACATACATATTCATACTTACTGTTTTTTGAAATTCTTCAAACAGAAGATATATATAGATAAAAATCTCAAAAAAAAAAAAAAAAAGAAAAAAAAGGAAAAGGGTCGCCTAGGTATCTCAGATCCTTAAGCTCTGCCTTCAGCTCAGGTCATGATCTTCAGGTCCAGGGATTGAGCCTCACATCAGGCTCCCAGCAGTGGGGAGTCTGCTTCTCCCTCTCTCTCTGACTCTCCCCCTTCTTCTGTTCTGTCTCTCTCTCTCTAAAAGGAATAAATAAAATCTTAAAAAAAAAAAATAGAAAGATGTACCTATATCTATATCTATGATACATGCAGAAACATAGGTAAATTTGTTGAGTAACAAGAAAGCATTTGAGGAGGAGATGAAGTATTGAATTGATTTTAAGTATCAAAATTCATAAATGAAACAAAAATAGACAAAACATTTAATTAGGACATCTTTCTAATTTAGAATGTCATTGTGGTACATTTTTTGTTGCTATTTGCATTAATGAGGCTGTGATGCCCTTAAATTTGATTGTTTAATGGGATCAAATGCCTCTGTATATAGGAAAAACAATTTTTTTGAATAATAGCAAAGTTATTTTATATGCATCAAATGTATTAGAGAAGTATTGTTTTTATTTTTCTAATAGCTTTTTATTCCCTTACCTAGCAAGATATAATCAGATAATAATACACAAATCTGTCAAGAAACTTAGCAGGTTGCTTCAAAGTAAAAGTCCTGGACCTCCAAGATAGAAAGGGGCAAAGATTAATTGTATTGAAAATAGCTTTGTGTAATAAGGATTTTAATTCCCAGCCAGTTGTTACATAAGCATTGGCCATTCACCTACAGACTGATGGACTCTCCTTCTTTGTTTGGTAAAAATAGATGTCATTAAATATTTAAAAAATGTCACTGAATAACAAAATAATACTACTACTTGCATGTAAAAAGAGCTGAGTTGCAAATAGATATCTCTTTACAATTTCATGCCTGATAAATTAAAAAGAAACAGAAACTATTTACATCTTCTTGAGAACAGCTAGGATAAATTAAAATATTCTGAACATCTGCTTTTTTTTGTACTTTTTCTAAGTATTCATTTCAAAGATTCAAGGAAATATATAGAATTTTATCCATTCTGAGTAATTAGATTGTAGATAGCTATAGACATTTATTACTTTCTGTCAGCAAGTATATGCTATTTTCAAGATAAAAATTAAAGAAAAATATAGATTTCCCTTGCTGGAAAAAAGAATGATTTTAAATGTAAAAATGTAGCTTAGGTTGTTAAAGGTAAATCAGCTGCCAAAATAATATGCTTCTTTTCATGCATAATATGTAAGAATGTAGAGGGAGGTTTTTTTTAAAAAATATGGAAGCCAGCGGCGCCTGGGTGGCTCAGTGGGTTAAAGCCTCTGCCTTTGGCTCAGGTCATGATCTCAGGGTCCTGGGATCAAGCCCCACATTCAGCTCTCTGCTCAGCAGGGAGCCTGCTTCCCCCTCCCTCTCTGCCTGCCTCTCTGCCTACTTGTGATCTCTCTCTCTCTCTGTCAAATAAATAAATAAAATCTTAAAAAAATATATATATAAAAACTGAACGTTCAAAACATTTTTGTGTTAAACATTTCCTAATAATTAATGAAAAAAGGAGATGATAGTTACGTTTAATTAAGCTGTATTAAGCTGTATTAATTAAATCTAGACCATTGCTAGATTTTTTGAGAATTTAAATATGTATTTAAAAATATTATTTCCTTTCACACTAATTATTTTTAGGTAATATTAAATCTAGAGTAAAATTACAGCTGACTTCTCTATGAATAGCTATGCCAACAAAAAGATTTTACTTACTGGCATTTTAAAAATCAATAAGTTTCTTGGATGCCTGGGTGGCTTAGTCGGTTAAGCGGCTGCCTTGGGCTCAGGTCATGATCCCAGGGTCCTGCGATCAAGTCCCTCATTGCAGATCCTTGCTCAGCAGGGAGCCTGCTTCTCTCTCTGCCTCTGCCTGCCACTCTGCCTGCTTGTGCTCTCTCTGACAAATAAATAAATAAAATGTTTTAAAAAATAAATAAATAAAAATAAAAACCAATAAGTTTCATGATTATATAAAAAAATAAATTTGGAAATAAAAGTAAAAATTCATAATTATGATATAATCTTGTATCAAAGCTAACTGACAATATCAATTATATCTTGTAGTTGTACAAGAACACTGTTAATTATTAACCATTAATAATATTGATGCAACAAGAAATTATTGTTAGCATAGGTAATTGTAGCACTCTGTAAACACAGGCATACAGAACTGAAACTATGATTTATGTAAATAAGAACAGAAATTAGCAACAAATGAAAATAACATTTGATTTTTTAAATATGACAATAAGTAGTTGAATGCATATGAAGTTGGAATTTCAAAGGAATATACAAAAATAAATTTTATTATGGATAAACAACCAAAAAGAAGAGAACTATATCATGATACTACAAGTTGAATTAAATACCTCAGGAGGCTTTTGAGGATATGGGAAGACATTAAGAAACTCAAAAACTAATACTAGTAGTTACTAATAATAAAAAAAGAAGTAGTTAAAGAGTAAGAACAAATGTTACAATGTTTATCAAGTAGAAGAAAGAAATTAAAGAGAAAGAAATTATCTTAGATAATAAGACTAAAATAGAGGGTATTCAAGGGAGAATAAAATTGATAATGATGCAGGAAAATAACCACGAGAATACATAAAATTTAAGAAAGAATTATGGTCAGAGGGAGGACAGGTGAAGGGAAAGACAAGGAATTTCCAAAATATGGTCTCTGAGGAAAAATAAAAAATTGAAATAAAATGCTATTTAAAATTATAATCAATAAAAACTTTGTTTCTGGGAGTTTATAAACCAGTGAGTATGTTTCAGTATAATGTAATAGGCTTAATTTTCTTGGCAGAATTTGTATTGATATTGCCTAGTCATTGTCACCATGTATCAAACAAATATACAAATACTTTAAATAATAAATATAAAAAATTGTTAAGAATTTCTCATTACTCTCTGGAACTCTTGTCAGTAGCCTAATAAATGAATGATAACAAAGACGTTTAATTTGATAGGACAGAGAAAATTAAAAATAGCAGGGATTATGATTATGTTTTGGGTAGATATCACCAAAACCAAGCATCTTCAGTAGTAAATCATCTAGCCATTTCAGTAGTACTCTGCTTTAAGCATTGTATACTTACTGTGGACTATTGAGGTATTTATTGATTTCATGCTCAACATATATATATATAAACTTGTTTATTCACATTTTAAAAAAATGTTGTCTTCCCATATAAAAACAATGCATATCTTTCTATTTTTCAACTCTACTCTTTGACTCTCTGTGATACTTATTTATTTGACATACAAAGAAATGCATATATTTAATGTATGCAATTTGATAAGTCTGGACATATGCAAACACCTGTGATAGCATTTCTATGATCAAGAAATAGGTGTATTTGATACCTCCCAAAGTTTCCACATGTCCCTTTGTTTTCCTTTCGTTTTTGTTTTTTGTTTATATATTGGAACACTTAATATTGTTAAAACACCTATACTGTCCAAAGTGATCTATAGATTCAATACTATCTCCATCAAAATCCCAGTGGTATTTTTTACAAAAATAGAAAAAATCCTAAAGTTTACATGGAACCACAGAAGACTCTGACTGCAGAATAGTCAAAGAGATCTTGAAAAAGAACAAAGTTGGTGGCATTACACTTCCTGATTTCAAAATATATTGTAGTTGCAGAAATTAAAACAACATGGCACTGGCAAAGACACAGATATATAGACGAAAGGAACAGAATAGTTCATATACCAACTTACAAATACACAGTCCCATGATCTTTAATAAAGATATCAAGAATATACAATGGAGAAAGGATCATTTCTTTAACAAAGGGTGCTGGGAAAACTGTAAATCCACATTCAAAAAAAGAAAGAGAAAGAAGGAAGGAAGGGAAGGGGTTAAAATTATACATGCAATATTGGTAATATTCCAACAACTCAATAACAAAAAAACAAAACAAAAAAAAACCCAAAAATAAGATAACCTAATAAAAACATGGGTTAAGGACAGAAAAAGACATTTCTCCAAAAGAGTTGTGGTAAAAAAACTTAACAAAATTTACAAAAAAAAAAAAAGCACAAGGAAACTTTGGGAGATTTTAGAACTCTGTGGTGTCTAGAATTCTTGTTTTACAGTTTTTTTAATATGTTTTTAATTTTTATTAATTTTTTAGTTTTTATTGATGTATAGTTGATGTATAATATTATATCAGTTTCCGGTATACAACATAGCAATTTGATAATTATATGGTTACTGTCTGTCACTATACAAAGTTATTACAGTGTTATTGACTATACTGCCTATGCTCTCCTTCCTGTGAGTTAGTTTATAACTGGAATTTTGTACCTCTTAATCCCTTTTACCTATTTAATGCATCATCCCACCCCCTCTCTAGAAACCGTCATTTTTTTCTCTGTATATATGAGTCTACTTCTATTTTGTTAGTTCATTTGTTTTGTTTTTTAGATTCCACATATAAATGAAATCAATGGTATTTGTCTTTTTCTTACTGACTTATTTTACACAGCATAAGTAAAATAGTCTAGGTCCTTCCATGTTTTTATGAATAGCAAGATCTGTTTCTTTTTTATGGCTGAATAATATTCCGTTGTGAATATACCATATCTTTTTTTGTATCAAAACTAAAACTGTTATATATATTTTGAGTCCAGTATAGTCAACATACAGTATTTATTATATTACTTTCAGGTGTACACTATAGCGATTCAACAATTCTATACATTACTCAGTGCTTATCACTATACTCTTAATCCCCATCCTATATTTCCCCCGTCCCCACACCCATCTCAACTCTGGTAACCATAAGTTTGTTTTCTATAGTTAAGAGTCCGTTTTTTGGTTTGTCTCTTACTCATTTTTGTTTCTTAAATTCCACATATGAGTGAAATTATACCACAACTTTGTCCATTCATCTATAACACACACTTAGATTATTTCCATATCTTCACTAATAAATAATGCTGCAATAAACATAGTGGTCCATACGTGTTTTTTTCAAATTGGTATTTTTGTTTTCTTCAGGTAAATATCCAGAAGTGTAATAACTGGATATTGTGTTGTATGGTATTTCTCATTTTAATTTTTTGAGGAAACTCCTTACTGTTTTCAGTAGTGGTTGTACCAATTTACATCTCACTAACAGTGAACAAGGGTTCACTTTCTTCACATCCTCAACAGCACTTGTTATTTCTTGTTTATACACAAACACACACACACACACACACACACACACACACCATTCTCACTGGTGTGAGGTAAAATATCTTTATGATTTTGATTTGCATTTCTCTGATTAATGATGTTGAGCATTTTTCATGTGTCTGTTGGCTACCAACATGTCTTCTTTAGAAAGATGTCTATTTGGGTTTTCTGCCCATTTTTAATCAGATTTTTTTTGAGTTTCAATTATTTTTTTGTTGATTGTACAAGTTCTGTTCTTGCCTTGAGTTTGGTTTCTTGGAAATGTCTCTAGTATTTCTGCATAAAGGGAGACTGGTTTTGGGCTCAGTATTTACCAATATTTTAATTTAATTTAAATCTAATTTAATTTAATTTGCTTTTCTGCAAGGACTTAGATGATTCTCAGGGACATAGCAAAATCTTAGGGATAGAAACTGGGAGAGACCAGCAGCACAGACTTAAGGTAGGCCTGTGATCTGCACTGACTGCTCATCATAGCTGTAGCAGAAATCGGAGATAGGTTAAAAGTCACGTTATGAGGCACAAAAACAAAACATCTGATACTTTGCTTCCTTTGCCATGTTCAGAACTTCTCATATTCCACATTAAACCTACTCTGGCCCTGACTCTTCAAGGTGATGGTTGTGCCAATCTCTTAAAAAAACTTAATATCCAGAAGATTGTCAGTGACAAACTATAGTCTTTTCCTTTACAACTGGTTTTCGGCATGTGATTGATATTCATGATCTCCCTCCTCTCCCAGCCATTCCATGTTTCCCTCACTGTCAACCAGCATTTCAGCTTATCTCATAAGTAGCCCAAACTTTCATTTCCAGAGTGTAAGCCCTTGGTTTTCCTGCTCTTTATCAGATGGCAATTGAAAATTTACTCTTTTATCACCAGATATGGAAGAAACAAAGATGGCTCAGTGAATCTTCCAAGCCCTAACCTTCCGCTATGTAGCATCAAATCTAAATTTTTGTGATAATCGGTTTGATTACCTCAATAGTATAAATTTACTTCAATTAAAATTTCATTAAATTGAATGAATTAAATCGAATAAGTGAAAGTCACAGTTTTAAATTTATCATAATCCTTTATTTGTCCTCTGGGTAAGATGGTGCAACCCAGGAACTAGTTCTCTAAGACAGAATATACTGAAGTTGTGAGGACAGGATATAATCTGTGAGTCACTGGAATGGTCCTCTTTCTGCCTTCAATTTCTAGACCCATCTGTTCTAGACCCATGTGAAGCGATTTAGGGCACAACAATTGACATTAACCATTGTTTCAACAACTTGAAGGTCAGAGCCCTCAAATTACACTGTTAGTTCTGTAGCTGAGTTCTTACCTGATCCATTAATAACTTATTCTAATGTTTTATGAAGCTGTTCAATGAAGGACTGGAAGTTCTGAATGCCACACCTCCCTTACATAAAGTGCTAAATGCCAAATTCCATGCTTATAAATCAGGCATTTGGTAACTATCAGATAGTGATGCTACCTGAAGCACTGTGAGTAGGGGAGACAAATAAATGTTTGTAACTGATGTCAATTCCAGTAAAGATGAGTGGTTTTCCTCCCCTTGGTGAAAGAAGTACAGTGTATTCAACTTGATATCAAGTGGCATATGTGGTCTTCATCTGGGATGATATTACCTCAAGGGCCCCGCTTTGGTCTCCATTGTTGGAAGATCAGACATTTTTGGTTCCAACCTTGGTGGTGTCAATTGTAGCACCATGGCTGCTCTGTTACTTACTCCATTATGGTGGCTGTAGGCAGGATTTCTCTGGCTTCCATTGCTCAAGTCATCCTATCCACTCAGTTTCTTAGTGCCTCTTCTACACTGTTTTGTGGGTTTTGACATGAGACAAAGAGTTTCACACATAGCACACATTTCCATGAGTCCATTTGTACATATATCTCCTTACTTCAAGACAATATTCCCTCCACAGAAAGTAGACATGAAAGAGTACTGCTCAAAACTCTTTTGACTAAGAATTCTTCTCTCACCATTGACTACTAAAGCCCTCCTTGAATGGAGCATTAGCATGGTAGTAGTGAATTTTTGGATATCATGTTGAACTCTTTCTAAACCAACGCTAAAATTTGTCATCTTTGTAGTTGGTCACAGGGAAATGTTCATAATGTCTTAGTTGGTAGTTGACAAAGATATTTCAGTGCAACAGAGGTAGATAAAGTATAGACTAGGGCTATACTTAACACTTAGGTACTTGGTTTTAATGTGTTATTATATTTATATATTGCTGAATGAAATTAGCTAACATAGTGTTGAAGAACTTTAGTCTGTAGAATTCTTCTTCTGTCAAGTTTTTGTCTATTTTTGGCATCAGAGTGCTAATACCAGCTTCATACAATAAATTAAGGAGTATTCTGTTATCTTTCGTATTTTGGACAGGTTGTGTAGAATTGTTAGTATTTTTCCTTAAATGTTTGGCAGCAGTTATATGGGTCTGCATTTTTCTCTGTTGGAAAGGCTTTAACTACACATTCAATTTCTTTATAAGATATAGCACAAGTTAGCCTTTTCATTTCTTCTTGAGTGAGCCATGGCAGTTTGTTTTATCAAGCAAGTTGTCCATTTCATCTAAGTTTTTTGTCATAGGATTTGCACTGTACTCTTATTCTTGGGGTATGTGTTAATGTTCTCCCTGTTTTTTTCCAATAATTGAAATGTGTGCCTTCTTTTTTTATAGTCAGGGGGTTTTGTTTGTTTGTTTGTTTGTTTGTTTAAGATTTTATTCATTTATTAGAGAGAGAGAGAGAGAGCAGGGACACAAGCAGGGGGAGTGGGAGAGGGAAAGCAGGCTTCCTGTCAAGCAGGAAGCCCAAAGTGGGGCTCAATCCCAGGACCCTAGGATCATGACCCAAGCCAAAGGCAGATGCCTATCGACTGAGCCACCCAGATTCCCCCTTTATAGTCAGTTTTATCAATGTTGTTGATATTTTCAAACATACAGATTTTGTTTCATTTATTTTCTCCATTATTTTTCAGTTGTCAATTTTCTTGATTTCTGTTCTTTATTCTTTTCTTTCTTATACTTGTTTTGGATTAATTTATTACTGTCTGTTTTTTTAAATTTCTAAAGTGGGAGGCTTAAACCGTATCAACGATTTGAGATCTTTATTCTTCACCATACAAGTATTTAATGGCATAGATATTCCTCTAAATACTGCTTTAGTTGTATTACCAAAGTTTTAATATATATGTTTATTTTTTATTAAATGAAAATATTTTATAATTTTCTTATAATTTCCTTGTTGATTCACTCATTATTTGTTTTGTTTAATTTCCAAATATTGTAAGTAATTTATTTTTTGTTAATTTTGCATTTAATTCCGTTATTACCCTAGGACATACATTCACTAATTCCAACTCTTAAATTTGTGAAAGTTTGTTTTGTGGAACAGAATATGTTTATCTTAGGGAATGCTCCATGTGCACTTGAAGGAATATTTAATGTGTCCTAAGTGGACTCTATAAATGTCAATTAGGTCACGTTGGTTGATAATAATTTTCAGATCTTCTTTATCTCTGCAGGTTATCTGAAGCTCTATTGTTTTTGGATAATTGATATCTTTATCATCATCTACTCTTGTTCATCTTTGGGAATATTTCTGTGCTTAAATCCATTTAATCTGAGATTAGTATAACTCTTTCCACTTTCTCTTGAATATTTTTGCTTAGTATGTAATTTTCTATCTTTTTATACTAATCCCTTTATATTCGAAGCGTGTGTTGTGTGTTTATAGATGCATGTGGTTAGACTTAACTTCTTTAATGATTTTAATCTGATGATTTCTGCATTTTAACAGGTTTTCATAATCTATTACAAGTATTTTAATGAAGATGTAGTTGGATTAAAGCCTACCATCCTGCTAGTTGTCTTCTATTTGTTCCATCAGTTCATTATTGGAGTTTTCCTCTCTTTCTCTGACCTCATTTTCATTAACTACTTTTAACTTTAGCATTTTATTTTAATCCCCATAATCTTATTATTCTTTTAAAAATTTTTAGTGGTTTCTTTAACACTTACTTCTTTATTAATGAGAGTCTACCATCATATAACCTTATACTACTACTTCAACATAATTTAAGCAATTTACAATATACTTTTAATTCTTTCCTCACAACATTTGTACTACCCTTGATACACATTTTAATTATACTTGTGCTATAAATACACACTAAAGCATGACTATTTTACTCTAGAGCGTCAATTATCTTTACATGCAATGAAAATTAAGAAAAATTCCTCAAAATTTGTAGTTACCTCCAATTACTCCACTTCTTATACTCTTTATTTCTTTGTGCAGATCTAGATTTCTGTCTCTTAAATAATTTTCACTACCTAAATAATCTTCACTAGTATTTCCTTTAATCCAAGTCTGCTGACAACACATTCCTTCATGTATCATTGGTAAATGAAAAATCTACTATAATCTTTCTCTTTATTCATCTGTATGAAATGTGTTTTGTTTCTATGATTGTCTTAAAGATTTTCCCTTTTACTTGAATTGTGAGCAGTTTATATATCATATCACTAGATATATCTAGGTGTTTTGTTCAATTTGTTTTTTCAATAGTGTTTGACGTTATCTGAACTTCTGGTTCTGTGAGTTTTGTGTTATTAATTTTGAAAAAGGTATCTATTTTTATAAACATTTTGTCCCTTTCTTTCTTTTTATTCTGGGATTTTAATTATATATGTTAAACTGTTATGAGTCCATTGACTTCCTTCTTGTTTCTGTATTTTTTTTCTAGCATTTCCACTTGGTTATTTGTTACCATTTTCTTCTCTGTTAAAATTACTTATCTGACCTTGAAAAGTCCACCTTTTCCACTAGAGCCATTAACATGTAAATCATAGTTATTTTTAAATCTTAAAATGCAGCTGACATTTCCCAGGGTCATCTGTAATTCTTTCATATTTCTAAATATTGAGCAGGATATATATATATGTGTGTGTATATACACACACATCTTTATAGAAAAATTGAAATGCATGCTCAAAATTAGTATTGATTATTAATGGTTTCAACAAAATTAAAACAGTATATTAATATTGTAATCTTGCAGAAGTTATGTACAAATACAATTTCAATTCGTCCTAACGGTGTTTGATTTATGCAAAGCAAAGAAAGATTATATGTAGAAATAATGAGCGGCCACTGTATATCTACTTAATTTGATTTTAAATTGACGGTAATGTAATCTATCAACTTGGGAGGATATAATAAAACGTGCCAGCAAACTGAATTGGTCTGAAATACATTAATATCGGTTTTGCCTTCTGGTTATAGATTATAAATAAGAAATTTTAACAATAAAATGCAAAAAATCCAATGTGTTTTATTGGATTGTAAGTCTTGATTTAAACTAGTTTTTTTAGTAATATATTCTCCACACATTTAAAATTTTTCTAACTTAATTGGAGAAAATAAATTGCCCCCGATATTGGAATCAGATTTTCTTCTGAAGGATATGACCTTCATGGCAGTCATTCTTCTCTATTACCAAACAAATGTTCAGGCAGGAGGTATGTTTGCAATTCCGTCTTTATTATCGAACATACTAAATGTTATCTTTAAACATACAACTTTAAACTTGAAAGGTTATGTTTTATTTTTTATACAAAAAAAGGAAAGATTAAGATGAGGCTTTTTATTCTATAACATATTTTCCATCAAGGATATATGACCAGTGAAATTTGGAAGCAATAAAACATTGGCAATATTCTGTTTCGAATTTAAAGTAAAATTTTCAAGTAGTTTTTGGATTTGTCTTAAAGGTCATCTAGGAGTATCCAGGGAGCTTAATATGCCAGAGCCAAATATTTGATTTTAATGCAGTATTTTGCAATTGACTAGAAGTATACTACTTATCCTTTCTAGTTTTTATCTTTTTCTCTGGGAGAAAGAAATGAATTTTATTATGGTAATCAAATCTTTGTTAAGAATCTGAAATGCAAGGCTATATAAAACGTGTATATCTTAGCCTTTATATTAAACTGCTATAATGATCACTGGTTGTTATTACTTTTAATTTTAATGCATTAGAATTTATTGTAGGCAAGAAAACACTACTACTGTCATTTCAAAATATGATTTGTCATATAATATGGAGTCTTCTTCCTTATTACATTACAGTCCTTCCAATGAACATGTAAAGTTTTATTTTTACTACCAACGACGCTCTAAATATAAATGAAGACCCTTGCATTTGCATACTATTAACAGCTTACATATGCACAAGGGTAGTTAAATATTACCTCAAATTTCATTGTCTTATCCAACACAGGGGACTTAGAATAAAATAATAAAATTAAAATATTTGACAACTTGATCATAAATCCTAATGTAAATTCTGTAACTATTCCTCCCAATGATGCTTAAGAGCATAATATTTAGGAACTGAAAAAAATTCTAAAAATGACAAAAGATATGATAACTGAGGAAGTATCCTAGCATAAAAAAAAATGAATTGATTCAAGGGCAAATTCATGAGAATTTTTCCTGCTACAAATATTTTGCAGAAGTATTCCTGTTTCTAAATCTAAAATACTAGCCCTTTGGCATAATCCATCATCATCGTCATCATCATCATCATCATCATCATGCCATTTGTTGCAGCTAGCACTTATTATTGTATTTGCTATACACAGCTTACTAACATGACCCCTCATCCTCTCATCTCTGAAAGACAGAAATTTTAATTCTGAAACTATTCTGTAGATAAAAAGAAGCCCAGAAGAAAGCAACTTGCTCAAGTTCACTCATTTAGGATCTAAAGACATTCCTTTTTTTCACAGCATTTTGTTTGATTTTAAAATTAGAATAGAGATAATGGGAAAACATACATCCCTTAGATTACACAATCAAAATTTCACTTCCACTCCATATTAAATTTATCATCATTTTTCTTGTTTTAAAAACTAGTAATTTTGAAGGAGCAATTGACTTTTCATTTACCTCATTGCTCATATTCCCAGTTACCAGTGTTATTTCTTCCCTTGAAATATGCCTTATGTGTGTCCTTTTCTGTTTGTTTCCATCACACTAATTCATATCCCAATCTCAAAACATCATAATAGTCTCTTTGCCTCTAGCTTCTAATCCATCCTCCTGCCAGCTAAACCCTTCCAAAACATTGCATTCATCACATGACTCTCATGATCAAATATTGAGAAAATCTCCATAGTTCCTGGTATAGTTTAGGCCTTTGTCATTGTGTCTCTTACATAGACTAATGAAATCATTCTCATTATCTCTAATCTTGCTCCTTTCTAATATGCTAGCCACTCTGTTTCCTTAGTCATCTTACTGAAAGGCAAATTTGGCCATGTTTTTTCTTTATACCAATGACTCAGTGACTTCTAAATATTAAAGGTAGATCTAGGCTCTTTTGCATGTGATGACTTCTGGGTCTTTTCACAATTGCCTATTTTGCTCTAAGATTGATTTGCCATTTTCTAACACTGTATGTTGATTCTGACCTCTATATATTTTTTCATGGTGACCTCTTGACTGGCAATCTTTTAGACTATCATCTTCCCACTTGCACTTTCTCTTCCCTTCCCATCTCCTATACTTTACTACACATCTCATTTTTAGGGGTTCAGCTTAAGATGTATCTTCTAAATAAATCATTTCCTATTCTATTCCTATGACCCAGATTGGATTGACTACTTTTTTTTTTATATTGAGATAAAATTTATTTAATGTAGATGTAACCATCTCAATGTGTAAAATTCAGTGACGTTTAATACATTCACAGTGTTATGTAGTTATTGTCTATATCAACTTTGAGAATAGTTTCATCATTCCCCTAAAAAAGGCTTGTATGTGTTAAGCTTGAGGAGTTGGTGTCATATCTAAGAATCTCTTGCCAAACCCCAGGTCATGAAGGTTTTCTCCTAAGAATTTTATAGTTTTATCTGATACATTTATGTCTGTGATCCATTTTGAGTTAAATGTGGTATATGCTGTGACATAGGGGTCCAACTTCATTATTCTTTGGATATTCAACTGTCCCTGCACAATTTGTTGGAAAGACTATTTTTAACTCATTGAATGGTTTTGGAACCATTGTTGAATTGGCCATAAATGTATGGATTTATTTCTGGACTCCCAATTCAATTGGTCTTTATGCCTATTTTATGCCAATAACACATGCTTCTGATAACTGTAGCTTTTCAGTAAATTTTGAAATCTGAAAGCCTGAATCCTCACACTTTTTCTTCTTTTTCTAGATATTTCATTTTAGGAGCCCCCTGTAATTCCATATAAATTTGAAAATTAGCTTTTCCATTTCTGAAAAAAAAAGGCTATTGAAATTTTAATATGCACATCATTGCATTTGTAGATATCTTTGGATACTATTGCTACCTTAACAATACTAAGTCTTCTAATCCATGGTTTTTGTTTATTTAGATCGACTTTAATTTCTTTCAGCAATATTTTATAGTTTTAAGTGTATGAATCATTCACTAACCTGGTTAAGTTTAGTCCTACGTATTTTAGTTTTTTAGATGTTATTATGAATAGAATCGTTTTATTAATTTCCTTTTTGAATTGTCCATGGCTAGTGTACAAAATACAACTAATATTTGTGTGTTGATCATGTGTCTTGTACTTTGCTGAATTTTCTTATTAGCTCTAATAGGTCTTTTTGTGGATCCTTAGGATTTAATGTATATCAAATTGTGTTAGCTGCATTTGATTTTACTTTCTCCTTT
The DNA here is from genome assembly GCA_028534135.1 of Potos flavus. Taxonomy (NCBI): domain Eukaryota; kingdom Metazoa; phylum Chordata; class Mammalia; order Carnivora; family Procyonidae; genus Potos; species Potos flavus. Next base: position 24,602,863 of record CM052887.1, read on the forward strand.
CTGATTTTGATGCCTTTTATTTCTTCTTCCTGCTGAATTTCCCTGACTAGAACTACCAGTACAATGGTGAACAGAAATGGTCAAAGTGTGCATTCTTATCTTTTTCCTGATCTCAGTGAAGCTTTCAGTTTTCAACATGGAGAAATAGTAAATATAGACTTTCCATAAATGCCTTTATCAGGGAAGAATTTTCCTTCTTTCCAACTTCATTGAATGTTTTTTTTATGAATGCATATTGGATTTTCTAATGACTTTTCTGCATCAATTGAGATCATTCTTATGATGGTTAATTTTTTGTGTTATGTTGATTGGGCTAAACAATGCACAGGTAGGAGATAAACACTCTTTCTGGATGTGTCTGGCAGTGTGTCTCTGGAAGAAATTAGCACCTGAATCGATGGACTGAGTAAAGAATATCACCTTCAATAATGTGGGTGGGCATTTTCCAATCTATTGAAGTCCTGATAGAAAAAAAGGGTGAGGGGAAGGCTGAATTAATTTATTCTTAAGCTGAGCCATCCATCTTGTCCTATCTTCAGACACTGGCACTCTTAATTCCTGTGTATTCAAACTCATACTGGTCAGACTGGTTCTTACATGTTCGGCTGCACATCATCACCCAGTTCTTAGGCCTTCAGATGTATTATACCACTGCCTTTCCCTGTTCTTCAGCTTAATGGCAGACTATGGGACTTCCTGGTCTCCATAACCATGTGAGTCAATTCTTATAATACATCTCTTACATATATCTGTATATGTATATAGTATTGATTCTGTTTTTCAGAGAAATCTAAGACAATCATGTTTCATATTTTGTTGTTTTTTCCTTCATTTTACTAATATGGTGTATTACATTGATTGATGTTTCTATGTTGAACCACCCTTGCATTCCTCAGATAAATCTCACTAGATCAAGATACACAATTCTTTTAATACGATTGTAATTTTGGTTTGTTAGCATTTTTTTTTGAGGATTTTTATAACTATATTTACCAGTATTATTTGTCTGTGGTTTTCTTGTGATGTCTTTGGCATTGATTTCTGGTTTTATTCCATGTTTGGTCAGAGAAAATACTTGGCATGATTTCTGTCTGTTTAAATTTATTGAGAATTGTTTTGTGGTCCAAGATATGGTCTCTCCTCAAGAATATTGAATATCCAATTGTTATTATAAAACTATTTTTCCCTTTAAGTGTGTCAATTTTTACTTAATATGGTTTGTGACTCTCTTGTCTGATGCACATATGTTCATAACTATTTTATCTTAATGAATTGATCTTATCACTATATATTTTGTCTCTTATAAAGGTTTTTACTTTAAAATCTGTTTTGTCTAATATTAGCGTGCCACTCAGCTCTCTTGGTTATCCTTTGCATAGAATATCTTATTCCATCCATCCTGTCATTTTCAACCTATTTGTATCTTTGGATTTAAGTCAGTCTCTTAGATAGCATAGAGTTATATCACTGTCCTTTATTTTTTACTTTTTAAAATTTTTGATTTAAATCCATACTGCTGATATTTGCCTTTTAATAAGAGAAATTAAAGTAATTATAAATTATTTTAAGTAATTATAAATGAAAAAATCTTATGCCATTTTGTTATTTTTCTATTTCTTTTTTCCTCAGTTCTTCTTTTTTGGCCTTTCTATATGTTTAATTAACTTTTTGTAATGTATTATTTCAATTACTTTCTGATTTTACTTTCTGTACATTTTTGGCTATTTTTTCAGTGGTTGCCTTGGGGATTACATTTGATTTCTTAAATTTATAACAATCTATTTTGAATTAATACCACCTTAGCATCATAGTATACACAAACCTTGGTTCTATATATAGATCTTTCCTTCCCTCTTTGTGCTGTCAAAAATTACACATTTATGCATTGTGTGCCCATTAATATAGATTTATAAATACTGTTTGGTGCATTTATGTTGTTTTTTTTCCAAACACATGGGGAAAAAAGAGGAGTTATAAACCAAAAATGTGATAATACTGCCTTTTCAATCTACCTATTCAGTTACTTTTACTAGAGTTCTTTATTTATTCATTTGCCTTCAAGTTACTCCCTAGTATTCTTTTCACTTATTCCTGAAGGATTCCCTTCAGCATTTCTTATAAAGCAGGTCTACTGGTAACAAAGTCATTTAGCATTTGTTTACCTGAAAATGTCTTAATTTCTCCAATTCTGATGTAGAATGTCTGCAAGACATACAATTCTTGGTTGATAACTTTTATTCTTTCAGGACTTCACATATGTCCCCCACTACCTCTAGCCTCCATGGTTTCTGCTGAAAAAAATAATAATGCTGTTAATCTCTTTAAGGATCCATTATACATGATCAGTCCCTATCTTTTGCTGGTTTGTATTTTACAGTTTTGATATTTTGGGGGTTTTGTTGCTGTCATTGTAATGTCTACACTCTTTGTTGCATATAGTCTCTGACATTTCTGCTCCTGTAGCTTGTGGTCGGCTAGTGTTTCAACAGACACTCCCTTTCACAACTGGAGTCAAAAGAAAACAGAAAATGAGAGAGAAAGAAAGAGAAAGAAAGTGAGAAAAATACTCTCAGTATTTGCAAATTGGCCCTGAGTTGGGACACTCCTTCCATGCTTAGCTAGGCCCATAAAACTGCCTCAGGCTCATTGCTTTCACTGAGCCTAATGATCAACCAACCTCTGAGGTCTTTCTGAGTGTATGCATCTTGACCTAGACATATGCATGGATTTCTAAATTCCCTGGTGTACACAGTGTCTTGAATATCCAAATTACCCAAAGGACTCTCTCTCAATTTTATCCTCTAAGACTTTTGGCATGTTTATTGTTTGCCTCAACTGTAAACTTTTGCCCCACGTTGCAGTGATGTGTTCATTTACGTTAAACGTTTTTGAGGAATGTCCTTCATACAGCCATTTTCCATCCTAATGAAGTTCCGAGGTAGGTAACACATGTAAGTACACAAACACCACATATACAGTCCATCAGTAAGCCCTAATATCTTGAATCCCCACATTTTTCCATGTTGATTTCCTCTCTAGTCCCCATTACCACTACCTCTCCCTGGGCCACTAAGACAGTTTGTATTGAGGGCTACTCACAATTTGTTTTTCCCTAGGAGACAGGCATAATGCTTTGAAAGTTAACCTTATGTCATCTACCAAGCATAAAACTCCTTATTGCTTTTATTATTTTTAGGGTTAAAAATGATATTCATGACGTGACCTTTGTGACTATACATATAATTACGTGTAGTTATTTTCTGTTATTATTTACATTCTTATTTATATCCAGAGAATTACAGTTATTCATAAAATATGAATAAACATAATGGTAACTAAGTTGAGGATTAAGTAAGTAAATATGCATAAAGTATATATAAGTTCTTAGGATAAGTTCTAGTACATAGTAAGCACTGATATATGTTAGTTATTATCATTATCATCAAATTACTATAAAGGGTTAACACAGATTGTGTAGATTTAATTGGTTGATTAAAATACATTAAAAGGATGATTTTAACTGCACACAAGTTTTAACCAATACACCAAATGTAGAATCAGTCCCCATTAAGGATGAGATTCCAAAATAGTAAGGTTATTGTCATTATTTTAATCATCTTAATCATATTAAAGAAGCATTTTAAATATATTTTGAAGTCTCTGTCAAATAAATGGATAAACATGTTTACCGTAAAGTATAGAAGAGCAGATAAGCATGTCGTTTAACATATTGTACAAGATTAACTAAATGAAATATTTAATCTCTCTAGGTAAGAAGTGGGCCTAGATAATTCTCTAAGACAGACAATATTTAGTAGCAAGTGTATGAAACTATACCAGTGTTGTAATTTAACCCTTTATTATTGTACTTCATGAGGTGATATTAGCAGGATGATCTTTGACCTTTTTTTTCTTCCTGAAATAACAAGAAATTTGTCAACATTGGTTGCTAACTACCATTGACAAACATCTCTTCTTATCTGTTAATGAACATCTCTTCTTATCTATCTTTACAGAAATTCTTAAATATTAACCATAGCTGAACCTTAGCAGAGTGTAGAATAAGAAGCTAAGAAAGTCTGTACATTTTGTGATGATGCAAAAAATATTTAAAATATTAAGAGATATATCTTAGTAGTATTTCTACAATACATTTTTTAAAATATGATACTGTTTTCTCCTTGGCTATGGTGGAATTATTTTGTGTAGCTTACAATCAATCTTCAAGGGTGTCTTAATCAACATTTCTATCCTCAGATTTTCTTCACTTTATATTTTGCCATATTTACCCCATGGCATTTTCTTAATGAGGTTATTTTCTCTGCCGGACTAACATAAATTGCCTAATTAATTTCCCTCACATCATTAAAAGCAATGAACTCCATTAATGTTACTGACACTGGAAACAAATACAGTGTTAGAGAATTGAAACAAATATGAATCTCATTATAGCAATTGCTTTGGATAAAATAGTGTTGGCCTACTTAGTGTAAGTTTTTCAACAATGAATCTCAGACATCTTGGGTTATGATCCAGAGTCCAATACCTGTAGCTATGACAAATATAGACTAATTCTTAACTCAATACAGATTTCATTGACTTTATCTGTACAATAAAGATAATTGTTAAATTTTGAAGAATCAGAGAAAAAGAAGATATCAAAAATGATTTCGATGTTTAAAATTGAGGAATTAGTGAACTCTAGAGGTTATCAACTTTAGGTAGGGTCAAAGGATGATAGATCATTATTTTACCAGTTAATCTGTATTTCAAGAAAGAAATTAAAAAAAAATCCTATACAAAAATAGGAAAAAAATAAATTGGGCTTTTATTCTGTTGAAATATGTTACCTCTAAATGTACTTCGTGGAGAGTTTTATCACGAATAGATGTTGAATTTTGTCAAATCTTTTTTTTTTTGTATCTATTGAAATGGTCATATGGTTTTTATCCCTTCTCTTGTTAATGTGATCTATCACATTGATGAAGTTGTGAATACTGAATCACCCTGTATCCCGGGAGTAAATCTCACTTGACCATGGTGAATGATTTTTTTTAAAGTATTGTTGAATTCAGTTTGCTATTTTCATTGAGAGTTTTTACATCCATATTCATCAAAGACATTGGCCTGTAGTTTTCTTTTTTTTGTCATGTCTTTGTCTGGTTTTGGTATCAGGGTAATGGTCTCATATAATGAATCTGGAAGCTTTCCTTTCTCATCTATTATCTTGGGATAGTTTGAGAAGAGTAAGAATTAACTCTTCTTTAAATGTTTGGCAGAATTCATCTGAGAAGCCATCTGGTCCTGGACTTCTGTTTGTTGGAAATTTTTTTATTACTGATTCAAATTTCATTACTAGTAATAAGTCTGTTCAAATTTCCTGTATCTTCCTGATTTACTTTTGGAAGATGATATGGTTCTAGGAATTTATTCATTTTCCTAGGTTTCTAATTTGTTGTTGTACAATTTTTTATAATATTCTCTTATAATCCTTTGTATTTTGTGAGCTCAGTTGTTTCTCCTTCATTTCTGATTTTATTTATTTGAGTCCTCCTTTTTCTCTTGATGAATCTGGCTAAAGGTTTGTCAATTTTGTTTATCTTTTCAAACAACCTGCTCCTGGTTTCATTAATCCTTTCTATTGTTTTTGTTTCCTCTTTGTTTTTTTAGTCTCTATTTCATTTATTTTTGCTCTAATCTTTATTATTTCCTTTTTCTACTAGCTTTGACTTTGTTCTTCTTTGTCTACCTCTTTTATGGGTAAGGTTCAACAGTTAAACATTCTTTGAAAACATTGATTTAAAACATAATTAAATCTCTCAAAAATTGTAAATATCAGGATGAGAGGGTAGCTCAGTCAATTGAGTGTCAGTTGATTTGGGCTCAGGTCATGATCTCATGCATCATGAGATCAAGCCCCATGTTGAACTCTGTGCTCAGTGGGGAGTCTGCTTGAAGATCTCTCCCTCTGCCCCCATCCCCCATGCTGCTCGCTCCAAATAAATAAATAAATCTTTTTCAAAAGTCATATTATATATACAAGCCCTCTTAAGTATTACAACACTAGAAAAAAATATAAAAGTGTGATCAAAGTTATATTGTATTATAATATAATATTTAATGTATTACATATAATATTTAATATTATATATTAAAGTTATATGTACTACTCTTATTGCACACTGACATTTCTTTTTATCCTCATAGTTGTATATCCTACTGAAATACAGAAATACTTATGTTTATATACCCAGGTTCAAGAAATGGAACACTGACCTAATGATTCTGAGTGTGCAAGTCTGGAGTGATTTTCAGCTCCCCCTGCTTGTGTATATGCACACTTGTGCTCTCTCACTCAAATAAATAAATAAAATATTTTTTAAAAAGTTATAATTATTTTTCAGTATTGGGCCAAACTGTAACAGTTTGAACAGTGGGAGGCCCTATTAGCTTACCTTCTATCCTTTCAAAATTATTTTAGAGATTTTTTAGTTTTTTCACAATAAGCATATAATCCAAATGTATTTTGCTTTTTCTTACATCACAATATGCAATGAGCTACTGATAGTGGAAATCTCTTTTAAAGTGAAAATTTTATTTCAGATCAAATCTTGGTGATAGGGATATACAATAGATTAATAAGCATTTATTGAGCATATATGATACAACAGGGTTTTTTCATGCAAGGTAAACTAAATAAACCCCCTTTCCTCTTGGTTTTATATTAAAGTGGACTTCAAATGGAAATATTTTATAATTTATTTTTATTCTTGTTGCTATTGTTGCTTTTATTATTATTATTGATTTTATCAGAATAGCATATTCATTTTTATTTGTAGCACATTATGTATAAAGGGTTTAGTGTCATACCGTAATCTTAATATATTTGCATATTTTTATTTTTCAAGAAAAAAATACATATTTTAGGGCTGCAAGTAATAATTTTAATTTGTTTTGGTTTTGGTTTGGTTTTGTGTTTTTGTAAACTAGGACTTTACCCAAAAGAAAAATGTGTTATCACTAATGTAGGCAATTACTTAGCTTGTCAGGGCATATTGCTTCAAATTTCAGGGTAGCTCTGAAATATCTGGAAGAATTAGAAACTAATGATATGCCTTTTGGTGCAGCAACTTGACATGTTGATAGATTAGGTATTCCCAACAAAACACCACTGTAATTACTCTGTAATCACAAGGGTCAATGTGCAGATCTTCTTTTTTGATCACGCTTCATGTCTTCTGCCTTGTTAAATCAGTAATTTATTATGGAATTCTTATCTTCAGAGATTGAAGCTCATCTCCTACACCATTTATTGGTCTGACTATGCCTAGATAGCAAATAATAATAGGAAGAAAGACATACACACACACAGACACAGACACAGACACAGACACACACACAGACACACACACACACACACACACAGGCTACCAGATATTTCTTTTTCTTTGTATTACTCCCTATGTATTTGTTTACTTGTCTTGAGTTTTGTTGCAGAGAAGGAGATAAAAGGAGACTGGCCATTGCATTGCTCCAAACTCAAAAACTATAAAAAAGATTTTCAGAAAGCAGCAATGAAATAATATAGTTAAGTCTTTTTTCCCTTTAGAGTTTATGAATCGATTCTTGGATAGTGGTAAATAAGCTATTATAATTTTAAATTGCCCAAAGTATTCATAAATGGAAATCAGAAATAAAATTCTCACAATATGTCAGGTTTACTCTGATGGTAAACAGTTTACAAATTACATTTAGTGATATGCTGCTTAATTCCATTCATAGAACACCTGACATACATAAAATTTTGAAAACTATTTTTGATTTTTTTTAACAGTATGAAATTTGAGGGTGTTAAAATATTTTTGCTGGGGTTCATTTGAGTGGAATTAGTAACCAAATATAGTGGGAACAGGCAAACATGTACTGTGGTCTAATCAGTTTTTATCACTAACCAGCATATCATTGTACTTTCCCATTGTCTTAGTTTCTTTAGCCACAAAAGGTGGTTGCTGAGCTAGATTATATTTAAAATTTTTTTTCATATTTGATCATTTTACTTTTAAGTTTCCCAAGATCTCCTGGTGAAGGTGGGTCTGTAAGAGAAGAAAAGGCTGATTTAAGATGGTAAGATGATTATATTTTGGCTGTAGTGCGAAGTTAAAAAATATGGATTCTAAGTTTAACTTGCCAATTCTGTTTTATTTGTTCTACAGTACATAAGAGATATGCACAGTAAATATATGTGAGGCCACAAAATATTCATCAATTAAAAGAAAAGAAAAAGAAAGTTGTTACTATTCAGCGTAACTGCTCAGCTCAGCCCTGGCTCAGATTTTTGCTATTAAAAGCTGTATTATTCCTGTATTTTTCCCTTAATCATAACTTTAATGATCTCAAGACCATATATATATTTTTCTTTTTAAAGTATTCAACCTCCAGTTCCATGTCAAATAAATACCTTTAGAAGCCTAATCATCCTATTTAATTACAAGTATTTCTCTTCCATATATTTCTATAATTATTTTTATCACTCTAGGCTATTAAATACAAGGCCTTCAGTTTTAGACCTTTACTCACACATTGCATTTATACTTAATTCTAGTATTGGGGAGTATTTTATGATCAAAGTTGGCCTGAATCCATTAACAATGATCTTATCTTCTTATACTTAGAAATACATATTTACATTTAAACCAACATATGTGATAGAATAGAATATTGTGTGGATGGAGTGTGGCAAGGTTAGAGGGTAGCAAAGGAATCTCAATCTTCATTAGCATGTGAAAGGGAAATTATGCAAGCAAGTAGAACTAAGATGGCACCTGATGGACTAGTTCACGTGAGATCCAGATAAAATCTCTTTGATTTTAATTGACCCCCCCAACCAATTTCATGGCTTATAAAATTTCAGATCTCCCCTGAAGATTTTTGCTAATTTTTTCAGTGCTTTTATTCTCCTGGCCTCCTCTACTTCTTGGGTGGTGACTTCTATAACTGTCACTTCGAATGGAATCATATCGTGCATCAAAAAGGCTAATGCGTCTTTATGAAACCCACATTTGTTGCCTCCTTGCTTCTTTTCTCTTCACCTTCTCTTGTTATGCAGAGCAATTGGTTCATAACTGAGTCTACATCTTTATTTGCGTGCCCATGTAACTGAGGTACACAGCAGAAAAAAAGGTTCATCTGTGCAGTGCACTTGGGATGTGCACTTGGGATGTGCACTTGTGCTTATGGATACTTTTCTTTTGACAGAGACACTGTGTAAGGGATTTGCTATTATACAGAGCCAGATCCAACCTGAGCAAAATGAGGGGAGAGGAGTTGTAGTAATGAACAGGCCCCGTATGATTTTAGGAGCCAATCCAAATAGAATTCCTTATGAGAGTAATATCAAAGAGGGGATTTCTAACTGCCAAAAGTTAACATATACTCAATGACTAATTCTCAGTTTGTTAGCAGTTAGGCTTTCTAGAGGCATGCTGAGATTAAGATATTTGCACTGTATTACGTCACAAGATCTCAGAAGAAACAGAACATGTTAACTATAATTAAAAAAATGATCATTACTCCAATCACAATATTAGGTATTCTGTATTTCCCTGAAGGGAGTATAGTTACTGCTTCATACTCACTGTAGTATGTGGAGTATAGGAGGGGTATGCTTTATTTTTAATTCTTCCATTCCACCCTCAGAATATAGAATGATATGCTTGTGTTCAGAAGAGGTCTTTCTCAGTTTGTGAGTTTTTATACCTAATTCCTAATCTCCCTTATGAGCATTCTACAATGACCTTGGGAATAGAGCAATTGGATGCAAATTTACCATATGTCTGGGACTCTAGAGAATCTAATCTGCAATTCAACTCTATACTTCAAAGTTGAAAAAATTGTTAAATGTTGATCTGCTTCTTTCTCTCCTGTGTATGGTGACTTCCCTCCCCATCCACTGCACTGCTAAAGTTGAAACAGTGATGTGTTACATCTTTTCCAGAAAGAATTTATCATATTTTAGATTTAGATTTCAGGTAATTAGGTCACTTTGCAGCCTTCAGGTAATTAGGTCAACCCAAGATAACAGTTGGGCTTAAAATTTTTATGTTTGTAGATTACCTTTATTGTTCTCACTTTTAGTGTTGGAGTGACATGGCCCTGCATATTTCTGTATTCTAATGGAAGCAGAAGTTTCAAACCATGCTTTCTTAAACAGTTATCTCACTTTTCAAATTATAAATTTCAATATGTATAGATATTAATATCAGAATATTATACTAAAACGTTTAAGAGAATACATATTTTAATATAAAGATAAGATGATCTCATAAGTGAGATAATGATATTCCAATACCATAAGAAAACAAAATTTTATAAGAATACTAATCACATAAAACATGAAAAATGACTCCTGAGCAAGATTCTGACATATACTACAACATAGTTGAAACTTGAAGACATTGTGCTAAATGAAATAAGCCAGACACAAAAGAAAAAACATGGTGTAATTCCACTTACATGAGGTGCCTACAGTGGTCAAATTCATGGAGACAACAAATAGAATGAGGATTGCCAAGGTAGAGCTACTATGTAATGGCTACAGAGTTTCAGTTTCAGAAGATGAAAAATTCTGGAAATGGACAGTGGTGATGGTTGCACAACAGTACAATGTACTTGCCACTGAAATGTACACTGAAAGTGATTAAAACGCTAAGTTTTAGATTTTATATGTTTTACCATAACAAAATAAAAACAATTTAAGTGTGCCAAGCCCATTGACAAGTGCTTGTTTCTAAAGCTGAGATTAGGAAAATATAGGAAGAAATCAGAGCATCTTATCCTGTCAGAAATAATAAAGTGCTTAAAAAAAAAGAAAGGAAAATACAATGTCAAAAAGCTAGAGAAGCTGGTCTGAAAACACTCCCAATAGCCAAAGTTGGAACAGTTTGAGCAATATGTAAACAACAATATTCATTATAACCCAAATAATAAAATAAACATGCATGAATACACACTGTTATAATAATAAACACACATGAATACATACTGATAGAAAGTATTAAATAAATGGATAAAATTGGGGGAAGGAGAAAATACTTTTTAAATTGAAGAAAACCTCAGTTAGTAAACATAAAAATAATGAAATAGAAAAATACCACAATAGTTATCAGTGCAGGCAAGATTCATAAACCATACAATCCTTAAGGATGAAAGTTTAAGGAGATACAATATTTTCATATCCTTAAAAGATATATTCCTCAATATATGTTTTATTACAATGGAAACAGAATAACATTATATAGGAGAAATACAGCAAATGCTGTAGAGTTACTATTTTTTTCCCTTTTTAATATGTATAGATATAATGTTCCCCTTGATGTCATTCACTGAGAATGGCATATCACCTCTGTGGTATTCTTCCACAAATTCATAACTTCAACTGTATTGTAAAAAACAAAATAAAATAAACTCTACAAATTGAGGGAGTCTATAAAATGCTAAATAAATATTTTTCAAAATTGTCACGATAAAACAATGGAAGACTGAAGATCTGTCACAGATTGGAGGATGAATGACAAATGTTACTACTGACTTGGATTTCAGAGTGGAAAAAAAATATTAGTGAAAATAATGGTGAAATATGAATATATAGTTTAGTTAATAACTAATTTCTTAGTTCCAATAATAGGAATGTAAGATGTTAAAATTAGGGCAAACTGAATGAAGGCTGTGAGGGAATTCTGTACACTATTTTTGCAACTGTTCTGTTAGTCTACATTTATTTCAAAATAGACAGGTTTTAAAAAATGAATTTCACCCACTCATTAAGATAGGATTTTAGAGGCAATCATTTCTCTATTTTGGGGGAGAGTAATTACTTTAGATATTTGAAAGCAATGAAGCAGTATTTATTTACTTGAGTATGTATTCACTAATCCTCATTCATTCCTTCATCCATCCATCCATCCATCCATCCATCCATTCTTTCATTCAGTTAAGGGTATTCCAATATTCAATTTTTACTGAATTACTGAGGTTTTACAATATGTAAATATTTTTAGTTGGTACTTTAATATACTATTTAACACAGTTTCTCATGTTAGGATCTTACATGCTTAAATTTTATAACCCTTTAAATAAGAACTACCTGGAAAATTCACATTAACATTAGTTTGTTGAAGTCTAATTCTTGTCTTGACTGCTATTTGTGACTAATTTAATTTTAATATCCTACCAACCTTTATCAGTTATTATTAAATTGTCATCATTTACTTTTCTTATTTTTCATAAAATGCTCAGCAAATAGAAATGAAATCTGAGGAACAATAGAGCAATCTAAAAGTAGTATTTTCTTCACTCTTCTGTTTGTTTAGTTGCAGCCATTTCCAAAAGGTTCTAAATGTGAGCTCAAAATCTACAATAGACTATTCAAAGAAAAAACCCCTATTACTATTTATCCTCTAAGCAGACTAAAAACAGATCTCATGCAAACATAGCATCTTCTTTTCATTCAAATCATTGTTAATGATTCCAATCTTTGAAAAGCTTTCAGTCACTAATCTATCAGGCATGAAGTGTGTTTAAACACCAAAATAAATGAATGTATGAAAACGCTTCTGTGGGAAAACGAAACCAACTGTTTATGTTGTGTACTTTGAGTCAATATACGGGTTGATTTCTGACTTAATATATACATTCCCAAGGGCTGTAAGCCTACCTATCACTCTCCTTGACAAAGCAGTAGGAAATCTGACAGTTGTCAGAAAAGATTTCAGTGAGTGTCCTAAAAATAAAAGGAAAGAGTGGACTCTGATCTTCATTCAAGTGATCTCAGCTCTAGAAATTGCCAGAAGAATGAATAGAAGTGCTAGTTTCATTTTGAAATATACTGCTAATTGCTATTAAAATTATAATAATTAAGTCTCTGGAGTAAACTTGAACCAAAACTGTAAAGTAAATGACTTAAACTTGGGGATTTTTTTTTAAGATTTTATTTATTTATTTGAGAGAGAGTGAGAGTAAGAGAGAGAGAGAGAGTGAGCCCACACACACAGGAGAGGGAGAGAAAGAAGCAGACTCCTTGCTGAGCAGAGAGCCAGATGCAGGGCTGGATCCCAGGACCCTGGGATCATGACCTAAGCAGAAAGCAGAGGCTTAACTGATTGAGCCACCCAATGCCCCTAAACTTGGGAATCTTAATGGAGATTATTGTACATTGTTTTTTCATTCTACTGTGATTTCTAACTCTGCAATCTTCGTCCCTACTAGTACAACCCCAGCACCTTCCTTTCTTCATGTATACCTTTGTGTGGAAACTGGAATTGTGCCATTATTCCTTATTTCCTTTTCTTCCTCTCCTCCTTCCTTCTGAAAAATATCTACAAAGTGTTGATTACACGCTAGGCTCTAGGCTAAGAGAACATTGTGTATAAAACAGTCACAGCTCTTAATCACACACAAACTGTGTGGCTTACTGTCTAGCAGATAAAAAAGACAATAAACAAATAAACAAGTATACACACATCTCTTGTATTCTATGATGCATCTCCTTAGCTTGCCTCTGATATTAGCATCAGCTAATGTAGGTTGTGGTAGACAGTCCTGGTGAGACCCAACTTATCTGGTGCCAGTACTCCCAATTCCTACACTTAGCATCTTGCCACATTTCTTCCTCAGTGCCTTCTCCAATACCACTATAATTATATTGGCCTCTGAGCACATGCTGTTAAAAAGGTGGAGGTGGGAAGTTGAAGCCCCTGGAGGCAATCCCCTGGTGGGTGGAAGAAAGCCAGCTGATAGATAAATGCTCTAGCTTTTCTCTCTATTAAGAAGTCAATTCTAGCATGCATTTTGAATAATTACCAAGGGCTGCTAGGAGAATCGAGCATCTATAATTTACTAATGTGAAATATATACAGAATTTTCTTTATCCTATGAATTGCTCACTTTATTCTATTATATCTCCATTCTGGGCTCCATCCTCTCCCAAAAAAATCTGCACTCAAGTCCTTGTCTCAAGTTCTGCTTTTAGAGAATCAAAAATTTAAAAGAAAAACCTTCAAATTCATTAAATAAATATATAATTATAAATTACATTCGTTTTTATGACTAACAAAGAAACAGATTGTACAACAGAGAAATGTTTGTGGATTTTTCTGGGGGTCAAGAGGCTCATGAGGAGTTAATTCTGTGGGCCTGAAATTGACCTGAGGAGATTTTCTGAAGTATGTAAAGGGCATTGGCACCTGCTTAAATTATGAAATGCACTGATTATTACAATGAGCCCTATATTGAATTTTGGGATGGTTTATTTAAGCTTGGCAGTAGTGATTATTAATAGCAGACTGATAATTTTATCCTTTCTGAAAATCCTGGAGGGCTCTGCCATGGCACTTTTTACATAGCAAGAAATATGCCTACATTTCTAGAAATGTATAAGAAACTCCAGCTAAGATTCTGAGTTTCCTGGTTCTACTGTTGTTATAAGACTACATTATAGCAGATGAATGGATAAAAAAAAGATGTGTGGTCCATATACAATGGAATATTACTCAGCCATCGGAAAGGATGAATACCCAATATTTGCATCAACATGGATGGAACTGGAGGAGATTTTGCTAAGTGAAATAAGTCAAATGGAGAAATACAATTATCATGTGGTTTCACTTATTTGTGGAACATAAGGAATAGCATGGAGGACATTAGGAGAAGAAAGGGAAAAATGAAAGGGGGGGAATCAGAGGGGTGATGAACCATGAGAGATTATGGACTCCAGGAATCAAACCGAGGCTTTTAGTGGTGAGAAGGGTGGGAGGATGGGTTAGTCCAGTGATGAGTATTAAGGAGGGCACATATTGCATGGAGCACTGGATATTATACACAAACAATGAATCATGGAACACTACATCAAAAACTAATGATGTACTGTATGGTGACTAACATAACATAAAAAAAAAAAAAAAAAGACTACCTTGTGGTTTCTGATCAGACCAGAGAGAGGAAGCATGACAATTATGGTTATTAGAAGGCAAGAAAAATGAAAACTTGCATCTGTGATATAATCATTGGTCAAGATGTATATTCTTTTTTTTAAATTTTTTAAAGATTTTATTTATTTATTTGACAGAGAGAGAGAGATCACAAGTAGGCAAAGAGGCAGGTAGAGAGAGAGGGGGAAGCAGGCTCCCCGCTGAGCAGAGAGCCTGACACGGAGCTCGATCCCAGGACCCTGAGATCATGACCTGAGCTGAAGGCAGAGGCTTTAACCCACTGAGCTACCCAGGTGCCCCAAGATGTATATTCTTTATGTTATATCTATCTTATATCTTTTTACTAAAATAAACCATAGGTTAGTGAGCATTGACATTTTGGGTCCTATCAATCTTCTAACACTAAAACCTTAACTCCCAATGTTATGTAGAAGGAATCATATTTATCAGTGAGGAAGCTACATTATTTTTGTTGTTATTGCCATTAAGAACAAATTATTCAAAGTCATGTTGGTTTAACATTGAAGGAAGTACAGTGTAATTTTCCGTATTGACTATCAATATATTTAAGATGAAAATTTCTCAAACTGTAAACATAATGCATCCCCAAACAAAGATCAAATGGATATTTTTCCCCTGGAATCAACAAAGTGGTTATAAAAGTCAAATAGAAATGCAAAGAACTGGATAAACCAAAAGTCCAAAAACCAAGAATAAACACAGCCTACTCTCAAGACTCATTATAAAGCTGGAATTATCAAGAAAGTATGGAATTGGAGTCAAAGTGAATGAAAAAAATTATAGAATAAAATAAAGAGTGCAGGCTTAGACTTCCGTGTACATTAACAACGGATTTTACAAATATGCAAAGTATACCCAGGAGAGAATGAATAGTCTTTTTGACAGATGTTACTGAGATTATGATATCCTTATATTTAAAAAAACTTTTGATAAATGTTTTATGCCACATGAAAAATTAATTTAGATTGGATCATACACGAAAATTGAAATCCTAAAACACTGAAATTTCCTGAAGAAGTCTTAAGACAAAATCTTCATGACACTGGGTTAGGCGAATATTTCTTAGATAAAATGACAAAAGCATATTCCATAGAAGAGAATTTGATAAATCGGACTTTATGTTCTACTTTTTAAAAGTCATTGTTAGGAGAGTAGAAACACATACTACAGACTCGGAGAATATTTTTGCAAATCCTGTATCTGACGAAAGACTTGTAGATAGAATCCACAGAGAGGTATCAAAGGTCAATAATAAGAAAAAAAAACAAACCTAAAAACTCTTAAATGGCTTCTTACAAAAAAGGCATAGATTTCCAATAAATCTATGAAAAGATGTTCAAAATCGTTGATCAGTAAGGAAACATAAAACAAAACCACCATGTCTCTAGATCCCTATTGTAATGGCTTAATTTAAAAAAAAAGAGAAAGAAAAAGAAAAAACTCATTATATCAAATGTTGTCAGAGATATGGAGAAACTGAAAGGCTTATGCACTGTTGGTGAAAATATAAAGTGGCTTTTCTGTGCTTGCGCTGGTGGTGGTGGCAGCAGGTGCACCCCCACATGCAGAACATTGCTTGTGAGTTCGTGGACCAGTACCTGCCTTAGAAATGCCCTGCCAACAACTACATCATGGTCACCAAGGACCACAGGTCCATCCAGATGAATATGGCTGAGGTTGACAAGATGACAGGCAGTTTCAGTAGCCAGGTTAAAACCAACACTGTCTTTGAGGCCATTTGCTGGATGGGAGAGTCAAATGACTCCATCCTCTGACTAGCAAAGGTCATGGGCAGCGTTTCAAAGAACTTCTGACTGGAGAGGATCATGGATGTGGAATATTTGTCAAGAATAAATAGCACCCACTCCCCCCCCCCCCAAAAAAGAAAGAAAATGTAAATGGCATATCCACTTCGGAAAACTATTTGCTTGTTTTTGTGTTTACCATATAATACAGCCATTCCACTCCTATGTGTTTTTCCAAGAGAAATAAAAGCTTATTTATCTGTGTATATAAAGACTAGTACAGAAATGTTCTTAGCAACTTTATTTGTAATAGTCATAAGTAAGGAATGATCTATTAACAGGTAAATAGATAAAAAAAATTATAGTGTAGTCATATATCTGAATGCTACTTAGCAATAAAAACATAAATATGATACATATGTAACTTAATCCCTTCTTTATTATGCTGAATAAAAGAAACCAGCATGGAAGAGTGTATTCTTGGCTCAGGGGTAAAGTGTCTGCCTTCCACTTGTGTCATAATCTCGGGGTCTTGGGACTGAGACTGAAAGTTATTTATATAGACAAAGTCCAATTTATCAAATTCTCTTCTATGAAATATGCTTTTGTTGTTTTATCTAAGAAATATTCACCTAACCCAGTGTCATGAAGATTTTCTCTTAAGACTTTTTCAGGAAATTTCATAGTTTTAGAATTTCAATTTTCGTGTATCATCCAATCTGAATTAATTTTTCATGTGGCATTAAACATTTATCAAAGTTTTTTTAAAATACAAGGATATCATAATCTCAGTAACATATTGGGCTCCCTGTTCGGCTGCTTCTCCCTCTTCCTCTGCCCCTCCCTGCCCCACTCATGTTCTCTCTCTCTTAAATAAATAAATAAAATCTTTTAAAAAATAGTATATACTTAATTTTTGTATAAAACTTAAACTAAAAGTGCAAAGTAATATATCATGACATATTTTACATATAGTATACTGCAATCATTTTGCTTTAGAAAGTTAATTATATTTTAAAATTATTAAAATAAATAAAAAGTAAAATTTTAACTTTAACTTCATTTTTAGCATTATCAGAGCTCCACATATCTTTGTCTAAATCCAAATTTTGTCCGGTATTATACTCCTTTTCTCCATAAAACTTCTTTAACATTTATTTTAGTAAAAGTGTGCAGGTAATATATTCTCTCAGCTTTCATTTGTTTAACTAATTCTGAATTTCACCTTCAATTATGAAAGATATTCTCTCTGGATATAATATTCTAAAAGGTGAATTGTCCTTTTTATTTCATTACTTAAAGGATGATTCTTCAATGTCCTCTAGCTTACACTGTCTCTATTGGTTACTCTTATGTATTTTATAATTTTATGCCTATGTAAATAATGTGCTTTTTTTTCAATGATTGCCTTTAAAATTTCTTTGTTTGGTTTTCAAAAGTTTGTCTTTGCTGTATCTGGAGATATCATTTGAATTTGTGGGTTTGTGTATGTGTGTCTATGTTGGTTTTTAACCTATTTTGGATTCACTATGTTTCTAGGATATACTGTTTAATATCTTTAATTTTTTTTTGGAAAACTTCTTGACGTTTTCTTTAAAAATTTGCTCTATTCCTTTCTTCCTGGGATTCCAATTACATTTTAAACAGTATGTTTTCCTTAGCATTTTGTTATGTTGACTGCCTTGTCTCTTGAAAAACTGTTGTTGTTGTTCTTGTTTTTGTTGTTTGCTTGTTTGTTTGTTTTCTTCTCTTTCTTCTCTTGGCATTGTGTGGTTTTTCACTGAAAAGTTTTTCATTCTAGAAAACCTACGTAGCACGCATATATAGAATGCTAAATCAATCAAGTATACCTGACTTGCGTTTAGGTTTTCTAATTACTCTGGTTGCTTTCAGGACAACAGTTTCTCTTAATCATTCCTTGTATGTGGGGGAGATAAGAGGATATTTCACAGCCCTAGTTAAAGAGCTGAGACTGGTTGTCTAAAACTGAATCTACATAATTTCATGAAATATTTGGCCAATATTATTTTCCACTTCACACAGAACAAATTCCTACTTAAGGGAATAATCTGTCATTGTCTCTTCTGAAATCCTTAATCATAATGATGCATACATTTGTTGGCTAATAGACTGAATCACAGGAGATGGATTTATCTATATAGGTTGGATAGAATAGCTAGGTGTTAAATTTTTATTTGGCAAATGACATTTGGTAAAAAAACACTAAGAGAATACTTTTGCAAGTGGTACTATGAAAATGTAGTGAAGTGAAAATAATGTACTAACTCTTTACCATGGAGTACAATGTGGGGAGCCTAGGTGGCTCAATTGGTTAAGCATCCAACTCTTGATTTCCGCTCAGGTCATGATCTCAAGGTTATTTGACATTGAGCCCGGCATTGGGCTCTGTACTCAGTGGGGGAGTCTGTTTGAAGATTTTCTCTCTCCCTCTCCTTCTGCCCTTCCCCCCTCTCTCTGTTTCAAATAAATAGATAAATCTTATTTAAAAAGGAATACAATGTAACAAAACTAAAAAACTGGTAGTTTTCCTATATAGTGCTTAACATTAGGATAAAGTAATTATTTTACAGATAGCATTAACGTAGTAGAAACATATTCAAGGTTAACTATGTTCTGTGCGGATCTGAATGAATTTGCATCTTAGCCAACTATTTTGTGTATTTGAAGATACTATTTAATCCTTCCAAATAATAACAATTATAGTTCTTTTTTTTTAGGTTTTAGTATCCCCATTAGTATGGGTCACTTTACTTGATCATGGGAGAATAGTCTTTCTTAAAACGTCTCAGAAATCATAACTTAAGTACAACTTTTATTGTTGGTCATCCTACTCTATCAGAAAACTAAAAATAGATTCAGAGAGATAAGAAGATGGCAGTGGAGTAAGAGGACCCTAGGCTCACCTCGTCCCATGAATACAACTAGATAACTATTGAATCAGCCTAAATACCCCACAAATTGACCTGAAGACTGACAGAACAGTATCCAAATCTAATGGGAGAGAAGAGGAAACACTGAAGAAGGTGGGAAGGGGGGACACATGGTGTAGGGGAGAAACGGATCCTGCCTGCTGTGGAGGGGAAGGAGCCATGGTAGTGAAGAAGGGCAAGCAAGAGAGGAACTCACAGGGGAATGCCCTTAACCATTGGCCTGGAGAATGGGAGGGGCTGAATTTCCTTAATTCTTAAAAACACTGGGGCTTAAAAGCCTGGAGTTTTAAAGGTCAGTGGGCTTGGCTGGGGTAGACCCTGGAGGGCACAGTGTTGCTCTTGGAAGGGAAGAATACAAGCAACCCGGGGGGTGTGCAGAATAGAAACAATGATCTGAAGAGCACCTAGAGCACACAGTGGGGAGATTATTTGCTCTTCTTGGAGCATGTCCCTGAGACACAGCATTCACGGAGACACCTTTCTAGGAACGAAGATGTCCCATTTCCTTTCCCCACCACTCAGCATAAATACAGCACCACCTGTAGGAAGCAGCACAGCGTGGACACTGGCTGCATAGCTTGCTTACACTAAGCCCCACATACCTGAACTCTGGTGGAACTGCCCTTCTCAGTCTTGCTTGCCTCAGTCCCAGTGTGGCAGGCCCCTCCCCTAGAAGAACAGCTCAGACTCCTGCCCATACCATTTCTCCCAACCACAGTTTTGCAGGGTGTGGGTTCTAGCTTTGCAGGGTGACAGGTCTCATTTCAAAAGCAGAAAAGAGTGCACCTAGTTAAAACTTGTCACATTCAGGCTGGGGGTGAAACATTACCCACAACATACAAGAAAAGCCTCTGCAGATGACTGCTCTGAAGGACAGAGCAATCAAAACACAAGAGCAGAGAGCATGCAGCACACACCAGAGGCCCTCCCTGAAGCACCAGGCCCTGGGTACAGCATGACCTCTTCATAAGGCCATTACTTTCAGCAGGAGGGATGCCTGGCTTTTCTAACACAGAAAAGAAGGCAGAGACTTAGACAAAATGCTAAGAAGGAGGAATTTATCCCAAATGAAAGAACAAAATAAGGTCACGGCCAGATATCTAACCGAGTGAAACAGGTATAAGTAACAGACCTGATGGAGAATTTAAAGCAGCGATGATAAGGATACTCACTGGGCTTGAGAAAAGAATAGGAGACATCAGTGAGGTCCTTACTACAGAGGTAAAAGAGTTTAAAAGAATCAATCAGAGATTAAGAACGCAATAAATGAGATTAGAAACACTCTCAATGTAATGAACAGGAGGCTGAAAGAAGCAGAGGGATGATTTAATGACCTAGAAGACAATGTAATAGAAAGTAATAAAGCTGAACGAAAGAGAGAAAGAATTATGCAAAATGAGAACAGACTTAGGGACCTCAGTGATGCCATAAAACATAATAACTTTCATATTATAGGAGTCCCAGAAGAAGAAGAGAGGAAAAAAAGGGGCAGAAAGTTTATTTGAAGAAATAATAGCTGAAAACTTCCCTAATCTGGGGAAGGAAACAGAGGTCCAGATCCAGGAGACACATAGAACTCCCATCGAAATCAATAAAAGTGGCCCACACCAAGAAAATTGTAATTAAATTTGCAAAATATAGTGATAAAGAAAAGAATCCTAAAAGCAGCAAGACAAAAGATGTCCTTAACTTAAAATGGAAAACCCATGAGGCTAGCAAGAGATTTTCAAAAGAAATTTGGCAAGCTAGAAAGTAGTGACGTTATATTCAATGTGCTGAATGGGAAAAATCTTCAGCCAAGAATACTCTATGCAGCAAGGCTATCACTCAAAATAGAAGAAGATGTAAAGAGTTTCCCAGACAAACAAAACCTAAGGAGTTCATGACCATTAAACCAGCCCTGTAAAGAATATTAAAGGAGACTCTTTGAGGGAAATGGAGAGACCCAAAGCGGCAATATAAAGTAGGAATCACAAAAGCAGTAAAAATTAATAATTCTGTAAAAAAGTAAGTCAAGGAACTCACAAAAGAGGTTATAAAATATAATAACATATATGTAAAATGTGGGGAGGAGAAAAGAATGTGTTCACGTCTAATCATCAGCTAATATAAACCGCTATTTGCAGAAGAATTTATGTACAATAATGGCAACTGAATATGAAACTGAATATGAAAAACCACTAATAAACATACAAGGAATAAATATATCACTAAAGATAATCAGCAAAATGTAAAAGAGAAAAGGCAAGAAAAGATCAGAGAAAATATCCAGAAAACCAGTAATAAAATGGCAATGAGTACATATCTATCAATAACTTCAGTGAGTGTAAATGGAGTAAACACTCCAGTCAAGAGGAATAGGGTGAAAGAATGGATAAAAAAACAAGACTCATCTATATGCTCCCTATAAAAGACTCACTTTAGACCCAAAGAGAACTACAGATTGAAAATGAGGGGATGAAGAAACATTTATCATGCAAATGATGTCGAAAGAAAACCAGAGTAGGTATACTTATATAGGACAAAGTGACTTTAAAACAAAGACTGTAATAAGAGACAAAAAGGACAGTATATAATAATAAAGAGGACAATCCAACAAAAAGATATAACAATTGTAAATATTTATGCACCCAATATGGGAGTACCCAGACATATAAAATAATAACAAACGTAAAGGAACCCATTATAATAATATGATAATACTAGGGGAATTTAACACCCCACTTATATCCATGGACAATTCATCTAAACAAAATCAACAAGGAAACAACAGTTTTGAATGACACACTGGAACCAGATGGCCTTAACAGATAATATTCTGAACATTCCATCCTAAAACTGCAGAATACACATTCTTTTGAAGTGCACATGGACCATTCTCCAGAATAGATCACATCTTAGGCCACAAAACAGGCCTCAACAAATATAAGAAGACCGAAGTCAGACCATGCACCTGTTTTGACCCCAACACTATGAATCTAGAAGTCAACCACAAGAAAAAAATCTGGGAAGACCACAAATACATGGAGGTTAAATAACATGCTACAAAACAATGAATGGGTCAACAAGGAAATAAAAGAAGAAATAAAATGCACATGGAAACAAATGAAAATGAAAACACAACAGACCAGAACCTTCGGGATGAAGCAAAAGCGATCTATCTTATGATGGAAGTATATAGCAATACAGGCCAACTTCAAGAAGCAAGAAAAATCTCAAATAAACAACGTGACATTACATGTGAAAGAGCTAGAAAAAAACCCAACAAACATGGCCTTAAGACAACAGAAGGAAGGAAATAAAAAAGATTAGAGTAGAAATAAATGATATAGGGACGCCTGGGTGGCACAGTGGGTTAAAGCCTCTGCCTTCGGCTCAGGTCATGATCTCAGGGTCCTGGGACCAAGCCCCGCATCAGGCTCTCTGCTCAGTGGGGAGCCTGCTTCCCCCTCTCTCTCTGCCTGCCTCTCTGCCTACTTGTGATCTCTCTCTCTCTGTCAAATAAATAAATAAAATCTTAAAAAAAAAAAAAAAGAGGTGTTGGGGATTTGAGAGCACACTTGGCTGTGATGAGCCCCAGATGTTGTATGGAAGTGTTAAATCACTATATTATATACCTGAAACTAATATTACACTGTATGTTAACTAACTGGAATTTAAATCAAAGTGTTAAAAAAAAGAAAACTAAAAATAATTTGTGTTTATATTCACCAGTGATAATATAGATTTAGATTATTCTTAGATTTCCTTAGTTTTAATGTCATGTCCATTCTAAAAAAAAAAAAAAAAAAAATGTCATGTCCATTCTCTGTTCCAGAATTTCATACAGGACACCACTTTACATTTAACTGTCCTGTCTCCTTAGGCTCTTCTTGCTTGTGACAGTTTCTCGGACTTCCTTGGTTTCTGATGACCTTGACAGTACTGAAAAATAATTATCAGATATTTTGTGGGATGCTCCTCTATTGGAATTTGTTTGATGTTTTTGTCATAATTTAATTGGAGTTATGGCTTTTGGGAAGAAGACCACAGAAGTAAAAAATCATTTTCCCCATTATATCAAGGGTAAATTCTAACATGATTTATCGTGGTTGTTGATCTTGAACACCTGGCTTGAAGTAGTGTCTGTCAAGCTTTTCCATTGTAAATTACTGTTTTGTTTTGTTTTGTTTTTCTGCCTTTCACACTATTCAAACTGTTCCAGCTTTGGCATTTAGGAGTTCTTTCAATTGACTCCTGTTTGTCTTCAACACAGCCTCATCCATGTGATGATTCTGCTTTTGTTTTTTGTTTGCTTGTTAGTTTCTACTTGTTTTTGTTCTTCTTAGCATTTCTTTGCTTTCTGCTCCGTGTTTATCTAGTATAATTCTCCAAGGAGCCTTGGCTGTTTTTTGGTTGTTTTTATTGGAGAGTATTATTTGAAAACATAGTCTAGGCGTTAGGTCTGTTGCTACTGGGGTGTGGTTACCTTAGGTCATCTCATCTGACAGATCAAGGAAGTAAATGTGTATATTAATCAACATATAGGCACATATTGATAAATATTTCTATATGCAATATATCTATATCTATTTGAAGTGACATATGAGTACGTTGTGATGTCTCCATTTCTTATCCATGACCACCTAGATCATTCTATTCTCATCCCCTTGCTCTAATTTCAAAACAAAGAGAATCGGTTCCCACAATCCACAACCCATTTATTTAATTTAATTCCAGTGTCTGTGTATAGTAATATCACAATTACTAGCTCATATCCACGTAACCCATGGAAACATGTCATAAACTACAATACCTGAAGCTCCTCTTCTCTCTAATCTTACAGATTTGTGCTGGCATTGCTTCCCCCTAACTTAAGAGAAAGTGTTTCATACATTTTTAATATTGTTAGAGTCTGCTATCATAGTCTGGATGCCTTACTGGGATATCCCAACCTCCTAAATGTATTTTTTATTAATTTGTATAAACGAAGGTTTCCCTTCTGTGCCTTAAAGTCCTGTGGGTTTTGACAAATGCATATTTCCATGTAGCCACCATTACACTGTCATACAGAATACTTTTGCCATGCTAAAAATTATCTGTGCTTTATGTATACAACCCTCACGCCCTTCCCATCCTTAATCTCTGGCAACCACTGATCTCTTTTGTCTCCACAGTTTTGCTTTTTCTACAATGTCATGTAACTGGAATAATATGCCATGTAGCCTTTTCAGATTGGATTCTTTTACTTGTATTAAAATTCCTCCATATCTTTCCATTGTTTGATAGCTAATTTCCTTCTTATTTCTGAATAGTATCCCATTATATGTATCTCTATAATTAGGTTATTCATTTACCCATTGAAGGACATCTTGGTTGCTTCTTGTTTTTGGAAAATTATGAATAAAGCTGCTATAAATATTTGTGTGTGGGTTTTTGTGTGGTCTCAAGCTTTCAAACTAGTTGGATAAATATGTAGGAATGTGATTTTTGGATTGCATGGTGAGATCATGTTTAGCTTTGTACAATACTGCCAAACTGTCTTTCCAAAATGACTATATATTCTCACCAAAAATGAATGAGAGTTTCTGTTGATGTGTATCCTCATCAGCATGAGATTTTGTCAGGTTTTGTTGGTTTTGCCATGGTTCTTGTTGTTTAATTGTTGTCTTTGGTATTCTAATAGATAATGTAGTGGTTTCTAATTTTTTAAATATGCTATTCCCTAATAATGAGTGCGGTAGAACATCTTCTGTGTTCTGAGTTGTCAGCTATATACCTTCCTTATCTGTTCAGATATTTTGCCCATTTTTTCAAGGTACAGTACCTGTACTTTGTTGTCTGTTCAGATATTTTGCCCATTTTTTCAATGGGTTGCTTGATTTCTTATTGTTGAGTTTAAGATCTCATTGCATCCTCTATCAGATATGTATTTTGCAGATACTTTTTCCAAGTCATGGCTTGTCATTCTCTTAACTGTGCCTGTTATGGATATCCATTTTTTATAGCTCCATTTATTGGAAAGACTATTATTTGTCATGGAACTGTCTTTGTTTCTTTGTTGAAATTCAGTTGTCTATATTTGTATGAGTCTATTTCTGGGCTTTCTCTTCTATTCTATTTATCTGTATGCCTGTATTTTCACAAAACCACACTGTCTTGTTTACTGCAGCTTTATAATAAATCTTGAATTATGTAGTGCCAGTTCCGTTGATCTCAGTAGCCTATACTTCTATTACCACACTGTCTTAATTACTGTAACCTTATAATAAATATTGAAGTTAAATAATGTGTGTTTTATAACTTTGTTCTTCAGTATCATGCAAGCTATTTTTTATCTTTTGGCTTTTCATATAAGCTTTGTATTAGTTTATCAATATATTAGAATTATTTTCTGTATTTAGATTAGGATTGAAATAAATTTATAGATTAAAGTTGAAAGAATTAACATCTTAATCATAGTGAATGTTTCAGTCCATGAATAAGGACCCTATTTTCATTCATCCTTAATTTTTCTTGAGGGTCTTATTTAGACCTATGTGTTATTTAGAAGTATGCTGCTTAAATTCTAAATATATAAGGATTGTCCTCCTTTATTTCCATTATTTACTTCTTGTTTAAATCTATTTTGGTTTTGAGCATATTTTATTTTATATCTATCATTTTAAAGATGTTAAATTTTACTTCTTGACCCAAAGTGTGTCATATTTTCATGAATGTTTTGTTTTTGAGAATAATGTTTATTTTGCTACTGAGGATGGAGTATTTCATAAATGTCAATTAAGTCAAATTATTTAACAATAGCCAAGCAATTTAACTTATATATATGTTATATATATATATGAATATTTGTATATGTGTATATGTATATGAATATATATGTGTATGTGTGTATATGTATATATGTATATGAATACACATATATTCTATAGAAGGAAGAAGTATTACAGTTTGAGGAATTAACAAATCTGTTTAAATCTAATAGGCTGTAAAATATGTTTCTATTACAAGGTGGTAAAAACAGAGGGGACAGAATTAAAAAAAAAAAATAGAACATGGTCATTTCAATATACCACATCCTGGTGATTTTAATTTTAATATGCAGCATTAAGACACACAACACAAATACAAGCAAATAAAAACCACCACCAACAACAAAACCTTTTTTATGACTTAGGTGAAGAAGAAGTTAAAATACACCTGGTCCTGTGTAGGTGACATACATACTTATTGGAAAATTACAGAAACCCTCATTATTCCCTAGACAATTGGTTAAAGATCAGAAGTTCAGGACAAGTCAGAATTCTCTAACTCTGAAAAGGTTAGCCTCGCCAAGTTTCTTTGGCATCATAGGAAATTTCTTTAAAGCAAAAGAGTATAATCAGAACTCACCTAGAAGACTCTATTAGTCTCTTTATGATGATACAATTGAAATTGTCCTAATCATCTGCTAACATTTTTTGAGTTATTATATATCCCCTTTCATGAATTTATCTCCTACTATAATGTTTACTTGAATATATATTAAATTGTTGAATACCAGTCTCATGTTGGTCACTCTGAATGTCATTTGACAGGTCCCAAAGTATCTAAAGGTCAGTAATGTTTAAATGAATATTCTTAACTGATACTGCCTTCTGTCTGTGGCAGAAACTTAAAAGAAGGTTGCAAAATTTTTAGTCTTTTATATACCCCAGAAGCATATTTTCTTTTCTGTACTTTAGTCTATCTCAAAGCCACACAAAGTCATTTCCCATTTTTAACACTTATTTCTATTTGTTGCTAAAAAATTACTTCTAACACTTTTTAATTTTCAATTAATGTACAGTTACTTCGTTATGAAATAAATTAAAAAATCATGGTTGCTTATACTCGAAACTTGTGTGGAGATATGTAGAGAGATAGATAGGATGGCGACCTGGTATACTTAGAGGAAACCAAAAACATAATAAATTATTGCTTTTAAAATTAAAACTTTGTTATAAATTATAATGTTGGTAGTAGTAGAAGTAGCAAGTGTAGCAGAAGTGGCAAGAGCGACCATAGAACCAGAACATGGTTTAGATAGTGAGAATATTGGAGCACTGTCCGAGTCTACTCTACTATCAATAAGAATTACTGTACTCTTGGACAGGGCTTTTTTTTCATTTTTAATCATTTTTATGTCATTTCCCTTTTTCTTATCTGAGATGACTGGCTTAGCCTCTGCATTTCTTTCTAACTAAAATGTTAAATCTACCATCTGTACATCTGCATTTGGGGGAGAGATGTTATCTAATTAACTGCTTTACAAATAGAGGGTTAGAGAAGTTGGGTGTATGACAATTTGAAATGACAATATGTATGACATATTGACATATGTATGACATATGTCATATGACATATGTATGACATATGTCATATGACATATGTATGACATATGTCATATGACATATGACCATATGTATGACAAAATGCATGACAATAGAGAAGTTGGGTGTATGACAGTTTGAAATGTGGTCTAGAGTGATAGACTGATAGAATGATTACCCATCAGTATTAATCAACTAAAGGAGACACAATAAGACAACAAAAGCTTATTGAAAAAATAATGAGTTGTATAAACTTGAGATTTATATGGAAGGCAGAGTATTTCTGACAGCACGTTTCTTTGGACTTGTGAAGACATTCAATTATAGAAATTTAGCAAATGTTTAATGAATGAAAGGATAAAAGTGACTGTTAATTTGAAACAATGAATATAATTAGATTCTGAAAGTTGGGTTAATTGACTTTCCTTGGGCTATTAAAAAGAATCTGAATCTAGGAAATCAGAGGTCCAGTTCAAATTTAACTCATGGTTAGTTCTAAGCCATTAACTGCCTCAAGACACTTTTCTTCCAGAAGGTATTTTTCAAAAGTGAAGGATGAAGAAAGTTGCTCTGAACGTAGAGTGAAATGTAGAGTGAACTTACCAGGAATCATGTAAAAAAAGAGAATGGATGTCGTAAAATAGATTACCTGTAACTATGTGACCTCAGGAGGAGGAGGGTGTACAACAAATCCCTGGTTTAACATATGAAATACAAGATGTGTAGAAGCAGATACTTATAACTTGTAAATATATACTATACTTATAACAGTAAAATTCAACAGAATACACAATATGTGTATGTGAGGTCCCCAAAGAAGCAATTCTGTAGACTGGTAACTGAGTCTAGGAAAGTCAAGAGGAACTAAAGAAATCAAATACATGCCTTCTTAGGTAATTTTAAAACTATCTCGATTGCCTTTATTTTTCATTTCCATATAATTTTTAAAATAAATCTTAATGTCATAAACATAGCGCAATCACTGGCAATGTCTTTGAACTAATAGTTTTGTGTCGTTGTTGTTAGATCACTGGGATTATTCAAGCTAATAATACTCAATGCCAAATTTAGATAAATATCAACAGGTAGTCAAATAACATGAATATGAATTTGACGGAATATGACAGAGAATTTCTGAAAACTCTTTATGCATTTACTTGATATCCTGAATGCAAGTATGTTAAAACATAAAACACATGCTAGAAAATAATGATTAGTTAGAACCTATAATATGCGTACGTATTTTCTGAGAACAATGAGTGATTTTAGTTGCAGAATGATAAATGTAGAGTAATTGTGTGCTTTTGTTGAAAGGTGAGAAAAAAATTTTGTGTGTGATAAAGCTATAGATAATCTCCACTCGTGAAAATTGATGAATTTGTTTGAAAATATTAAATTCTACTTTGTTCCTTTCTTGCTTGCTTCCTCATAAGATTATTTAAGGTAAAAAAAAAAATGTATGAAATAAAAATGTGAAATATCAATCAGGGACTTTAGTCAAATAGCATATTGAAAGTATACTGCATAGTTTAAAGACTCACTGGGTGGACCAAAAACAAGACTTGAAGTTCACACGGTTGGGAACAGTACCCAAAGAAATAGAACAGAGATGTTCCTCCCAATGGGCACATACTCTGCAGACAATATGCAGTGGATAACTCTGATATAGCCACATCTGGAAGCCAGATTTGACATGGGTCCTGACTTTTTGTCACTAACTTCTGAATGAAATTGGTATATGTGATTACCAGATGCTAGGTGACTTATCGTGCCCTCACTGTACTGAGTCATATGGTTTCTAAAGCACAGGAGATATATTACCTTGTTCAAAGGCAAATACCCACTCTACTAAAAATAGCAGACCAATTGGTAGCCTCTCTGATCTAAAATGATATAAACTGAAATTATGCAAGCTAATGATTCACACGTCTTTACAACCTGAAAACTGTAAGCTAGTTGAGCTATGGAGTCCAAGGTCTGGGGAAGAGAGGGTCGGAGCTGAATCAGCTGTTGTCGTGCATGTGTAAATTTATAGGGGAGCATTACCAGTTTCTGGTTCTGCATATGAGGAGCTTAGAAGTCACCACTCTGTCCTAACAATAAGTAAAAAAGCTGATCAAACTGAAAAATAGCTAACTTGTTGGATCCCTATGAGAGGTAAGGGCATTAAAAAAAAAAAAAAATCATTGCACCTAAGATTGAAGAGACAGGCAAATACGGGGAATCGCAAATAGAAACTACTGTGGAAACCAATGCTGGGATAATAACTATAATGGATGAATTTCCGGAGACTCAGTGCAGGCAACCCTTAGAGTTAAAATCTACAGAAGACCCAGTCACAAGAAGATACCTGCTGTGTTGTAAAATTTATTCCAGGAGCTCAACCAGATTCCCACAATAAATATCAGAGATAAATCTCCTCACATTTCTGGAAAGGGGAGGAGAAAAGACCCATTTTGAAATAAACCAGAACACTTTGTTTTGGTGGTTCAGTTGGTTAAACATCTTACTCTTAATTTCAGCTCAGATCATGAGATCAAGCTCTGTTTTGGGCTTTGTGCTGGGCATGGGGCCTGCTTAAGATTTTCTCTCTCTCCCTCTCTCTCTGCTCCTCTCTGCCCCCTGCTCAATGCATGCTCTCTCTCTAACGAAAACAAACAAACGAACAAAAAGAACACTTTGTTTCTCTTAGCAAGGCCTGCTTCAAGAGAAACTAGTTAACCAGAGCCCAATCTGCTGGGGTATTATCAGAACCTAACTAACCTGAAAGAAGGAAAATAACCAACTCCAGTCAGCTCTAGCCATCCTGTCCTGCCCAAGGCAAAGAAAAGAACTGAGAAACATTTGTGAAGTTAAAAGTCGGGACAAGTTCACTAAAAGATTGAGACCTAATCATAATACTATGTGAAAGCTTCCTGTCCCTCCAAACCCCACCACTATTCTTTTAAAGATTTAATTAATTGATTTATTTGTCAGAGAGAAAGAGCCTGTGCACAAGCAGGGGAAGCAGCAAGCAGAGAGAAAAGCAGGCTGCCTTCTGAGCAAGGAGCCCAATGTGGGGCTCGATCCCACAACCCTGGGATCATGACTTGAGCCGAAGGCAGATGCTTAACCAACTGAGCCACCCAGGCACCCCCCACCACTATGTTAATAAAGGCCTATTTATAGCAGTTCCTTTTACCTGGTACATCATGTCCAGCTATCAAGAATAAATTACAAGGCATACCAAGATACAAGATAATGAGAGGAAGAATTTAGGATTATTCTGGTCCATGAAGTACTCACACTACCCATAAAATGATCTATTGCTAGTTGAAAATGGACTTGAATTAGTTGTAAATGTATATTGCAAACTCTAGGGCAATCACTAAAAAAAAGTAAAAAACAAAAAAAAATACAAATGTTAAGTTAAGAAAGAGAGAAAATGGAATCCTAAAATTCTCAAAACCACAAAAGAAAGGGGCACTTGGGTGGCTCAGTTGCTTACATCTCTGATTCTTGGGGGCGCCTGGATGGCTTAGTTGGTTAAGGGTCTGCCTTTGGCTTGGGTCATGATCCCAGGGTCCTGGTATCAAGCCCCACTTCGGGCTCTCTGCTTGGTGGGGGGGCCTGCTTCTCCCTCTCCTCCTCGCTCATGCTCTCTATCGCCATCTCTGTCTCTCTCTCTCAAATAAATAAATAAAATCTTTTTTGAAAAGCCTCTGATTCTAGGTTTCAGCTCAGGTCCTAATCTCAGGATCGTGGGATAGAGCCCACATCCAGCTCTGAGCTCAGCATAGAGTCTGCTTATGCTTCTCTCTCCTTCTCCCACTGCCCCTCACATCCACCTGCTCTCTCTTTCTCTCTCCCTCTCTCTTTCTCTTTAAAATAAATAAATCGTAAAAAACAACAACAACAATGGTAACATCTGGGTGGCTCAGTCAGTCAAGTGTCCACCTCTTGGTTTGGGCTTAGGTCATGATCTCAGGGTCCTGAGATCAAGCCTGCCTGGGGCTCAGCACTGGAGTCTGCTTGAGATTCTCTCCCTTTCCTTTTGCCCCTCCCCCAGCACTCTCTCTGTCTCCAAATTAAAATAAATAAATAAAATCTAAAAAAAAGAAAAACCCTACAATTGACCAAAAAAAAAAAAAAAAGGAAGATAAAATAGGAAAAAAGAACATGGGCAACAAATAAAAAAAGTAACAATTAGGGTAGATATTGATTCATTTATATCAATAATCATTTTGAATATCAATGGTCTAATGCACTGATGAGATGACAGAGATTGCCAGAGTGGATTCAATATATGACCCAACTACATGTCGTGTATAAGAAACCCACTTCAAGTTAAAGATACATATAGATTAAAGTAAATGGATGGAGAAAATTATACTATGCTTATAGTAATCAAAGGAAGCAGGAGGAGTAAGTATGCTATATTAATTTCAAACAGAGCAAACTTCAAAGCAAGGAAAGTTACCAGAGATGAAGAAGGCATTACCTACTGTTAAAGGGGTCAGCCCTCCAAGAAGAATTCCATTGCAGTTCTTAATGTATATGCACCTAACAATACTGTCAAACAATGGAAGGCATAAACTGATAGATCTGCAGGGACAAATACATGAAACCACTATCATAGTTAAAGACTTCAACACCCCTCTCAGAAATGGACAGATCTAGCCGGCCCCAAATCAGTAAAGACACAGTGGAGCTTAATAACACCCTCAGTCAACTGGTTATAATTGACATGTTACTACTCCAATCTAACCATAGGAGAATACACTTTTCTTGTCAAACTCACATGAAATGTTCACCAAGATAGACCACATTCTGGGCCATAAAATACACCTCAACAAAATTTAAAGGAATAGAAATGATACACTGTCTGTTCTCAGACCACAACGGAATACAACTAAAAATTAATAACAGAAACAAAGCCGGAAAATCTTCGAATAGGTGGAGATTAAATAACAATTTCTGAATAATACATGGGCCAAAGAAGAAATTTCAAAAGAAATAAAAAATATATTTAACTAAATGAGGGAATACATGACATCAAACTGCAGAATATAGCAAAGTCAGGTCTTAGAGGGAAACTTATAGCATCGAATGCATATATAGAACAAAAGAGAGACTTAAAATCAGTCAGCAAGTTTCCACCTCAGTGGAAAGTAAGTAAGCAGAGAGTAAGAAATAATAATAGCAGAAACCAATGAAATTGAAATTAGGAAATTAATAGGGAAAGTAATAAAAACAAAAGCAGATTCTTAGGGAAGATCAATAATATTGATAAGCCTCCAGCCACGCTAAGAAAAGAAGAGGACCAAATTTTTTTATATCAGTAATGAAAGAGAGGACATCACGGTAGATCCCATGGAAACTGAAAGGAGAATAAAGGATAATAAAGAAATACTATGAATAATCTATGTTCACGATAACCTAGATAATATGGAGCAAGTCCTTGAAAGATATAATCTTCCATACAATAAAAAGATCAGTGGCTGTGGAGGAGAGAAGAAGGGAGGAATGACCAGACAGAGCACAGAAGATTTTTAGAGCAGTAGAAATACTGAGTGATATTACAGTGATTGGTATATATGATTATACATTTGTCCAAACCCATAGAATGTATGACATCAAGAGTTAACCGTAAGGTAAATTAAGAACTTTGAGTGATTATTACATGTCATTATAGGTTCATCTTTGGTAAAAAATGTGCCGTTCTGGGGAGTGATATTGATAATTGTGGCAGCTATACGTGTGTGGGGGCTGGAGGTATCTTTAAAATCTATCAGTTTGGTTGCACATCTAAAAATTCTCTTAAAAGTCTTTGGAAATAAACTTCTCTTACAGTGTGCACACACAAATCTGCAAGAATGTGAACTGAAGCAAAATTCAGATTCTTCCTCATATCTAGTTACCAAACCTTCATTCTTCATTGTATATACTTAATTTACCATTAATTCTTCTGTTTATGAAAAAGTAAGATAATATAATAAGAAAACACAATTTGGGCTTCCCCTCCTCTGATTTTTATATAGAGAACTTACTATAGTATATTTCAGCCAATAATGGTAATTTATATTTATTAATCATTTACTATGTGCTAGGCACAGTTTTAAATATTTTATATCCTAATAAATCTTCACAAATATATGAAATATTTACTGAAATTTTCAGTCCCACTTAAAGGAAATAAGTCATTGAGAGTTTAGGTCAATTTCCCAAGACATCACAAATAGTAAATGGAAGAACTGAGATTTGAATCAATGCAGTATGGGAACAGACTCTGCTGTTTAACTTCATTCTATTTTGTCTAAATGAGACTCTACAGTAGGGATCATGAACGCAAAAAGAAGGCAAATGGGAAATGTTGAATTTAGAAATGGATATATTGGTAAACTGTCAGCAGTGTTTAATAATTGAAGTCATTATGAATGCATGTTTGCCTGGGATAATCCTGGGTCATTCCCTCTCTTCTTTTACTACAATTAATAGTGCCTCTTTTATTCTCAGATTTTCCTTGTTTGGGAAATTAATTATAAATTCATCTTATGAATAATGCATTTGTACTATTAGAACATAGGCTAACATTTCAAAGTTATCAATAAATAAGACTTGACATGCTGAAATTAAGGTTATCACAGACTCTCTTTTATTCTTTGGGGGAGAGTCAGTCATTGTACTTCAAAATAAAATCAAAGTATGATAAGTTAAATATATAAAATATTTGGGGTAAACATACAGGTAGAGATTACTCGATGATATTGTTGATGGAACTGATGTGTGCTAAATATGTTTCTTCACATATTTATACAATGGGGAAAGTAATCGTTGACTTCCTATTTTTTATTTAGTGATAAATTTCAGTTTATCCACTGTGGTTTTTAGTCTTACCTCATATTGATAAGCTATGAAAGATACCTAAAGCTAAAAGAACAGATTGAGCTTCCAGCTTGAGAAAAATACATTGTATTAATTTAAAATATTTTTAAATTTACCATCATTATTCTCCAAAATTCCAAACTATAGTACCTTTTATTGAAGACGTGACATGGAAAATTTCAGATGCCTTTTGGTAAGGAGAGATTACGACATTATTTAAGTGGATTATGGCTGCCATAAATCTATTGTTTTATCAACTGAACAATCTTATCAACACCTCCCCAAGGAAAAAGGTTAGAAAAACCTTTGGGGAGTATCTTACGGGGCATGAATTAAATAATAAAATAAATCTCTCATTCATAGAACATGGTGATTAGGATACATTATATATATTTTTTAATTTGACTCATCAATTTATTTGAGTATTTCTATATAGACCAAAAAATATGTAATGTAGAGTACTTAAACCTGTTTATATAAAACCAGTAGGCTACATAAAACAAGTAACACACATAGAGGTAAAAAAAAAAAAAAGATTTTTATGAAACAATAACAAAATTTTGACAAGATTGCTGTAAAAACTAAAGCATGAATGTACGCAATTTGCATTGGGTAATTGGTACCATCATTCAGGGCTGGCTGACAATAAGTTGTTGTATGTATGCTGTATGTATTTTGTAACTCTCATGTTGTTTTTCATTTTTCCAATCTCTGTTTTGTCTTGTGGGTAATGGTCTTTGTTATAAGGTTATAAGTGATGTTAATGAGAACACCTAACAGAAATACAGAAAGTATCAACGTTGTCATTACTAGGGCACAAGATTAAAGTTCCTTCTTAGCAAAACACAAAAGGGAAATCAGAAGAAGTGATTTAGTATTTTCAAGCAGGAAATTAGCTGCTTAAATGCATTTTGCAATTTACTCTTTCCAAGTGAGAAAGCAAAGCACGAGTGTTTCAACAGACGTAGGGTTCTCTTTTAACTCTCCAAAATTTATGTACATTTCTAATAATATTCCAAGTAAGGAGTGCTAGCAACTCAAATTCAAAGCAATACTGAAGAGAAAATTTAAAGGTAATATTCAGTAGTATTTTTGTTGAAATACTATCAATAGAAAATCTCCATTTATTAAACTCCTCTAGTTCATAGCTACGTTACCTCTAAACATTTTATTTCTTCCTAAAGATGATATTTCACTTCACCTTCTATCTAAAAGGGTAAGGATTTGTCTCCTAGATAAATGAATGTAATTAAAGTGAATATATTTTTTTAAAAAACTACATCAGCCTTCTATCTTTTCGTTTGATGAAGTCTCCCCTTTAAAATAAAACAAATAGTAACTCTACCCATTTTAAGCAAGTTATCTCTCTATATTAATGCATGCATTGTGTTTCCCTTTGTAAGTCTGAAAATGTCTCAATGAGTCTTCCTTGTCAACTGGTTATTAAAAATAGAGCATGATTTTCTTCCACCTCTTCATCATACTTTATAATGCATTTATAGTCAGAAGTAGAGAGTGTACAGATAAGTGGGAAACAAGGATTGCATAAACAAGAATAAGCATGTTTTGAAACTAATCAAGAACTTTAGAAATCAGTCATGTGCATTCCAAAGGAGGTGCAGGAATGAGCTAATATGTGCCAGCAGGAATATGATGGTGCTTGGTTAAGGGTGTCTGGGCAGAGAGATATAGAACTTGAGGCTGGGTATACAAGAATTCATAGACTTGGGGGCACTTTCCCAAAATAGAGTTTAACAACCAGTGAAGACCCAGAAAATAAGACAAGTTCACTGCTAGAGTGGCCCTTAAAAGTCTGGAGAGAATAATTGTCCACACTGAACAGAGTGGGAATGCCTGAGTTTCCGTGGGATACAGTTCAACAATGAGTCAAAATGGCTCAGAAAAGTGACTTTGCGGGAGGAAATATATTATGTGAGACCAGACCACTCAATGGAGGATTATATTCTGTAAGAATGCCCAGAGAGCACATCCATTTATCAGTCATCAGGAACACCACTGGTGAAAGGGGTACTGGTACCATTTTGTACAGTAGAGATTTTCTCCGGTAGGCCAGGGCTGATGGTAAGAAAGACAATCACAGAGTTTGGCTTTATAGCAGTAGAAAAGGTGGAACACCAAAGCAATAGTGGGGAGGTGGGAGTTTTTAACTTCCAGAAGCTAAGAGACCACAATTACGATAGTGACCTGCATATCAGAAAGATAAGCAAGGGTCTCAACCCACAGGAAGTTAAGGAGATGGTTAATAAAACATAGTGTCTTGGAAACCAAAAGAGTTGGGCAGAAAATGGATTTGGATGCAGGTAGCTTTTTCTTTTGTTTTTATATCACTTGTATTTGTATATCTTCCTTTTCTGCTCCTTAGATGTATATTTATTCTCACAATATAAACTTTTCCAAGATAATATTTGACATATATGTGTATATGTCATATACACAGCCATATCAGTAATATTCTCCACCAAACTGAGAGAAGTCTAAGGTGTAAAACAAAATCACCATCGTCCATTTCTCTCTTTATAAATCCTAGCCTTCACTGATTGGTGTCTATCTCCACCATTTATTTCTTGGCACTCAGTAACCTTTTCTGATGTTTATTGAAGGTATATTACATGCTAGTTTTACTGGAGACACAAAAGTGAACAAAACAAAATTTGTGCCCATTTGGCACTTACATTCTCAGAAAGAGAGAGAGACAGTAGAGAAACAATCACGTGAAGTACCGGGTAGTGATTGCTGCTCTGGAAAAATTGAAGTGAGGTAAGTGGGACAAGGTGCCAGGAGCTGGCAGGGAGGTGTAGTTTTATTGTATTCTCCTCTCTTTCCTCTCTGTTAAGCCATGGTTTTAAAAGGAACAGTTTTCATCTCAGTCTGCAGAGGTCAAAAAAGATTACTAAGGGGATAGTAGTATTTGTGATTTTCATTAATGGTGAAACATAAGATTCCATCATTTTTTGGTACAGGAAGCATTTGAAGAGATCAGAGAAAAGAAACAATTTCTTCTCTTTAGACCAGCACTGAGTCCTGTGCTTATATATTACCCCAGACCTTGCATCAATATCCTGAACCTTTTCATATACATTCTAAAGATGGTAAAAACAGAAATGATTTAAACTTCTTTTCGATCCTTATATCTGAGCACCCTCCACAAAATCAAAGTTTCCTCCAAACACATAGGTTTTACTATTTCTATGAGATGTTTTATAGACAAACATGCAAATAAGTCAACCAGACATCCAAGCTCTAGT
Source organism: Potos flavus (assembly GCA_028534135.1). Lineage (NCBI taxonomy): Eukaryota > Metazoa > Chordata > Mammalia > Carnivora > Procyonidae > Potos > Potos flavus. Next base: position 24,641,024 of record CM052887.1, read on the forward strand.
CTCCTGTTTTGAATTCTGTGAAGCGTTTAAACATTGCCAGGGTAAAGGGGCTCTCATTGCTAGTAAAGTCTGATGTACAGGCTTTTTTTTTTTTTTTTTTTTTTTTTCGCTCAGATGGTAGCAAGGTTGTATTCACTGCCACTTTTATGATAATAGTTAAGAATCTCACATACTCTTAAATCTATCAACACACTAATAGCCTAGTTTAGGCAAAGCCAATGCCACACTGATCTTCTAGTTCAGAGAAGAGATATATTGTCTCCAAAATAATAGGTATAATCAGGGGCCCTTCTCTCTTCCTCCCTTCAGCACCAGAGAGCATCTGGTCTGTTTTTCTCTTGCTATTTGAGCAACAGTGATTCTACCCTGAACAGATACCTGAGTCTTCATTGACATTTGCTGCTGTTCTGAAGAAGACATTTGGCAGCAATTTGAAAAATTACAGTGGGGTTATTTAGAAGACCTCATGTCCCATGGCATTTTATGTCATGCTGCCTTTTCCTCGTAGCTGTGTAGAAGCTCTAATATGACAGCATGCTACACAACCTATGTGCCCTGAGATTAATTAGCTTACCTGGGCCTCGCACTATCATCTGTAAAATTAGCCACACAGAAAAGAAATGGCAAAACCATACTAATCACATGAATTACGGAACATTCCATTTTGGCAGAATTTCATTTTGAGAGATACATTTCAAACTGTAATTTATTTCATTTTTATTTGGAAAACAAGATTGTAATCCCAAAAAGATGGTAAACATGTATTGGAATTAGATTAGGGATTTTGTTAACATGAGAGAAAAATAACGTGTTGGAAAGCATTATCGTTAAATTACTGGGAATGCAAGAGTGCTGAGGAAGTCAAAGTTGCTTGAAAGGCGTATTTCAAATTGGGTCACATGCATGTTGCTGCAGCCATTTGTGGCCAAATCTATGCTAGGTGATGGGAAAGCGAAAGAAAATAATGCTGGAGTAAAATCCTTCCCTTAAATACTAGATGCTGGTAGCTGTGGCCAGATTGCTTATGCTCTAACTTAAAATCAGTAAAACTCTCGGTCATTTATTTACTCCCATATAAGGGCTTAAAAACAAAACAGGCCAAATTTGAGTGTCCAGGATAAGAAATATGGCCATGTTTAAATAGCTTTGGACTTAAAGAAATCTGATTAGAGGCAAGAACAAGACTGCTGGTAAGCAAATAATAGAAAAGGAAAAGAATGGCTTCCATGTTGTTTTTCTGATTGGTCTTGTACTGAGAGAGCAGATTTTCAGGTAATAATATCGCTGCTGTCATCCTACTAATGCATGATATGAGCTACATCTCTCGGTTATCCCTGGATGCTTGGCTCCTAAGAATATATTAATGTCATCAACACCAAAGTCAAGAACAAATGGGAGAAATAAAACTCTATCAACACAATCAGTATAGTGGGGACCACAAACCAGAACAGAGAAGAGCATTCCTCCTATTTGCAAAACCTTCCCCTTCTTTGTCTGATTGGGTCTGTCTCCTGCATATTAAACATACCTGGAATCCCAGTGAATACTCTGCAAAGAGTTCAGCAGAAGTCATTGATTACAGTGCCATTGTTGTGTGAGCTACCATTTTTTTTCCTGCATAAAGGCGTAGAAAATCTCAGCTACGCGTGGATCCTTGACACTGATTTTGATTTTGTTAGTTTTCTCTGAGCGATTAAATTCTTGGAAAACATTTCTTCGTAGTACAATGGAATAGGGACACAATTAGTAGATTTCCCCACTTCTCTGAATTAAAATTCACCCTAAAGCATTTCAACGAGAAATTATAATACTAAATGTTCAAAAAGGAACCAAAAATACTAGCAATGAAACGAAGAGTTGCTAGCATATATTTATCTCTTCTGAAGCCTGAAATGACAGTAAATAGCGTAATGACACACAAGAACAGTCTGGAAATATTCCGAGTACTCCAGCAATGTGCAGTACTCACTTCTTGCCTACCCAAGTACATCATTCTAGTGATGCTTTCCTCTTCCTTCTGCATATTTTATTTTTCCTTCTCTAACTGGTTTATTACCATCAGCAAATGCTTCCATTTCAAAGCCGTTTCTCACGTGACCTTTGCTTCAAGTCTCTGCCAACTCCTCTATTGTACATCTCATTGAGAGTGTTATCTATAGTTTCTGCCTATAATGCCTCCTCTATTTCTCATTAACCCTCTCTAATCAGATTTTCACTCCACAATAACACTATAACTCTTTTGTCAAAGTAACCAGTCAGCCTCCATGTTACTTAATCCAGTATCAGGAATGCCTGGGTGGCTCAGTCGGTTAAGCATCTGCCTTTGGCTCAGGTCATGATCCCAGGGTCCTGGGATGGAGTCCTGAGTCAGGCACCCTGCTGAGCAGAGAGTCTGATTCTCCGTTTTCCTCTCCCTTTCCTCTGGCTTGTGCACTCGCTCGCTCTCAAATACATACATACATACATACATACATACCTAAAAAAAAAATCCAATATCAAATCTCAGCCATAATCTTAATAGGGAATTTAGGGAATATTCAGAAGCTGGTTCTGGGAGTCAAGAGACAACTGCTCTTTGGCCACTGTGTATGTTGTTCCCTGATCTGTAACCTTCATGAAAGCTAATGAACTTCGTGCTTCGTGAAGGCTATTGTGCTTTATGAGTTTGATTATCAAACAGAACCCAAGACCACTGCCGGTATTTAATCATTGTCGATCTTACAGGCTGACATCATGAAGAGGAAGGATTGACTTTCAGACCTACAACTCAATATGGCAAGGGTACTTTGTGGTTAGGCAAGGATGAGGGAAGAAAGAGCTCAGTTCAATGCCAGGATAGCTGCTGACCCACTCAGTACAAAGCAGCAAAAATTTCTGCGGTAGAGGTTTGTTTGCTTGTTTGTTTATTATTTATGAGTGAAAAGTTTTGACTCCTGTTGAGTTGGGAAAATAAAATCATAAGGAAAGGACTATGACTGGATTAGTACTTAATTGGTTTTTAGTGTAAGTAGAATTGCTGAAAACATAAGAGTCAATCATAGTAGGTAAAACAGACAATTGAAAAAAGTGTTATTGTACAAAGAAGGTTCTGTTGGGAATTTGAAATACTGTAATCAGTTATGATGTTATTCAGATATGATCATTAGTCACTAGCCATACTCCCAGGCATATGACACAGGAGAGAGGTGACCATGGAAGACTATGATTATAGTTCAAAGAAGTGTGACACTTTGTTTGAAAATATTAGCAAGTCCCTGATAAATCTTCATTCTCTCAGATTTGTTAGTTAAATGATCGGGAGACTTATAATTTCATGGTAGACATAATTGAACAGAATGGACTGTTCAGGCTGAGTCCCAGCAGAATTCAACACACACAAAATCCTCCAGAATTTAGATGTAATTGAATTGACCAATTTGGAATGAATGAAGTCATGAATTGAGCAAGTTTATGCTGAAAATTTTACTTGATTGTCTTGCCTTATTTAAATAAATGAAATATCCCCTGAAGCCCTTAAAATGTTACATGTGCAAGCAAAGCGAGATTGGTTTTATGACGGCAAGCAATCGCCCAGCCAAAATGATATGCCTCTCGTCCAAACAACCATATACCTTGTGATACAAGCAGTTCCTTCTCCCTGGGCCACCTTCTTTCAACCTCATGTTCAGAGGGTGATAAACCACATAGGAAACAACCTCTTGCTACCATATCTGCCACATACTGCTTTAATAGTGAGAAGCCATTCCAAAGAACAAAGAAGGCTAACAGAAAAATAAAAATGAGAATGAGAAAAATGGGAAAAAAATGGTTTAGGTGAGTCAACTGTTCAGGTGGTGGATAAAGAACAGGATGAAAATCAGAATGAAATCGGCACTGTTGTTTTTAAATATTGCTGATACATAATCACCAGATCACAATGGTAATGAATCCCAGATCAGGGGGCTGCCTCTCTTCAGGGGCACCATAAGTCCTTCCCCATTTAACCTAAGTTGGAGAAATAGAAGTCCCGTGATGCTTAAGAAGAATGAAGTGGGGGGCACCCTTGTGGCTCAATGGGTTAAGCATGTGACTCTTGATTTTGGCTCTGGTCATGATCTCAGAGTCTTGGGATGGAGCCCTGAGTCAGGCTCCACACTCAGCTTGGAGTCTGGGATTCTCTCTCCCCCTCTTCCCCTGCTACTCTCCCCACTCGTGTGCTCTCTCTCTCTTTCTAAAATAAATATATAGGGGCACCTGGGTGGCTCAGTGGGTTAAGCCTCTGCCTTCGGCTCAGGTCATGATCACAGGGTCCTGGGATCGAGCCCTGCATCGGGCTCTCTGCTCAGCGGGGAGCCTGCTTCCTCCTCTCTCTCTGCCTGCCTCTCTGCCTACTTGTGATCTCTCTCTCTGGCAAATGAATAAATAAAATCTTAAAAAAATAAATAAATAAAATAAAATAAAATAAATATATAAAATCTTGAAAAAGAAAAAAAAAGAATGGGGAGAATAAATGGAAATGGTATGATACATTAATGTAGGCTTTCAATTGCCTGCCTGTGGTTGGATGTCACATAATGCTCTTCCTTGCTACCTTTAATGGTCATGTCAAAAAGAAACCTTTTTTTAACCAGTTTTATTGAGATATAATTTACATACTATATAATTTGCTTAAACTTCTCTTTGCAGTTAATATTACGCAGTACTGAATGTCAAGATTTATGTCTTAATTCTATTTTGTATTATATAAACAAATGTCTCCCCCATTCACCTTTCATTTGGTTAATAAATATTTTTACATTCCTTTGATTTTAAAATTTTGAAAAAATTTTGCTTTAAATATGTGTATTATATTCGGTATATGACAGGTTTTCTCTTTCATTTCATTCTAATAATCTCTTCTTTTAAATAGATGATTTTAATATGCTTATATTTTATATTTTTCTATGGAAATTTCTTTTATAGTTATTTTTCAATTTAAACTATAAATATCTCTTCCTAATTCCAAACTCTTCAGTTATTTTCCCAT
>CM052887.1:24646528-24692493 GCA_028534135.1 Potos flavus
TGTGTTCTATCTCTAACATTTCTTTTGGGTTCTTAGGATTTCCATTTCTCTGCTCACATGGCCCATGTTTCCTGCATGCTACCTGCTGCATCCATTATAACCCTTCGAATATTAATTACAGTTGTTTTAAATTCCTGGTCTGATAATTCCAATATCTTTACCATGTCTGTTTCTGATGCTTGCTCTGTCTCTTCAAATTGTGTTCTTTGCCCTTTTAGTATGCTTTGTTTTTTCTTGATAGCCAGACATGATGTACTGGTAAATGGAACAGCTATAAATAGACCTTTGGTGTTACAGTATGAGGTGTGAGGAGAGGGGAAGCATTTTATAGTCCTATGATTAAGCCTCATGATGTTTTAGTTAGTCTTTTAGTTAATGTATGCCTCTTCTGAACTATGAACTTCATAAGCATTTCTCAGTTTTGTTTTGTTTTGCTTTCCTTTCCCTTAGGTGGTACAGGATGGCTAGAATAGTCTATACTTGGCTATTTCCCTTCTTTCCCGTGGAAAATTAGGCTGGCTGGATTTGGTTATTTTTCTTTCAGCAGGTCAGCTGGATCTCATAACACCCCCGCAGGTTAGACTCTGGTTAAATAGTTTCCCTTGAGGGCAGGCTTCGTTAAGGAGAAAGCAGTTTGCTCTGGTTAGTTCTTTTTTTCTTTTTTTTCTTTTTCTTTTTTTTAGCTTTCTATCATTGTTTTTATTACTGTGGATAATTTCAAACATTCACTAAAGTAGAAGGACTAGTATAATAAGCTCCAAAATACTGAGTATTTCATCCTCAATAATTACCAACATTTGCCAACTTCAAATTTTCCCCTCCCCCTGCCCGAAACACACGTGGGGGAAGTTTTCTCCATTACTTATTGAGGGAACGTGGTCCAGCTCCTGGATATAAATCTTGTAGGGGCCATTTTCTGACTCTTCTGCCCAAGAGTTTTTAACTCTCAGAGTTGTTTGTGTCGAGCCTCTAGGAACTCAGCAACTACACTTCGGTGTTTCCTACCCTTGTTCTCCCTCAGCGGTGGTTTCTGCTAGAGTCTCTACTGCGGTAAGTCGTAACTCCCCTGTATTCCTGTGTTTGTCTCTCCAGTGCTGGGGGCAGTTGGTTTGTTTGCCCTGTGTCCTGTCTTAGAGATCCGTGAAGAGTTACTGATTCCTCAGTCTGTTTAGTGTTTTTATTTGTTATAACCTAGCAAGAATTTCCAAGTCCCTTACATGTGGAACTGGGACTGGAAATTAGCGGTTTTTTAAATTAATAGATTGTTTTAGACTAGTTTTGGGTTATAGAAAAATGAAGCAGAAACTGCGAATTTGCAATATATCCTCTTCCTCCACATAGTTTCTTTAATATTTAGTTTCCCATGTTAGTAATTTCCTGCCTTAGTGTGATAGGTTTGTTAAAACTGAATCATTACTGATAATGCTATCATTTCCTAAGGTACATAGTTTATGTTAGAGTTCACTCTTAGTGTTGTATATGCTGGAAATTTTGATAAATGCATAGTATCATGTATCTATTTCATTACAATGTGCTACAGAGTATTTTCATTGCCCTATAATTTCCTGTGCTTTATCTATTTATCTTTTACTCTCACCCCTAATCCCCAGCAACCATTTATCTTTTTACTATCTCCATATATTTGTTCAGAATGTCATTTAGTTGGAATGAGACTATATGTAGTCTTTTCGGGCAGGCTTCTCCGTAATGAACACTTAGGGATTCTCCCTGTTTTTTTCAAAACTTGATTGTTTCTTTTTGCTGAATAATTTTCTATGGTTAGAATGTACCAATTTACCTGTTCACCTACTGTATGACATTTGTTTCCCATAATTTACAATTACGAATGAAATGATATAAACTTACATGCCGTTTTTTTTGTGTGAACATAAGTTTTCAACTCATTTGAGTAAATATTTAGAAGAGTAAGGGATGGATGGATCATGTGATAGGGCTGTGATGAACTTCGTAACAAACTTCCAAACTGTATTCTAAATGTAAGTGGTTAGACCATTTTCTTTCATGCAAGCAATGAATGAGTTTCTGTTGCTCCATTTTCTCATCAGTATTTGGTGTTGTCAGTGTTTTGGGTTTTAATCATTCTAGATGCACAGTGGTATCTTGTTTTAATTTGCAATTCCCTGATGACATAAGATACTGAGCAGCTTTTCATGTGTTTTCATTTGCCCTTTATTTTTTCTTCTCAACTTGCATACCTTTTATGTACTTTTTTTCTTACTACGTTAGCAAGGACTTCCAGTACAGTGCTTAGTTAAATGTATTGAAAGAAGATAGCCTTGCCTTGTTGATGATCTTAGGGGGAAAGTGTCTGGTTTCTCACCATTAAATATGACATTAGTTTTAATTTAAATCAACTTGATTACTTTCCCCTCTATTTCTAGCTGGAAGTTTTTTGTTGTTTTGTTTTGGTTTTTTTTATCATTAATGGTATTGCATTTTTCAAATAATTGTGTACCAGTACAATTTTTCATGTTTAACATGTGATGGATTATAATGATTAATTTTAAAATGTTGATACAGCCTTATATACCTGGAATCCATTCAACTTGTTCATGGTGTATAATTATTTTTATACAGGGTTGAATTTTACTTAGTAATGTTTTGTTGTAGGTTTTTATATGTTTTCATGAAACATCTTGGTTCGTAGTTTTGTTTTGTTTTTTTTCATGTTGCCATCCAGTTTTGTTATCTGAGTAATAGTGACCTCACAGAATGAGTTTGGAAGTGTTTGCTAGCTATTTTTTGGGTAGATTGTAGAGAACTGGTATCATTATTGTTGAAATGTTTGTCAGAATTCATTAGTGAAACCACCGGCAACAGGTAATTTGATTTCTGAAGGTTGTTAATCACTGAATTGGTTGTTTTAATAGAGATCTATTCAAATTGTACATCTTCTTTGTGAGTTTCTTTAGATGATGACTTTGAGGGAATGTTCTATTTTATCAAGTTACCAAATTTGTGAGCATAGAGTTGTTAATATTTACTAATGTTGCAGTGTTCATGGGATCAGTAGTGATGGGCACTCTTCACCTTATGATACTTGTAATTTGTGTCTTGTAATTTTTTTTTCCTTTGGTAACCTGACTAGAGGCTTATAAATTTTACTGTTAAAGAAGACTGAAAAAGTAGTGGTTCATAGTTTGTTTTGGCAAAATTAAAGATGTTACCCTGGTTAAAGCAGGAGGTAGAAATTACAGCTAGTGAAGTTGCTTTGGGAGAACAAGTTCGAGACAGAATGTTAATACTGCAAGTTCTATGTTACTAATTTCATCTTATTACTGACTATAAGAAGTTGAATTCAAAAAGGAGTCAAACTATTGGCAATCAGGGACTCATTGAAAGAAAACAATTTCTAGAACAATCAGCATGGAAAGTTGTGCCTATTTCTTTATAAAATCATAATGGATTAGTTTGAGAGGGCAATGAATAACATTTTGCTACTTACTGTGCTGTCTTGGGCAAAGAACATAAAAGGAAGGATATATATGAGCATTAATATATGTGCATTAATTGCTAATATATGTGCATTAATTTAGTTCTTAGGGATTATTTCCATATGGACATCCCATTTAAAATTGCCTATAAACCAGTCAAATTAACAGAGCCTAGAAAAATCAAATCAACTATCTGAGCTACAACCATCCAGCAGACTTAACATGAGTTAAAAATAAATGTTATTTTTGTAATTCATGGAGAATTTGGTTTTTGCAGCAGAAAAGTTGTGTAGTACAAGATGAGGGACAAAGAACCATTAAAACTATTATTTCTCTACAGGAATTCTAACCTTCCCAATATTTTATGTATATTGTGCATTTTTTGTCATTAAAAAATGCTGTCACCCTAGGGACATCTGAGCCTCATAATGTGAGTTAGACCTAATTTCTAGACTCAAAATTTTAGAGTCTAGAAAACTACAGAAGTAATTTTCTAGTTCCTTGGAAAGATGAGGAAAGACCTAGGTCTTCTGATAATACAGGTAGTATTTTTTATTTCACTAACTTGTTTTGAAATGTATTATGCCTTAACTATGTAATTTTACCTGGTTTATACTCATATTAGTCACTTAAATAGCAATACAAGAAATTAAAACATTCTTCAAAGAAATAGTTACTATTAACTTCTTCATTAGTTTGAGAAGACCATAAAGACCATAAATCATTCAGAAACCAGACTATGCGTGGTCATAAAAAGCACATAGATCACCTTGATTTTTAGGAAATATCACTGCATCTGGCTTCCTGATTTGTATCCTAAGTGACATTTAAGATACAAAGGAAATAGTAGCATTTCTCCTGCTCTGCACCACACATTCTGACACTTGATTTTATTTTGTCTTCACCTCCAAGATTTACATATCCACTGATGTCCTTATATAGATTAAAATCTTTTTTAAGGACAAAACCTCTTTTTCTTTTAACACATTCACCATGACTTTAAGAACAAATGGTAGACGTTTAAAATTTTTAATTCATTAAGTGACCAAATAAACTTAACTTTCACTTTTCCTACCAAAATTTTTCTTTAATTTTGTTAAAATGGTACTAATCTATGCAGAGGCTAAACTTAAATTGTATTTATTTCTATGCATGAGAATTTTTCTTCTGATTAAGGAGTAGTAAATGAATAGCCCTTCTTATGTTCTATATTGACTTTTTTGGAGATAAGCTATCACTAAAATATGTATGTATCTGTCAGACAAAAATAAAAACACAGTTCCAGCCTCAGAGTTCTTACATTATAGAATGCTTTTAGTAAACTTTGGTACATGGACAGTTGCATTATTAATAAAAACTTTTAAAGGAAATTATAAAATTCATTAATTCTCTGAAAAGGAAATAATTTCATTCTGCTTTATATTCATGAAATTTAATTTCATGGTTATCCAAAAAGTTCAAAACTGTCAGTGAAAAAATGTCTTCAGCCTAATTACTGTCAAATTTTGGAAATGCGCAGTCTATGCTTTGAATACTGGTATTTCTGGTTAAGAATAACAAAATTAAGGCTTGGCAGAATTTAAGAGGCAATGTATTACCAGTTAGTTTCAAAAAAAGGTTGATCCATACCTCAAACTTTTATGTAAATCTTCAGTGCTGCGCTATTGCTACTTAAATCCATTTACAAGTTACGATACCATTGCTCCATTCTAAGAGGAGGTAATTTGTCCCTATTCCCTATGATCCAAAATGTAATAGTTCACCTCAGGACTGAGTAACCCCTGAGGGCTTACTCCATGCAATCTCAAAATGATCATGCTTTCTCAAGTAATGAGCATGCTTTCAACAGCAGAAGTAAACATCTATATAGAAATTCAAGTCAATTTTTTTCCAAATTTTTCTTCAGAATGCATATGTGTGTATATAAGTGTATTGTGTATGTGTATATAAGTAGATTGTCACACGGAAGGTTAGCATTATTGTTTTAACTACTAAAATAAACACTATAATGTCCAAAATCCAAAATCCAAAAATCCTCCTTGGGTGTTGGCTTTTCTAGTTGGTCCATGTTTTTACCTTTGATCCTGTGTCTCGTTCTGCTCTCTGTAGAGTTTAGGCCTGACTACTTTATCCTCAAAATCCAATTTAATTAAATTCAGAACTCATGTTGAGCTAGGAACTGTATTCAGCTCTGAGGCAGAGTAGGATAACAGTGCGCTATGAGTTTCCCTTGGGAATGGATGAGAGAATATGAAAGGAGGCATGGAAACAAATAATTATTATAAGTTAAAGATGTAAAAGAGTTAGGAAAATACTTGCTTTATATGACTAAAAGATGACAGTGCTACTAACTCTGTATAAGAAAGGTTTCATGTTAATGTGCTACCAATAACCATTTGATTGTCTTATATAAAGCCACAATTTATAAATATATAATATCCCCAATCTTAACTTCATTGTGAGTTAAATTGTTTCCTTATTTTCTCCAAGTATTACGTTTTAAATATATCATTTAGTTTCTTAAGCGATTCTTACGAGTACAACATACTTTACTTAATAAATGGGTCAAGAACTATTTTTATGGTCCTCTTTGAAGCCAAGACTGTGAAATCCCCTCTCTTCAGTGATTCTGAAAGTTCTGAGAAAGCATTACAGATGAATTAGAAACCCCACATATGTACCTTAGTTTCCTGATAGTAGAGAGGGCACACTGAAAACGGAGATCAGCTGCTACAGTTAATTTTGGAAAACCTCAGATAATATTGATATTGACAAGAGTTTGAAATACATACATGTGTGTGTTTGTATTTTTCTATATATATGGAAAACTTGAATATAAGAGCCTTAAATTATTGTTCCTCACATGGTTTATTATGGTGGTATTATTTGGTTTTCGTAATATCTTATTTTCAAAATACCATTCTGGTTCCTATTTTCTTAGCTATTAAAAAATTATTTTGAGGTATAATTTGACTTTAGAACTATTGACTTACTGAACTAGCTACATGATCTTCGATACACTGTTTGATTTCCTTGGTAAAACTGAAACATGTTGTCTTATTCTTGATCATGAGTAAGGTGGTTTGTATTTCAGCATTAATTGTGGTTTCAGCTCTAGTTTTTGGTTTCAATTTTGTTTTTGAGATTTAATTTATGAGGTTGAGAAAATTTACTAGTATTCTTAATTCACTGAGCAATTTTATCATGAATGTATGTTGTATTTTCTCAAGTGCATTCACATCTTTTGCAGTTAGCATATAACATTCCTCCTTTAATTTTAATGGAATAAATTAAATACATAGAAGGTTTTTTTTTTTATGTTGACAACTCTGACTTACTCTGGGATTTTGTTCGACTAGCTTAAATTTTTTGTTCTGTTTTTGTTTTTGTTTTTATAAGTAATCTCAGTACCCAATGTGGGGTTTGAATTCACTCCAAGAGTCACATGCTCCACCCACTGAGCCAGCTAGGCATCCCTCAACTAATGTGGAAGTTTATATCATAGATTGGACTCCTTTTTCTTTATTGCGCTTAATGCTATAAATCTAAGCACTGATTAATTTATGAGACAGCTTTTAATGTTATGTTTTCATCAATTTTTGAGGTTTTTTATTTTTAGACCCATGATCTATTAGAAATAGATTATATAATCTTCAAGCATGTGGAGATTTTCTAGATCTATACTACTTAGTGACTTAGAATTAGATACTACTGTAGTACAGAACAAATTCTGTACAAATTCTCTTCTAAGAAAATGTGATCTGTTTTGTGGCTCAGCTTATGGCTTTTATCATTGAGTATTTCCAGTACATTTGAGAGAAATGTGTATTTTACCAATACTGGGTGTGATATTATATGATCCCCATTAAGTCAAAATATTTGGTACAGTTCTTCCACTTTTCTATATATTTACTGATTTTTCCTTGCCTAATTAAAGACCAGATGAAGGATATTAATGAGGCCAACTACTAATTTATAAAGAGGTTTTTCAGTTTTGTTTTTTTTGAGATTGTTATATTTGCCATATATTTATTCATCCAGGCATTGCTATTTCTTCAGAATTAGTTTTCTATATGGCATCCTTTCTCTTCAGTCTAAAGAAATTCTTTTAACAGGTTTTATTTAGCAGGTCTGCTGGAGAGAAATTCTTCCACATTTTGTCTGAAATGTTTGTATTCATTGATCCTTTTATCTGCTATTTACAGTTCTCTTGAAAGCACCCCACAAATAAATTTTAATGCCTAATGTGAGTTTTTTTATCATAGCATTTCCATTCAGTGCTTTTGAAAATTTCCATCTCTTTATTAAAAAGCATCATTTATTCCCTCATGTTGCTCACTTCTCTAAATTATTTAACCTGTTAATCATAGTTACCTTAATCCATTTCTGATAGTTCCAACAGCCGGACATTTCTGGATCTGATAGCATTATTATGATGGTAATGTTTTCACATTTCTTAATATTTCATTAAATGTGAGATACTTTGTGTGTAAAAAAAAAAAAAACTGATAAAAATTGTTTTCCATAAAAATAAGACTGTTTCATCTGCCAAGTTACTCATCTGGGATTGAAGGATAGAGGGCCTGATGCATTGTGCAAGGCTCAGCCACCCATTAACTTTCTCCTGTTCCTCTACATATGTCCTTACTCTATCAGGCCCCTTGCTGTCCCTTGGCAACAAGTGACCCTTACTTCTGTCTCAACTCCAGGGACGGAAAGTCATTTTCCACGTTTAAATTTCAGCCATTTTTCTCTTAACCGCATTTAGGGAGGTTTCTTCATCCTCTCACTTCTCTGTTAAAGATTAAGTCCTCCATGGACCTCATCTAGCAGGGGACTTGTTACTTTTTTGTATTCACAGGGTTCATATTCCCATGTCTGCTTCCTAATGGCATAAAATAACTATCATTTTGAGTATTATTTGTCTTGAAATAATTACTGGGTCTTAAGTGGCATTCTTTAGTGATTCTTTACTAGCCTGGTACCATTTTAAAATGGCACTGGGAGATCTGGTCTTAGATTAGTTGTACTTGAAACTACTATGAAAATCAGTAGATCAGTACATGTACGAAAATACCCACTGTGGGGGAGTGACTAACTGCATCCCCAAAACTATAGTTACCTTGAGTAAATTGTTGAAAATGGAAGAAGAAAAAGAAAAAGACATGTAACATGTATACTGAGAATGACAGCTTTATATTTTCTAAGGAATCGGGCAATAAGGCTTCCCAACTGAGTCTAACAGACACTGAAAAAAATACAGAGTAGATAAGTTTGGAGCCACTCCATATAAACATTGACTCCTGCTATTGAGTAAAACTGAGAAAGAGTCATCTTAAAGAAGGTCATTGAGTGGACAATTCTTACATCTTGCCAAATACATATTAATCAAATTATTCTGATTATATACTGTGCAAATGAGAAAAGGGACAACCACCAAAAAACAACAATCATATAAAGGACATTTGGGTATATCTGCTTGACCAGTAAAAAGACCTGTCAATCTAAAAAGAGGGAGCCAGGCCATACTTTAGAAAAGAGGGTTGATTAATAATCAGAAGACAACTTATTTTGGTGAAGTCCCATTGTTTTATTTTTACTTTTGTTTCCCTTGCCTCATGAGACCTATCTAGAAGTTGCTATAGACAATGTCAGTTTACTTACCAAGTTCTCCTATAGTACTTCCATAGTTCTCCTATGGTTTTATGTCTCAAATTTAGGTCTTCAACCCACTTTGAATTTATTTTTGTGTATGGTATAAGAAAATGGTCCAGTTTCATTCTTTTGCATGTTATCAAGTACTTTGTCAAAATAAAAGCTGCACAGTGAAGGCAACAACAAACCAAAGGCAAATTACAGAATAGGATAAGATACTTGCAAGTGACATATTTGATAAAGGGTTAGTATCAACATTTACCTTGCATATTTTAGGGAAATGTAGAAGAATATGGTAAAATGCCCTATTTGAAAATACATTAGAATGTAATTCATTTTAAAATAATGATTATCAGTTCCAAGGAAGAATCCTTCTAAGATTCGCCATAAAATATGGCATACTCTGCTTCATCAGGCACATACCTATTTTACTGCTCTCCTAGTGAAATGATCTGTGTAGCGTTCATAAAATGTTATACTGAATATTTTTTATGTTAAAAAATGATTCTTAAGCTCCCAATCCATATAATACATAAAACATCTGATAACATAGTGCCTGATTTAATCTAATATGAATCATGGTGTTATTATCCAACACTGTGCATCTCTGACAGGTGCACTACAAACTGCATTGCAATCTGAGGCCAGTAGACATATTAAATCCTTGATTTACTGATATACATTTTTAGTTAGAGGATTAAATAAATAGCCATACTGGTAGTAGTAAAAAAATGTTTCTTATTTAAGTATAAATCAAAGGAGGTAAAATGAAGTGGTAATCATTTCAGCTCTTTTCTCACCACATTGTCTCTCAAGGTGATGTAAAAATGTGTTGCATGAAGTACTGGAATGCTTTCATATGTAATTGACCTCAGTGTGGATTTGTTTAATCATAGATGGCTAAACTGATTAATGCATGCAATAGAATACAGTCAACATCAACATGTATCATTCTTTGTGCATCTCTACAGTAAGAGTGAATGGAGAAGATCAGTTGGGAAAGTATCGAGTTCCATTAATAAGGATTTTGAGCATGCACAGAACAATAAATATTTTAATGAAGAAACATGGAAAAGTATAAACCACTTCAATGAGAATTATAAACACCAATTTCAATATTGTTTATAGCTGAATTTGGAAAGAAGTATTTAACCTGTATCTATAAAACATAAAAATGTGAAATAGATCTCCTGGGGTGCTCATGGAGAAAGAAATAATGTATGTGTACTTCAAATTTAAATCTAGTTTAATAGAAGGTATTCACTTAAATCTTTTCTCTGTCAACAAAGAATGATTTGCGCTATTTTCTGAGTACATGTACCATCTAAAATTTTGTCAAAAAAAGTGTAGTGGGGCACACAATATTTTATCTAAATTAATGAAATAATGTGTGTACCAGACAAGTGACCTTTGTTTATTTTTTTCATAAAGAATTACTAAGAGCAATTCTATTAAATATTTTTTACCCATCTTTGTAGCATTATATTTTTGGTAGAAATATTCCTAGAAACCTATACTTTTGTCTATTTGGCCCAATGATAGTGACACTTAGAAAATTACAATTGTTAGGTGTATTTGAAATTATTTACTGCATGTAGCAGCACTTAGAATTTTATTTTTAAGCACAAATCTGGTAGAACTCAAGACCATTTATCTTGACTTTTAAAGCCAATATCAGGGCACCCGGGTGGCTCAGTTGGTTAAGCGACTGCCTTCTGCTCATGTCAATCTCGGGGTCCTGGGATCCAGCCCTGCATCAGGCTCCCTGCTCAGTGGGAAGTCTGCTTCTCCTTCTCCCTCTGTGTGCTTGCTCGCTCCACTCTCTGTCTTCACATACATAAACGAATCTTTAAAAAAAACAAAAAACAAAAAAAACAAGCCAATATCTTCTGTGAGGCAGTTTCACAATCCCTAAAAATGCAAGGAGGTAAATCTCAGGTTAGAAAAACCTGAAAGCTAGTTCTTACGTTTTTAGTGCTGTTATTTCATCTGTGTGTGTGTGTGTGTCTGTCTGTCTGTCTGTGTGTGATGCATATTAAAATCATCCCAAAATACCTGCTGTTACATAATATGTATGTACATATTGTATATACATAATATGCATGATACCTAAATATCATAGTTAACTTTACTGGGAGATAAAAAATGAGGAGACTCCTATATATAAAATATTTGTTGATTTACAGGCTACATATTTGAAATTTCAGCAGTAAAATATTTTTCATTTGAGTTAAAGTGCATTTTCCAAAACTTTCGTCAAAACCGATTTACTCTGTTAAATCTATTACTAAATCTATAAAATCTATTTAAATCTATTACTATATAAATCTATATAAATTTTTACTAAATCTATTAAATCTATTTACTCTGTTAAATCTATTACTATGTTGGCTCCCCCAACATAGTAATATATTAATAAATAAGGAAAATAACCGTGGATTAATTTATTTTAATCTAGTTTTATTTAGCAGATGCTTGATGGGTGAATGGTACACTGTGTAAGAAACAGTATCTGATAAATGTGCCAAGGTCATAGTCACAGAACAAATGTTATACTGATAAGAAAAAAGGATTGCAAAGAAGTGTATATCAGGAGCTAAGACTTATACCCAAGCTTTGTTTTGAGAAACAGGATGAACACACTAGGGTATAACTTCTTCCCATACAACACACACATGTGCATGCATATGTTCGCACATGTGCTTATGTGTGTGTACACATACTTTTGATATTTCTTAAAATCATCCAAGATGACACACAAATGTATAAAATGTAGGCCAGTTAAATTCAACAGGGGATATACTTTTGTATATATTTATCAATATATACATCTAGTCTATTAACATTTAAACTCTAATAATTCTATGGTTACTAAATGCTAACACAATAAAAAATAAAACCACTTTAAAAAGATGGGACTTATATACAGATGACTCTAATGTTAGTTGATGCATGAACTCTTTTCAAATAAGCAAATATTTTTTTATGGAAAAATTCAATTGATTTCCTATTTATAAAGTATAAAAAAAGGGGGGGCCTAGGGTATAAAATCTAAAAGTCTTTGGTGTGATCAGTCAGGAACTTACAATGTCACTCTTTGCAACCTTCAGTCATTAATAAGTGCTGCAAAGAAAGCAGGTAGCAGGAGCCCCTTCTGTACCAGGCGAAATGACAGCTTCCCAAGGATAAAGCCTCAGCCGTCTGTGAGGAAAAGGGGTGGAGAGCAGGAAGTGGGGGGGGGGGAAGAACTGAGGTGGAGGCTAGGGACCGTTATGTACCAAAATCTGTATTGGGAAACAGTTTAATTTGCAAGAGGGAGGATCTGTCTTCTTAACTGCTCAACACAAGTGGCCCGAGCCTGTCCTAGGTAAGTTAAACTGTTTCTTCTGCATAGGGCCAACCCCCCTCCCACAAAGGCACAAATGTAGCCTCTATGAGGAAGGAAAGGCATCCATCAATGTGGCAAGATTGATCAGCTTCGACCTGGGTGAACTTGTGCAGTCATAAAGAGTCCTGGTAGAAGCGAGGATCACCCAGTCTCACAGCCGTCCATTTGCGGAATAGTGTAACACTGTGTCTCTGGAATACCACCAGAGTTTGAAGTCGCTCTCTCCTGACAAAGCAGTTGGGAGTTTTTCCGGTGTCAATTCATGACCCAGACATGAAGGAAGATGCTGGGGGCGAAGAACACAGCTGTGAGTATGACGGTCCCTTTGAACTTCTGGAATACAGGGTTGCCCAGGCCAGCCTGGAAGACGAAGGTATTGGAGAACAGGAGCAAAAGGATGCTGATGTTGAAGAGAATCGCAGTATCCCGGATAACGAAAAACACCAGGATGCTAGGAGCCATTCAGAGTAGTTCAGCGAAGGAATTAACAGATCGTTGGACAGCAGCAGGAACTGCAGGGGGAACACCAGGCTATAGTTACTGCTCTGGAGCCTCTTCCTTTTGTTCTATTTGGCCCCCAGGGGCACATTCCACAGTTTCCCAGAAAACAGCACCTGGGCTTCACCCCAGCAGTGAGGGAGATTCATCTGATTCATCAGAATCAGAGCTGTTTCCCTAGCTCTAAGACAGGAGATTGAAAGATGGCCTACGTCATCGGTTGTCACACGGATGCCATCCTGGCTTCCGGAAACTGGTTTTAAATCCCGGAAGTAGATGGCAGTTGTAGGCTCCGCCCACGCTGTGCTAGCGGGTGGTCCTCAGCTCTTCTGCAGTACTCTGTGGCCCGCCTGGCCGCCTTGTTTGGACCCCTGCTTACCTGGGCCTGCTCCCCTCCTTTCTCTACAGCGTTGCTGCTCCCAGCTCCTGAGCCTCCCACCTGCTGCCCAAGGCCTCCTGCCCACACCGCAGGGCCGTGCTAAGGGCCAGCCCCAGGGGAGACACTTCGCCTCTGCTGCAATCCTTATGTTTCCATACGATGGGCCAGTGAGGGACAGGTGGAGTCGACGTGCTCCTTGTGGAAGAAATGCCTGTGGAGGAAATGGAGTTAGGAGTGAGCACCTTGGTGTGCTAGGAGCGGGCTGCCCCAAAACCCCGCACTTAATTTCCCAGGCTCAGCAACTATTTTTTAGTCTCCTGTCTTCTATGTTGCTAATCTATTCCAGTTTTCTTAGTTACAGTGTGTGTGTGTGCGCGCGCGCGCGCAGGCGCGCGCACACGTGCATATGAAATTGTGTAAGCACATGCACGTTTGTATGTGCATGTGTGTTAACTTACTATTTTTCTCCCACCACTCTTAAAATGCAAACTCCACATCTGTTGGAAATTTCTTCATTTATTTTCTTCTGCTATATCCGCAGACCTTAAAAAATGCCTGGTATATAGGAAGCACATAGAAAACATATTGAACAATATGAAAGATGAATACAAATGACTTATCTGTATTAGCAGTTCATATCTCAAATGTATCCTGACCTACTTATAAGATAGGAAATGTTTGACTTCCATAGAATGAAACCTGTGTCTAATCGAAAGACCTATATTTACAGGAAAGCTGATATAATATTTGCATATTATACTGGGAAATGATACCATTTGACTATATTAAATGGTACATATTTTACATCAGTCTAAAATGCTAGCTGTCAAGAAAAATTACTAAAATTACAAGGGCTTTGTTAACATTAGAACAGTTACATTATTGAATATGTATATTGAGATTTTATGAAGACACACGTACCCAACTAGGTAATCCAGCCATTCTGAGAAGTTTATTATAAATAAAATCAGGCTCACAACTTAAGATTTAACATTTTGAAGTAAGGGTCTT
This sequence comes from Potos flavus, assembly GCA_028534135.1. Taxonomy (NCBI): domain Eukaryota; kingdom Metazoa; phylum Chordata; class Mammalia; order Carnivora; family Procyonidae; genus Potos; species Potos flavus. The sequence goes on from CM052887.1 coordinate 24,660,915, forward strand.
TTATCATTTATGGTGTACAGAAACTTTTTGTAGAAGGCCCTGAGAAATAGTTTATTTGCAAAATTCATATTCAAAAATAAAGATCCTTTGGACAGATGGATAATGACGTGAGAGCAGTTTAAAATATATTTAAGGTTTTGAAGTTTGTCCATTACTGCCGATGATAAAGTTGTAGGAAATTTCAATCTTTGCCCAAAAGACTAAGGTCAGCATCTCATTGAAATATCTTTTTAAAAAGTAAATTAGGTAGTACTCTGTAATCCTTATTCCTGTGTTCAAGGATCATATGAAAGGGTGCTGATAAAGAAGAAACCTTGAACCACAAGGCTGACTAAACAAAATCACTAAGCTCTATATTAGTCTCAAGAGAAAAACAATCCAATGAAGTGACAGAGTGCTGCTGACTCAAGAAATCCTTGACTTTCACAGCTGTCTCCAATTTCCTAAATATGATTTTAGATTCATGGTTGGCTAACATTATTAACAGTAGAATTCTAGGTTATATGTATAGTATTTTCAGAAGCACATGGGAAAGGTTTATAAAATTCTTCCGTAAAATTGTGGTGTCACATAAGTTATATTCACACTCAGCTTTTTTACTATGTAATAGAAGGCATTCATCACCATCCAAGACAGCTATAATTGACTCTTTGCAAGATGGTAGGCATGCTTGAACATAGCTCCCCTTCTCTCCAAAGTTTAAACTCTACACAGCAAAAAATAAAAATGAGTATATTTTCTAGCAATGACCCATGCTAGGGTCAAACCTATCCCATTTATCTCATTAGGGTTATTTTCTAGCTAACTGTTGAGTCATGCTAATACACATCCTATAAAGTTTGAAAAGAGGAAAAGAACTAAGCTACTGAATGTATTCTCTGCAATGCATTTATAAATGTAGTATTTATGAAGTGTTGTCAACCTCTCTACTCACATTTAAAGTGTCTAATCTATACATGTAAAAATTGAAGATCAAAAAGGGCAAGCTACCTGTTGAAAGTTGCACACCTAGTAAAGGCCGAAACCAAAATTCAAATCTAGGTTGTTCCACTCTCACATTGTTAACCGAAATGTTACGGTGAGAGTTCTGTTTGGTGGTTTTAAATTGTTTCTTTTCAGCAGAATGTATAAGCTAGTAACCTTAAAAGGAAGAGGGTGTTTTCCTTTTTATTGATAGGTAAATTACAAGAATAATTGCACATGGAATATTTAAGGAGACTTTCAAAATCAATAGGTGGTTTATATCAATAAAAATGTCACTGGGTTCAAATAAAAAGTAAAAATCTATAAAACCAAAGAAAATGGGGAAATGATGACCATGCAGTTTAAGAAGATGGAAAGCATGTCATTAATGGAACAAGAAAACTGAATCCAGGGTCAGGAAAAAAAAAAAAAATCCAAACAAACGAATAATTAGGAGTACACCCAAGAACCTTAGAAATTTACGACATGAGTCACCTCTATAAATGGAGGTTGAAAATAGCTGAGACAGGATATTTTTTTGGAATTCTACTTAAGATTTCAATTGTGTGTAAGGGGGAGTGAAATGCAACTAAATACAACCTACTGATGAAATACAAGTAAGTTCATACGTGATTAGTGAATAGAGGAAGGATTATCACTTTCGGACAGACTGTATGTTGATAAAAGAATTTTCCCAGGGTTTTAATATTTTGTGCTAACAAGTACCGGCAGTTGATTGCAACAGAAAGTGTCCCCTGAAAGGGGTGGTACACATACATGACACAAATCTACTCCACATTGTTTTGCTACAGGCTTTGACTTAGAAGTGCTCTTCGGTGGTCTTCTCTAATCTGCCCACAGTTCAGTACCTTTGGCTCTTCCTTACATCCCCTCCTTTGAGCTATCTTCACACTTTTTTTTTTTTTTTTTAGATCAGATCATGTATTTATTACAGTGCTCCATGATTGGATAATCTGCCATGCTTACCTATACTAGTATTTTTCCTTAGGAATTCTCATTGGTATTCCAGCTGTAAGTTCCGCTGATACTGAGTACACTGTTCCTAATTCTGTTTTTTTCTCCCAACTGTTCAGTTTAGCACCATGTAAACATTTTTAGCAACATATACATTATATATGATAAATAGGTCTAAACTGCTATGGAAAGATTTTCAAGATACATGTAGAGTTTTAAAGAGAATATATCATGGTATGCATAGTGTGATTGTATTTGGTATGAACGAGGAAAAAATGAAATTATATATAGATTTGCTCTTGTATCACAGAATATATTTAAAAGGTTTCCAGGTGGATAACACAATGGTAGCTACCTAGGTCTGTATCTCCCAATATTCTCTCCAAATACAAAAAAGAAAAAGAGAATCTAGTAAAAATTATGCCTTCAGCTTTCACAAGTTGAAAACGGAAAATGCCCAAAGTGTAAAATTAAAAGTAGGGAAGATAGAGAAGTCAGTAGATTCTGGTGTACGCTATGTATTAATCCTGCCCTGCTGCCAGGCTTTGTGTTGAAAAGAGCAGAGGGAAAGAGAGAGAGGAGGAGAAAAGGGAAGGATGAGAGGGAGAAAGGGGTGGAGGAGGAAGTGCTATGAAGAGAGGATAGAGGAGCTAGTGATAGATCTAAAGTTAATCTAAAATAACTGCCAGTAAAAGTATGACAAGTATAATAGTGAAAGTACTTTTTAAAATAAAGCATTCAGAATTATCACACCATGATCGTCACAGAAGAAACTAGGTTCTTACAATATGAAGTGGCTGGCCTTGAGACAAAAAGCATCTGAGAGAAAAAAAGGAAAAAGAGAGGTACCTCTTGGGGGGGGGGTGAATAATGGAATATAACTAAGATTTTAAACTAGAATCTCAAGTATCTTTTTGAAAATAAATGAAGACCCGAATCTACAAATTAGAGGGCAAATTGGAGAAAATTATCTCAGAATGATTAGGTCTTAGAAGTATCCTAGTAAAATATTAAACTTTGAAGAGAGAGATGAAAAAAATAATCGAGTTCTTTAGCAAAAAAGATCAAATAACTTATAGGACAAAAAGGAATTAGACTGACATTCAATTTTTGAAAAGCAGCATTCGGAGCAAGACCATAATGGAGCAGGATCCACAAAATATCATTAAAAGAAAGTGCGAACCAAGGATTTTATATCTGGTTAAACGTTCCTTAGATAAAAAGGTTATAGAAAAAGTTTTAAACATAGATGAATTTAGGGAATTCTATACTAATGAGACCTTCTTGGGGAAATTAGAATGAGCTCCATTACAGCAAGAGATGCCTGGGGAAACTTCAACAAATGGACAGATACTGAACATTTTAATGTATGCAATTTAAATTTAATGCTGAAAATGGAGATGAGGACAGAATACTAATGTACAAAATCCATAGATGGTGACATAGTACAATTTTTAATGGGAGGAAAAAGGAGATAGAGGAAATTTGGATGAGCTCATTGATTCTTTTTAAATTGATGTATAACATTATATTAGTCCTTGAGACATGTATAGGCCAAAGATAGGAAATAAAGGATCCCATTAAAAACTGACAAAGCAGGTATTAAAAGTTTGAGTATGGAAACTGGGAACTAAGAGCATTCGTGAGTTAGAAGTACAAAGGTAGTAACTAGAACAAAAATACAAACCTTCCAAAATACACTTTTTAGTTAAAATGAGATTGTAGGATATAAAGAAGCATGAAATTAAAACATAAAATCTCTAATTATAAAATGTTGTTACAGAAATAAATCCAAAAATATTTGGCAGAAAAATAAATGGGAACAAATGTAGTTTACCTCTTAAAAAAAAGATACTGAATGTCCTCACCAATCGATTGTTATTTTCACGAGGCAGATGAAGATAAACTGATTTACAAAGACAAACCTTTTAAAGAATGTCTAAAGTTATATTAGGCAACTAGAAACCGTAAGAAAGTGCGATGGCAATGCTATTTATCAGACCAAGAATAATTTAAGTCCACAAGCTAAAACCTCACTTGATAGAGATGTTGATAAATCACAGTAATTGGGACAGATTGAAGAAAAAAAAACTTACACAGTTACTGTAATCTAGATATTTTTCCCAGGATTATAGTTAAAATTTCAGGCACCATGTATATTTGAAGACTGAGCAAATTATTATGATGAAAGTCAAGGCTCAATTGTTAGAGAATGTAGTTAGATGTAAAGAAAGGCAAAAGCTAGAATAAACCCCAGGTGTTGGTTTGAATGCGTAGTATCGATAAGAACTCATTACTTCCTAGGTCCATCTTTGGAGAGATCCTAGAACCAGTGATCTTCTTGATGTTGATTTTTAAATCTATTTTCAGTTAAAAGAATCAAGATTCCTTAAAGAAATGGTTGATTGTATGGCAAGGAAAAAGCAAGATGAGTTTGGAACATCTTGTGTAAAAAAGTAGGAAGTGCTCAACAGATAAAGGAGGCATTGCAAACAACATATTGATGAGATAGGTAGTTGGTTCATAAAGTTCAACTTCATTCTTCTGGCTGCATCATTCCTATTGTCTTAATATACCAAAGTGCTTTTATGCATCCCTTTCTGGATGGGCATTTAGGGAGTTTCCAGTCCAGATCTATTTAGAACTGTGCTGCTATGAATTTTTTGTACATGTCTGTTAATAAGCATGTGAATTATTCCATTAATGGAACAAGAAAACTGAATGTTGGGTATGTATTTGGAAGAGGGATTATTAAGTCCTAGGGAAGGCATCTGTTAAGGTTTGGTAGATACCACCAATTTTCTAAAGTGGTTATCACACTTTACTTTCCAATCAGCAGTGCGTGAGTTCCACTTGACCCAGATTTTCTCCAAATTCTGTAATTTTCTTCCTTTTCATGTTAGCCATTCTTATTTTTTGAAAATCCCGTAAAGAGAGACCTATTATCTCAAAAAAATAATAATCAAGATAATAGACCTCATAGCAGTTATTCTGGAAGTCAGGGGGTGGTAGAAAATACATCCTCAAACAGGTCACAGATCGCAGGCTGATTGTGCTGTCCTGATGGTTGCTGCTGGTGTTGATGAATTTGAAGCAGGTATCTCCAGAAATATTCAGACTCGTGAGCATGCCCTTCAGGCTTACACACCAGGTGTGAAACAACTAATTGTTGGTGTTAACAAAATGGATTTCGCTGAGCCACCCTAGAGCCAGAAGAGGTATGATAAAATCATTAAGGACGTCAGCACCTACATTAAGAAAATTGGCTACGTCCTTGACACAGTAGCATTTGTGCCAGTTTCTGGTTGGAATGGTGACCTGCTGGAGCCCAGTGCTAACATGCCTCGGTTCAGAAGACGGAGTCACCCGTAAGGATGGCAATGCCAGTGGAACCATACTTATGGAAACTCTGGATTGTACTTTACTACCAACTTGTGCAGCTGACGAGCACTTGCATCTACTCCTTTAGGACGTCTACAGAATTGGTGGTATTAGTACTGTCCCTGTGGGCTGAGGGGAGACTGGTGTTCTTAAACCTGATCACCTTTGCTCCAGTCAGTGTTACAACTGAAGTAAAGTCTGTGGAAATGCACCACGAAGCTTTGAATGAGACTCTACTTGGGAGCAGTGTGCGCTTCAATGGCAAGAATGTACCTGTCAAAGGTGTTCCTTGTGGTGATGGAGCTGGTGACAGCAAAAATGACCCACCAAAGGAAGCAGTGGGATTCATGGCTCATTTGATTATCCTGATCAGGGCCAAATCAGTGCCTGATAAGCACCTGTGCTGGATTGTCACACAGCTCACATTGCTTGCAAGTTTGCTGAGCTGAAGGAGAAGATTGTTCATTGTTCTAGAAAAAAAGCTAAAGGTGGCCCCATGTTCTTGAAATCTGGTGATGCTGCCATCGTTGATAGGATTCCTGGCAAGCCTATGTATGTTGAGTTTCTCTGACTCTCCCCCTCTGGGCCATTTTGTTGTTGGTGACATGAAACACAGTTGCTTGTGGGTGTCATCAAAGCAGTGGACAAGAAGGCAGCTGGAGCTGGCAAGGTCACCAAGTCTGTCCAGAAGTTCAGAAGGCTAGATGAGTATTAACCCCAATACCTGCCACCCTAGTTTTATTCAGTGGTGGAAGAGCAGTCTCAGAACTGTTTGTCAGTTGGCCATTTAATAGTAAAAAACTGGTTAATGATAACAGTGCATCATAAAACCTTTAGAAAGAAAGGAAGTTTTGTGGGCCATTTGCTTTTGTGTGTGTGTGTGTGTAGCAGTTTTAAGTTACTAGTTTTTAAAATCAGTACTTTTTAATGGGAACAACCTGACCAAAAATTTGTGACAGATTTTTGAGACCCATTAGAAAAAAAGTGTAATGGAGGGAGGGGAAGAAAAATTAATAAATTAATATAACATAGAAATTTATATGGAAAGTACATTTTTAAGCTTAGTTACTTGTTTGAAGGAAATTGGTGTTATTTTCTCTCCTGCTTTAAGTATTTCTTTTGTTTGTATTTCAGAGTTTTAATTGTATATGACTGCCTGTGCTTCGGGTTTATATTTATACTGCTATGCATTCATACTCATTTTTTAAATTGTGGCTTGGTAAGTTTCATACATTTTGGAAAATTTTCAGCTTGCATTTCTTAAGATATCCATTCTCTCATCTACCCTATTCTGGAACTGTAATTACATACTTTTTCAATCTTTCTACCATGTCCATATATTTCTTTCAGACTTTTCTATAATTTTCATCTGTTTTCTTCATATTTCTACCTGGCTGTCTTCTGATTATCAGTCTTTGAACTCCCTAATCCTCTCTTACATTATATCTTCAACATCTATGTATAGATACTATATTTTTAATGTTTAGGAGTATTTGCTTTTTTGAAGCAAATACATACGAATTCCTTGGTAAAATTAGCCATCTTTTTTATCTATTTTAATAAAAATAGTAGTTGGAGTACATTTTTCAAAACGTCATGTTTGGATCACTTGTGGCTTTATTAGTTTATCTCTGTTCATCTTGATTTTTGTCACTTGGTCTTATTTCTTCCTAGGACAGTTTTTATTGAATGCAGCGTACATGAACAATAGCAAAGACTTGAGAAGTTTTGTTTCTCCACAGTACATTTAATTTTCTTCCTATAGACAAATGGAGTGTAGTCAGATCATCTTACTCCAGCTCAGGTTTGTCTGCCTGTCCATTTTTTTCCTTCTAGAGTTTACCTCTTTCAAGGTCTCACATGAAAGCCTGAATTTTAAAATTAATCCCTCATTCTTGTCAGCTGCGAAACCAATTTTTGTCTTCACTGTGTATATTTTGGAAACACTGATTAGTGTTACAGCCTCTTTGGTGTCTGCTCTAAGATTTTCAGCATCTCCTCCAATGCAAGTAGTATTTATTTCAAGATGAGATTATGTGAGGACTTTGCTGCTCATTTAATTTTATTTCCACGATTATGACACTCCTTAAATCCCAGCTGCCTTTGTTTTTTTGATAGATTTAAACATCTTTAAAAAAAAACAACAAAAACTTGTTTTAGTTTTTACAAGAAGAGTTAGCCTAATATAGCTTCTATCATTCTGCCTAAATGTGGAACTTTCTCTAGAAATATATTTGGGATTAAAATTTGTTATTATTTCACATGAGAGCCAGTTGTGTTGACTGAGTTCTCAGAAAAAAAACAAAAACAAACAAACAAAAATCCTTCTCTCATTTTTAGACCAATACATATTAAATTCTAACATCTTTCTTTCAAGTCAGGCTTTTAATTTTAATATCAGAGAATCTATTGATAACTTTGAATTGTCATGATAATTTCTTGTGTACCATGATGGTCAGTGGAAATCTATATCTACAAATGGAGAGAGAGTTGGGAGAGATCTTTTTTATTGTGAAAGCCATTAAATCCTCCTAATAACAAAACAAAAGTAATAATTCTCTGTATTAAGCAAAAAGAGAAGTAAGCAAGACTGGCTACATAATTTGTGTCATAATTTGACAGAATGTGACGTGAAAATGCAGAGCCCTTGTTTAAAAATGAAGAATTTCAAGACCCTAAAGCAGAACATTGAGTAGATTTTAGAATAACAACTGTTCCTTATTTATTTCTAAAGTTAATAAACAGGCTAGGGTAGAAGCAACTCTAAAAATTCCTCTCCTTGTAATGTCCCAAGTATTTCTGTGATGATGAGTTGTTCGGTGCCCAATATGACATGTACACAGTAATACATAATCTACTAGGGAAAAAATTCTGTATAATAAGAATACATTTAAGAAGCATTTTTTTAAAGAATATGTGTGAGCTATGTAGGAAAATAACTTATACCACTTTGATTATAGTTAGAAAAAATACAAAAACATACATTTTATGTACTAACTATAATGTATATTTTCTTCTTGAGAGATCCTCTGAGAGCTGCCTATTTTATACTTAGAGCCATTGTTTGCATTCTACTGTGTTATGCTGAGACCAAATATCCACAAATGGTACAACTTCTTTTTAATGTCATGATACTTTTTCTTGGTAAAAATTAACTTATATGTAAAAATGAATATAGTAGTCTTATAACCCTTCTAATTAGAAACATTTGATGAGAGTGACTTTGAACCATTGCTTAATAAAAAAAAAATAGTGACTTAATTTTTTTTCCCCATACATCATGTTTTCTCATGCTTTTGAAATTTCATACTCTGTTCCTCTGGTCTAAAATGCTTTTATCATCCTGATTTCATTGGCAAACACTTGGTTTAATTTTAGGATTCGCTTTAGACAGAAAGTCTTGTTGGAACTTTCTGGCTGAGTTCTGACTGACTCTGTGCTCCTGTAGCATCTTATACAGACTTAGAGCCTAATGGGTCATTAGGTACAGAGTATCATAGACTCTAAATGTGTCTGCTTCATGTGGCGGTGTCCTACTTTATTAATCTTTGTTATCTGAACCTTTCTCAGGTGTTCAACAACCAACTGTTTGATGAAACTGAAGTGAACTAAAACAGTTGTGTTCCTCATTTCACTCACCAAACATTTCTTAAATGCCTACCATTTTTTGGACAATGGACATCTACTCAGTGAGACAGATTTGTCACTGCCCTTAGAGAACTTAAAATACTAGCAATAAAAATTAAAAACAAAACAAAAAAAAATACTGTGATCATTGCTATAAGGAGAGTAAAGAGTGCTCAGGACATGTAAATGGATCTTAGGACCCCCAAATTACTTAGCTTAAAATGAAGTTGTTCAAGTGATGTATTTAGTATTAGCATTACAAATTATCAGAAAGATTGTGCAGACAACTAATCTTGTTAAATCTATTTTCTCCTTGTTATTAGATAATGATGTCATCCCCCACTTACTAATTTCAGACTTTCTGATTGCCTTTGCATTCATATGAACCCTGAGGCAAAGAGATAAGGGACTGGTATTTTAAAAGCATGATTTAGATACTGAAGTTCTGCATTTTCTTAATTCCAACCACATTCCCTTATTGACACTCCTTGGCCTCCTTGTGAGGAGCCACCCACACCTCCCATTTATTGGCACCAAGTTGGCACAGGATTAATACCGCCTATCTCCAACAGAAGGAATAAAGAAAATAGATTTCTACAAAATCATAAGTAATACCTCAGTGTCATTTCCAGAAATCTATGACAGCCCATAAATTTATGCCTTTCTATTATATTTACTGTATATTTGTTCTTTGATAATATTAAAATATTTAGGAATATACAGATAGGAAAATATGAAATCATATGTCACATAAATGGGCAATATACTACTAGTGTTAATTGTCTTGTTTGAAGATGTAGGTAAAATGATAACAGAACATCAGAAACTTTTAGTCGGTTAAAAGCTTTGTTATGGAACTTGATTATTCAAATATGATGTCAAGTAGTAACAAATCAAGTTATAAATGGAATGGACTCCAAGATCACCTGGTCAGTCTGATGATCTTCATTTAAGCTTAGATAACTCTTCATCTAGATACTAATACAGAAAGCTGAATTATTTGCCCTTTAGATCTGACTTTCCTAATACACAGATGGTAACTTGTTGGTTTATATCACTAGCACATAATTTATATTAAAATATGGTTTACTTTATTGTCATCTTTATTTGTAAAATGAACAGTCTTAGCTTTGGCTAAAAGCTGTGTATGACTTAAAGAGTGAATAGAGCCTTGGAGGACATGCTAAATGAGAAACTCTTTTGGTCTCCTACGCCTACTATTTCTTATGTTTTTCAAGCACTTCCTATCATAAACAATTTTAGTAGTTTAATCTCTGTTATGTTAGGGAAACTGCTGTTGACGTAACTTTAGGGGACAAATTTACCATATTCAGGTAGAATATCTCGAAAAACACCCTGTGCTTTCTTAACCTTTAGGTACAAATCTGCTAAGTAGTCTTACATGACAGAGAAGCAAAGTTTTTTCCAAAAACAAGGGAAAAAATTCTTACTCTTAGGTAAAATAAGATGACCCATATATAGCATAGGCCACCATGTTTGAAACATGTTCCCTGTACCCTGTATGTGTTTCAATAGTAATCAGAGTTCCGGTCTTCAGAGAAACTTAGGTGAGATAACCTTAAAGTCCTCAAATCCTAATTATTGAACATAATTAAAATGTGAGTTTTGGTGTTGATAATTTTTCAGTGGATACCATGGTCAACTAATCAACTACTTTTGATTAATTAATTTTTTTTTTTTTTTTTTTTTTTTAACCAGCATTCTTGAAAGACTGAGGCCCAGGTGGAAAATTTTCTCTCTCCTACCCATTGGGGGAGGTAGCAGATAACCTCATGTACATACCCTGGCCTTTGATCTTGGAACACTAGGACTAAATTAGTTTAGAAAAATAATTATAGTCTAGATAAAGCTAAGATTCTTCCTTCCTAAGAGCAAAGGAATAATATAGAAAATTAATTTTAATACATTATTTTTAAAGCCTACATGGTCAGAGGTAGGACATAATAAATCCATGTTTAAATTTTAAATTGGTTTCCAAAGTCTTTTTAACAGAGCTAAAACATGACACAGACACAAAAAAAGTCTCCTTTTTTAGCATCAGAGGAAACTATTCGTATGTGTATCTCTTCTAGACCTCACACCCATATCTGGGCTAAAGAAAATGTTGAATAATGACATTAAAATAAAAGAGAAAAAAATATTTAAAACTCTAGAAAAAATTCACCCCTATATAACCTTTCCTTTTCTGAACTATGTATTTTAAATATTAGACTCAATCATTATTCATATTAATTTTGCTTTTGGTCTCTAGGGACCCAAGAAGTAAAAAGTGTAGGGAAAAAAAAAATTAAGAGAAAAAGTCAAGACTTCAGGAGAATAAAAATAGAGTAATTCAGATTTTTCTTATAGATAGGCATACTTGTGTTCTTTGTCTAACCACACCATTTGTTGAAGGCCCATCTGCATAATTTGCAGGACCCAGTAGAAAATGAAAATGTAGGGCTTTGTGTTAAATTACTAACATTTGCAAGACAACCATGGCAGAGCATGAAACCACGTGTGAGGTTCTCATCAGCTTGGGGCTCTGTGTGACTGCCTAAGTTGCACACCCACAAAACCATCTCTACTTAGATATTTTCCACATAGTTCCTCCTGATTCTGAAATGGCTTGTCAATTCTTTGCCTTTTTCCATTTTAAAACCACAAAAAGTACTTACTAGAAAGTAGATGAATATTGATTAAAAACACTAAACATGTTCATAATTTTTGATGCGAAAGAAGAATAATATTATAATACATTTGGTGAGTTTATTGGCTGGCAGATATATTCAAGAAAATTATCCTTGGTTAATTCATTATAAACACTGCCTGAAGTAAAGCCAATGATGAACTTCCTAGTTGAATTGATATCAGTTGCTCTGTAATTGATTCATTTAGATAAAATCATTTTGCCCTTGTCTCTCACACGTAAGACAGTATTTTATCTAATATCACTGCAGTGTGGACTAAGTTTTGTTAAGTACCCACTAACAAATTGAGACCAATTAAATGTAATGAAGAAATGAACACTATTATGTTTATATGAAAACTGTTAAATTTGATTACAGGCAGAACATGTGAGTAAATTGGGAGTGAGTAAAGGTCACTACTGAAAATTATGTTAGATTTATTTTCAATTAACATAGGAAAACTATCACTTTATGGCCCATAAAAATAAATTTTGCCTATACTTGACATATATCTGTAATAAGTTATTAATTTCATAATTAAAATTTCACAGACATGTATACCATGCATTGCATTTGTTTTTTTCATATTTAATACACAGCAATGGGTATATGCATGGCACAAAAAAAAAAGGAGGGATCATAATTGAAAGCCAGAGTCCTAGACCAGCCCAATACTACTTCTCACAAATCTCACTGTTACCTCTGTATTACTGAATAACATGGTCTGTGTTCTTTATTTATCTTTAGAAATTATCTCGTGACTTACTGCTAGGATGGCTGAGAGTATAGATCAAATTCAGCATCCTGTCACTAGTATCATTTTAAATTTTTTTACTTCTGGGATATTTAAATGATACATTGAAACTTCTATTTTTTGTACTAACTGGTTTACATGCTGCCTCCTGATTTGCCTCTCAGATGAAGAAAATTCCTCTGTCTACAATTCTTTCTCCTTCCCATCAATCATTTTCTGGCAGTTATAATCTTGGCTTTCATGTTGTCTAGGTTGATTAAAATTTACACTGTTGAATATTGAAGTTTTCAGCCAAGATGAAAAACAATAAATGTTAAAATTCTATGACTTATAACCATGCTACTTGCATAGGCAGTAGTATGCTGTTGACAAACTTGTTTCTCTGTGGGTCAGTGTCCTAGCTCTGAGCTGCTGAAGAATGGAACTCACATCTTGTTGAAATGGATTCTGTCTTCTTCCTCGTCATCAAGGTCTCAAAAGTGTGATTTGTTACAGTTATTTTATATTCGAATCAGCTTTGTCGTGTTTTACTTTTTCCAGAATTTCTATTTCACCTTTATGCTGTCCTTATTGACTGAAGTAATGTGAGCTTTCTTTAGCGTGGACTATTTACTCCATACATAATTTTTGGTCTCTAATTAGTTCCTTTCCTTGAAGACTATTTTTTCTTTAGATGTCACTCAACTTAAGTTCTTATTTTAATGTTATATTTCAAGGTCTCCTCAGTGCACACACCAAGTTACCGTTTCCGTTTTGCTGGAATTCTAGGTGAACTTCACTATTGTGGGTATAGCCTTCCTTTATTTTACTTTTAACTCATATTTCTCTTATTAATATGTTCAAACAACATCCTTAAAGAAACGAAGGTAGGGAGAGAGGCAGGCAGGAACATACAGGGAGCGTGGAAGACACAGGAGAAGAGAAAACATGGGAGGTAAAATTTCTGTCTTGTGGTCTTGGTAGACAGAGAATTTTAAGTTCCCAATCGTATTTTACAATCAAAATGTTAAAGATACTGCACAATTTTATTTGTAAATTCCACTCTGATGAAAATCTGATGCAATTCTTCTGTACTTTCTCTCTAGAAACTTAATGCTCTGTATTTCAAAGTTATGTATCAAGGGGAAGATTTATTTAGTTACATTTTTCATCTGTCCTCAAGGGCACTGAGCAGTCCCTTTTATTGTAAAATTTGTGATTTTTTTTTCCCCCTCAGCTTTTATAAATGACTTCTCTTCCTGCAGTAGGTATTTCTCCTTCTCCATATTTTTTTTCGTCTTCATAGCTCAAATTCATGCCATTCATGTATGGACACTGTTGAAATGCTGCATTAGGTTGCTTCTCTCTCAAAATCAATCTCTCTTAGTCTTTTTTTAACTGTGAATAAAATTTCCTTGATTTGTTTTGGCATTTTTCAGTGTTTTAAAATTTTTAATTTACATAATGAGTATACAATTTTAAACTCTCTTCCCCACCCCATCCTACTTTTTTTTGTAGTTCATTTTGTATAATATTCTGGCTTTATGTAACCAATACATTCTTGAGTCATTCTGAAAATACGAATTTGAAATGTTTAAATTTTTTCTTGAAGCCTGCAATTCTAATTGTTTTCATTCCTTTCGTGCTATTAGTTCTTCTTGGTCATTCCTTACTCTTCTGCCGATTTGCACCATGTGTGTAGCAATAAGAAGAGAATTTAGATTCTGGAACAAGCATCTACCATAGGATCTCTAATTCTTCCAGGAATTGTGATAAATTTCTCTTGAGGCCTATAGTTCTCCACTGACCTGGATAAAGTCTGTGCCACTTAATCTCTATTCTCTGTGTAATCTAAAATGGCCAGATACAGGATAGAGGACCAAGAGTGTGAATGGAGGGGTGTCACCTATTCCAATTGTTCCATGTATGGACCTCCTATAAACCACTCTCAATCCCTTCTCCATCCACCCCCCGAAGCCCCGCCCCAACCAAGCTTTCTGCCTGTCTTGTTTTTTTCCAGAGCTGGATCCAGGAGCCTTTCCAGATTACCTGCCTGGCCACCTCCTCCTCTGCTTCATCAATAAAAAAAGTGTCCACCATCTCTTATTCTCCCATAAATTTAATTATGTTACCCACTGTGCTTCCCGTCCCCAGCTCACTCACACATCCCCAAATTTCTTGGCTGTGACAAGTACATATAATGACCCTCCTTTTTAAATGGGTCTAAAGATGGATACAGGTCAATATGTGTGCTCAGACCCCTCTTCAACAATTATCTCTGTTCCTATTTTATCCATTCCTCTTTGGAATTTTCATTTACTATTTTTTGATGAACTTTATTATTTTGAAGCTACTGCCTATTTATAAATAGCACACTAATTTTCAATTCAAATAATTTTTTCAAAGATGTAATACTTGTTCTGTCACCATTTCTTCTTAAATCTCTTGTTTTCATTCTAGGCTTAGTTTTGTCTTAACATAAACCGTGTGTAATACTTTCTACCATAGTTACCAGTAGTAAACTTTCTTGTGCATTCTTTTGTCTGGAAATGCTCTTTTTTTCCTTAGTCTTGAATGATACCTTTGTGGCGTATGAACACCCAAATTGTTATCACTGAGCACATGGAAAATGTTCTCTAGGGTCTGGTCTGTATTATAAACATGAATCCTGACATTGATCTAAATTTTTATCATGTCATGTTTAGAATTACTACCCTTTCTCTCCGCTTTAATTTTCTTCGCTTTGATTTTCTCCTTTTTTTACTATAATGTACACATAATACAGAGTTCACCTGCGTGTGTGTGCATGCATGTTTGGAGAGTGAGAGTGAGAGAGAGAGACATGTATCTCCCTATCTATATATTTACAGAGAAAATAACTTAAGCTTCCTGAATGTGAGGATTAATATTTTTCAAAAGTTCTAGAAAATTATTATTTCTTTTAATACTGCCTCTCTAAAATTTCTTATTTCATTTTATTGAATTTATAGTATAATTTTCCATTCTATTTTGGTATCCCTTCACCCTTTTTTTTTTTCTATTTTCTTTTCGAAATGGTAATTATTAGATGTGATGGAACCACTAGCTATTAATACAGTGGTAACTGTGTTGCAATATATAAATGGATAAAATCAACATATATAGACCTTAACCTTAAACAGTGTTGTATGTTGAATAAATCTAAATGAATCTGGGGGGAAATTCCTATGGGCTGTGTTGTCAGTTGATCCAGTGCTACTTATTTACTTTCCAAAGGTTATAAAGGTATTTTTCAATTTTGCCTTTTTTTCTAAACACTCTGCTGAATTTTTAACTTAGG
The DNA here is from genome assembly GCA_028534135.1 of Potos flavus. Taxonomy (NCBI): domain Eukaryota; kingdom Metazoa; phylum Chordata; class Mammalia; order Carnivora; family Procyonidae; genus Potos; species Potos flavus. The sequence continues at coordinate 24,676,603 of CM052887.1, forward strand.
AGAGCTGTATTTTAACTTACAGAAATTCTAATGGCTACCTTACCCATGTCCTTGCCAATTTCCCTGGTGTCTAACTTTTTAATATATTTTATCTTTTTTTATGTTCATAAGCTAAGTCATTATATAGTCTTTTCAGATTTTCTGTTCCTTTTTTAAAGTTTTTAATTCCAGCATAGTTAGCACATAGTGTTAACTTAGTTCCATATATACAGTATAGTGAGTGATTCGACAATTCTGTGCATTACTCAGTGCTCATAGTGATAAACATATTCTTTAATCCTATCACTAATTCCCCTTTTCCCCCACCCACCGCCACTCTGGTAACCATCAGTTGGCTCTGTATAGTTAAGAGTTTGTTTCTTAGTTTGTCTCTCTTGTTTTTTCCTTGTTCATTTTGTTTTTTGAATTCTACCCGTGGGACATCTGGGTGGCTCAGTCAGTTAAGCGCCTGCCTTCAGCTCAGGTCGTGTTGCCTGGGTCCTGGGATGGAGTCCCGCCTGGGGCTTCTTACTCAGCAGAGAGACTGCTTCTCCCTCTGCCTGCTGCTCCCCCTGCTTGTGCACGTGCACTCTCACTCTCTCTCTCTCTCTCTCTCTCTCTCTCTCTCTGACAAATAAATAAATAAAATCTTTAAAAAGTAATAAAAATAATAAATTCTACCCATTGGTAGTTATATGGTATTTATCTTTCTCTAACTCCTTTCACTTAGCATTTTACTCTCTAGCTCCATCCATGTTGTTACAAATGGCAAGATTTCTTTTTTTTATGGCTGAGTAATAATCCAGCGTGTGTGTGTGTGTGTGTGTGTGTGCGCGCGCGCACACACGCGCGTGTATGCACCTTCTTTATCCATTTTTCTATCTGTGGACACTTGGGCTGCTTCCATAATTTGGCTATTGTAAATAATGCTATAATACACATAGGAGTGTGTGTATCCCTTTGAATTAGTGTTTTTGTATTTTGGGGTAAATACCCAATAGTGTGATTACTGGATCATAAGGAAGTTCTATTTTTAACGTTGTAAGGAAACTTCATACTGTTTTCCACAGTGGCTGCACCTCTTTGCATTCCTACCAACAGTGCACAAAGTATCCTTTTCCGCCATATTGTCAGCAACACCTGTTGTTCCTTGATTTTTGTTTTTAATCATTCTAACAGGTATGAGGTGATATGTCATTTGGGTTTTGATTTGCACTTTCCTGGTTATGAGTGATGTTAAACGTATTTTCAGGTGTCTGTTGGCCATCTAGAGGTCTTCTTTGGAAAAATATTCATGTCTTCCCATTTTTTAACTGAATTATTTGGTTTTGGGTGTTGAGTTATAGAAGTTTTTTATTTTTTTAAAAAAATATATATGTTGTATACTAACCCTTCATCAGATACATCATTTGCAAATATCTTCTCCCATTCGGTAGGTTATTATTCAGTTTTTGTGTTTTTTTAAGATTTTATTTATTTATTTATTTGTCAGAGAGAGAGAGAGAGAGAGCACAAACAGGCAGAGAGGCAAGCAGAGGCAGAGGGAGAAACAGGCTCCCCGCTGAGCAAGGAGCCCGATGCGGGACTCGATCCCAGGACCCTGGGATCATGACCTGAGCCGAAGGCAGCTGCTTAACCAACTGAGCCACCCAGGCGTCCCTATTATTCAGTTTTGTTGATGGTTTCCTTTGCTGTGCAGAAGTCTTTTATTTGATGTAGTCCCAATAGTTTATTTTTGCTTTTATTTCCCTTGCCTCAGGAGGCATATCTAGAAAAATGTTGCTACAGCTAATGTCAGAGATTACTGCCTGTACTCTCTTTAAGGAGTTTTATATTCTGAGGTCTCACACGTAGGTTCTTAATTCATTTTGAGTTTATTTTTGTGTATGCTGAAAGAAAGCGGTCCAGTTTCATTCTCGGGCATGTTGCTGGCGAGTTTTCCCAACACATTTATTGAAAGACTGTTTTGTTGCTGGCCAGATAGTCATTCCTCCTTTTGAAGATTAATTGACCATATATTTGTGGGTTTATTTCTGGGCTTTCTGTCCTGTTCTGTTGATCTATGTGCCTGTTGTTATGCTACTACCATATTCTTGATTATTACAGTTTTGTAATAAAACATAAAGTATGAAATTGTGATATCTCCAGTTTTTATCTTTTTCAAGATTACTTTGACTATTTGGGGTTCCATATATATTTTAGGATTGTGTGTTCCAGTTCTGTGAGAAATGATGTTTATTTTAATAGGGATTGCATTAAATCTGTAGATTGCTTTGGGTGGTATGGACATTTTAACCGTATTTGTTCTTCTGGAACACCTCAGTGGCTCAGTCTGTGAGGCATCTGCCTTCGGGTCAGGTCATGATCCCAGGGTCCTGGGATTGAGTCCCGCATCCTGCTCCCTGCTCAGCGGGGAGCCTGCTTCTCCCTCTCCCTCTGCCACTCCCCTGCTTGTGCATGCTCTCTCTTTCTCTCTCTGGCAGATAAATAAATATAGTCTATAAGAAAATAAAAATAAAACAAAATAATATTCTAATCAAAGAGCATGAAGTGTTTTTCCATTTCTTTGTGTTATCTTCAATTTCTTTCATCAGTGTTGTATACTTTTCAGAGTACAGGTCTTTTACTTCTTTGGTTAAGTTTATTCCTGGATATGTTACTCTTTTTGGTGTACATTTTTCTATTAACTCTCTGGGTGCTGTTCCTCCTTTATGGGCTGTCTTCAATGCTATCTAATTGTGAATTCTCTTTTTTGAATTTTGGATAATAAACTAAACTTGAATGTAGATTGGTTAATTTACAGCAGTTCTATGAAGGTTTGATTGTGGAAATACCTCTCTGTATAGCAGGTGGGTTTGATCATATTAATATTTTGGTTTGGCAGTATAAGTTCAGACTCTGACTTTTTGGTAACATAGGTTAGAAGTTTGATTTTTTTTTTTTCATAAGTGACAATTTTTGTTTTTTATTCTCCTTCCCCTCGTAAAGAACCTTGACCCCGAGTGCATATTAGCATCCTTCATGGTTTCTTGGTCAGTGGGTGGAGGTCTGTCTCCTATCACTTGGGGCAGCCTATCCATCATTGTAGGATCTTTTGGCAGAAAATGGTCTTCTTCAGTTCACCATGCTGCCAGAGCATTCTTAAGAATAGGTTACAAATTGAATTTTCTGTTTCCCCACACATAAAGTTTTTTGTTCTCGATTTGGCTAACTTTTTCTTGAAATGGCTAGATTGCAAGTACTTTAGGCTCTGTGGTCATACAGTCCTGTATCTACTCTGTCATTATAACATGAAAGCAGCCATAAATAATACACAAGATAACGGAGTTAGCCTGTATTTATAAATGAAGGTTTGCTGGAAATCAGCCACTGGCCTGAGTTTTTCCCAGAGGTCAGATTTTGCTGACCTCTGGTTAAGTGAAATTTTTATTCTGATTCTCTAAACAGAGATCAGGAATATATAGTTCTTTGTAAAAACATGTGAATTTACAAGAGTTTTTGTTAATGTGTGCAAGTTTAAATATATGTAAATGTGTATAATAGTGTCTGTGTGTGGGTATTTCGATATGGGTAAGAATGTGTTTGATGTGGGATTATGTGCATGCACATGTAATTTTTCTCTTTGGGGAAAGTCTGTGTCTTTTTTCAAATGTTTGAAAATCCAAGGCTCTAAAAATAGTAAAGACATCATGCAAATATTTCTGAATTCTGAAACTCAAGAATTCCCTGATAAGCTTTTATCTTAACACATTCCCTTTCCAGCACAAAAATAAGTCATTGCATTTTAAATAATTTTAATACTCTGGTCTCCCTTTTCACCTGAATGTGGGCAAGGAAGGGAGAGCAGGTGGGAGATAAGTGAAAGGCAGTTGGAGAAGACAAGATGAGAACATTATTTTTGGATAATTTTAAAGCCATGCCGTGACATTTAAAGAACATAAGGTCAACTTATTGAACAAAATACTTCTCTCTCACTAATTTAAACTGCTAATTTTAACTTCCTATCAGCAAAACCACATACTTGATGTTCAACTTCAGATGCAGAGTTCAAACCACCCATCTGGACTATTATTTTCACCATTAATCGTTGGCTCCAAAAATAAAAAATTGTGCAATCATAGCTTTAGCTTTTGAATGCAATACACGCTTCTTTTTATTTCCTTCCTTCCTTCCTTCCTTTCTTTCTTTTTTTCTTTTTTTTCTCTTTTTCTTTCATTCTTTCTCTCTCTCTCTCTCTTTCTTCCTTTCTTCCGCTTTCTTTTTCACTTGGGCTAAGATAGATCCACTAGTAAATGCGGGTGTTTATTTCTGACTTTTAGCCAAACTTTCTGGTTAAGGTGGTTGAATAAGAGTACGTCATCACTGGCAGGTGTTTTTTGCTTAAGTTGTTCTTACAGAATAAAGGTAAATGAAGAATGTTCTAATAAGTTCTTTCTGAGCCTCTGTTAGGATTTAATTCTCTTTTTGTGTATTCTTAGTTAATCATTAACAATTATAAGTAGTCTCTTATGCTGTGTCTATCTGCAAACTGACTTAGAAATATTAAACTAACACTAAAGTACAATATAACAATAGGTATTAAGGTTTAAAAATCCAACTTGAACAGTCTGACAGTCAAAAGTAAGTTACATGTCATAATGTGATTATTAACTTTTTGAAAAAAATGAAATTTACTCTTAGAACAGTAAATTTCAGGAACATATTTTAGAGTTTTATGACAACCAAATGTATATTATTTATGCATAATAGGCCATGAAATATTTCTTCCTACACATTAAAAAAAAACCAAATCTAAAATTCTTGTTCCTCTAATATCACACAGCGGTCCTTCTAGAGTAATCACACCTAAGTTATTTGTGTATTTTTTTGTTTCGTTCTTCTCATCATTCAAAAAAACAGTGTGTGTGTATACATATATATATATGTATATATATATTTAAAAATACATATTAATAGGGGGATTTGTGTGACACAGTTGGTTAAGTATCTGACTCTCAGTTTTGGCTCAGGTCATGATCTCAGGGTCATGAAATCGAACTTAGCATTGGGCTCCTCACTCAGCAAGGAGTCTACTTCATATTCTCTTTCTCCCTCTCCCTTTGCCCCTGCCCCTTGAACTTCCTCTCCCTCTTCCTAAAACAAGTAAACCTTATAAAATATATATTTATACATGTGTATATATGTTTATATATATGTGTGTGTATATATATATATATAATATATATATCAGTTACTAAAAGCAACTGGATTGTGTGGACAAAGACTAAACGATCACCTGCTAATGATGATGTAGTTTTATTTATGGGGGAAAATCACGATTGACTAATATTAACTCCTCATAAATTTCTTCCATTTCAGACAGGTGTGAAACATTTTTTTCTTTCTCTTTTCTTTTTTATTGTGTTATGTTATTCACCATAAAATACATCCTTAGTTTTTGATGCAATGTTCCAAGATTCATTGTTAATGTATGACACCCAGGGCTCCATGCAATACATGCCCTCCTTAATACCCACCACCAGGCTCACCTCTCCCCTCACCCTCCTCCCCTCTAAAACCTTGAGTTTGTTTCTCAGAGTCCACAGTCTCTCATGGTGCGTCTCCCTCTCTCATTTTTCCCCTTTCAGATTTCCTTCCCTTCCCCTGTGGAAATGAAAGTCTTGAAAAAAACTGAAATGTTTAACCACAATCCCCAATTCTTGTTCCTCTGTTCACCTACTAATTAATTCATTCTGATTAATGTTTATTTATTACTTACGCAATCCTGGACTCTATTCCAGAAGTAAAGATTAGTAAAGGGAACAGAATAGACAAAAGTTTCTGCCATATTGGAGCTTATATTCTAGCGGAAGAAGTCAAACAAAGAAGTCCTATAAAACATGCACAATATAGTTACATAGTCATGACTGCTGGGGAAAATTAAAAATCAGGGAGGAGGATAAGGACTTTGTGTGGGGGAGGGTCAGGGGAGACAGGAGAGCTTTATGGGTATTAGAACAAAGGCAGTGAAAAATGTTACGGATTTGGGTTTCTTTGTGATAACCTACAGAAACAGGACTAAGGAGCACAATAAAATTAGGCCTCATGGTCTCGTGGCTAATAATCATATCCAAGAAACAAGGAACTCCTTTGGTGAACAGTTGCTTGTCTTTTTAGTCTCTCATCTTTTCTAATAACTTGTGAGAGCTCATTTTCTTTCTTTCGTTCAGCCCTGCTTTAGTAGAATTTTCATGTCAAATCTTGGCCAGTACAGCCCCCATTGCACTACTTCTTGGGAGCAATATTTTCTGTCCCTGACCTTTTCTGTATGATACACTGCTGTAAAGATTGTAAAAGGGTGTGAGATTTTACGCTCGATGCTAACAATCTAGCCTGCCGTAATTTTATAGATGGTGGCAGAACACACAAGACCCCTGGGCCAGAGACAAAGAACTGTATTACTCCTGGCTCAGTAGGAAACACGACGTGGTTAGGACGGGGGAGCTGGGGAACCTGCTTTACCTTTTCCCTAAAAGGAGACATTATCTTGAATAACCTAGCAGAGAAATGTATCGGCCTCTACCCTGGAAAGAGACACTGTCTCTTTCTTCTAAGGCTGTTTTCTAGATGAAACTTTGAAAAGATAGTTGAGAACAAAAGTTGTCAACAGCTCTTTACAAGATATGTAGAATCACCAAAGACCTGTGGAGAACCGTTTCCCCACCAGCTTCTTAAATGATCCGCAACATTACAAGTGCCAATACTTGCATGCTCCCATTGAGATTTGTAATCCTGACTACTTTTCTCTTAGCCATCGTGTCTTAATTTCTGACCACTTCCCTGATTCTATAGAGCTTCCAAATCCAGGATTTTGTATCTGTTGTTTTTATAATAAAATTTAATTGGAATTATATTAAGATACAACTGACCTGCATCTTATAGAAATTGGATGAAGCTGAAGTTTGATTTAAATAGTCGAAGCTGCTCCTATAATATTTCAGGGAAGAATATGTTCCATCTATTTTCTTGCCTTAAGGAAGAGTTGTGAAAAGTAATTTATTTTAGTGTGTTAATAATTTATAATGGACTGAATTAATTACCCCTGCAAGGACATTTGTGTTTTAACAAGTGTATAGTCATAACCAAAGGAACTGTCAGTATTTGTACTAGCAATAAAGGTTAATGGAAAAGTTGTTTTGGATCAGAAAGAGCCTTTTGTGACCTATCTATGGAACTCTGTCTAATTTAGAAAAGGACTTCATCATGTGAGTATAGTGCATGACCTTAGCTGCCTAAAGCAGGCCCCAGTGACCCAAACCTGTTTTATGTAGAGCAGCTTTGCTTTCTTTGTTATAGGGTGGACCCCACTAAAGATTTCTTTGAATTAAGAGCTTTCCAGCTCAAGAAAGGACAACAGCAGCAGCAGCAGCAACAAAAAACATTTGAAGGTCACTGGTCTAATTTATTTATGATTTGGAGCTGTCCATACCTGAGTTCTTGCCTCTTCTCTTTTGGCATTTATATCTACCTAAAATTGTCTTTTACATCTATACTTTCAAATTTACTAGTTTAAAATTTATATATAAAAATATGTTCATTAAAAAAATAACTTATCAATTTATAATGTTCGTTTGGGTTTCCTATTTTTTTACCAGCATTTTGCCAAAGAGTTAACTGTTTTTCTTTTTTTAATAGGTACTATAGTTAATCGCTTTTCCTAGTTTATTAATGTTTTTTTTTTTAATTTTGCACTAAATAATCTAAAAACTGTGACATAATCCAGACTTGGAAGAAAATTTGTAGCTTTAAATTCATCTGTTAGAAAAAAATAAATACTGGAACTAAGTTAGGTATATATTTTATAGAGAAAGAAAGCAAACTCAAAGGAAATTAAAGATATAGATAGCGGTTAATGATATCGAAAACAAAAAAAGAATGGACAAGTCCAATAAAAAATTGATTTTTCAAAATTACTAATAAAATTGAGAAAAATAAAACTAAAATCAAAATATTTAAAAGATACATTACTACTTATCACACATACTTAAAAAATGAGAAAATATTATGAATAATTTCCTGCCGATAATTAAAAGAAAAAATAGTCCATGTACCAACTCCTAGGAAAATACAGCTTACCAAACTACATGAAGAAAATTTGAAATCTAATAATCCTGTAACTATGAAAGAAACATAATCCATAATTTCAAATTCTCCCTCAAAGGAAACTCTGGATTAAGGCAACTATTCTGAATAAATAAATGAGTAAGTAATACCAAGATTTCATAGACTATTACAGAGAATAAAACTTTAACACGAACTTTTCAGGTCAACACAAACCTGAAAACTAAACATGGTTCAATACTAGAAAGATGTAAATACTCCCTAAGTTACTCTATATATTCAGTGTAATCACAGCATTCCAAACTTGATCACATTCTTATTGTACAACTTGACAAATGATTTTAACTTTATATGAAACTTTGAAGGCCAAGGACAGACATGGGGCAAATAGAAGATAAGGAAGATGTGCTTTACTGCATATCAAAAGTTTTGATAAAGTAGGATTTGAGGTCCTAAAAAAGAGAAATAAACTAGTGGAACTCAAAAGAGTTTAGATCAAGCCCAGGACATGTTTTAAAGGGAAAAAAAAATAAATGGTATTACAAAACATTGGGATAGAATTGTCCTTTTTAGTAAATGGTGCTAGATCAACTGCATAACCTTGTGGAAGAAAATAAAGCTTACATCACACACAAAAGTCAATCACAACAGAAATCAATAAGTAAAATGCAAAATAATTAAGTTCCGGAAGTTAATATAGGCGAATATCTTATGATCTGGCGATAGGCAAAGATTTAATCAACAGAACATTAAAAAAATAAGCACTAACCATAAACGTAAAAATGAATAAATTGAACTGCATGTCAGATATATCCCAAACCATTTAGAATTGCATTCTGTTTATTATTCAAAAGTAGAAACAGCCCAAATTCCCCTTAGCGGGAGGATGGATACATAAACTGCGTTTTATTAATAGAATGGAATCCAGTGCATCATTAAAAATAAACAAACTGTAGCTCCATACAACAGAAATGAATCTCACAGATAAAAATTTGAATGCAACAAGATCAAAAAGTATACATCTTGTATGATTTCATTTACACAAAACAAACTAAACAGTGGTGTTTAGAGAACTTAAAGCTATAATTAAATGCAAAGGAATAAGTATCAAAATATAGGTAACATTACACGAGAGTTTGAGAGGGACTATGGTACACAGGATACATTCAACTTCTTGACCCAAGTGTCTCAGTTAACCTCATGTTTACTTTGATATATGTCATTAGGCTGTAGAATTCTGTGTTCTCCGTACATTTTATTACATCCAACACACAATGAGTTAAAGAGAGCAGGAACAACGAGGAGAGAGAAGACAGAGAGGGAAGAGGGGAGAGTCTCCATGTTGTACTCAGGGTATTAGTATTTCTGAAAAACTTCTCTGAAATACATTTGGTGTATTAGTTTTGGTATATTTAAATTTGGGTTTCCATGTCCTAACTAAACCCTAGTTCATCTTTACCAGTATTCAGAAAACTCTAAAATCTGGATTATTAATGTTACCGGTTAACAATTGAAGTAACAAAAAGGACACGGGTTGTCAAAATCAAACATGATACTTGCAGTTTGGTCTGGCTAGTAGCCTTTTTCACCCCAGAGAAGTCCACATTCCCTTGTTTGTTTCCCAAGGAACTCTTTTCAAAAGAGTCGGGAAGATAAGAGTTAAAATGTTACCAAGAAGCACTCTGTGTAATCTTTGTTAAGTGTAACAAAGGAGGAAAATTCTGTCCAATCTGTCCCTGTCTCTGGACACCAATGAAACCATCTGATGACTGTTTATATTAAGTCTTAACGTTTGACTTCATTATAATATTACATTGTAGAATCCACAACAATTACCTGAGATTTGAAGCTTAATGACTATTTGTTAATATCTTATTCTATTTATTTTTAAGCCCATTTTAGATGAAAGTCCTTCTTTGAAGGAAGTAACACTTAAATGGAAGTCTTATATAAATGGATAAAAATTATGCTGTTCTGGTGTTCATTTTGGAGGGCATGGGCAGTAGTCAGAATCTCAAGCTTGCCTTCCATGATACGGAACACATTCTGCCAATGCCATTTGTGTGTTCCATATGTTAGTAGAAATTCGGGTATTTAAATAAAGTTTATATAACTAAATAGAGTCAGTATAGGTAATAATTGACTTGGAAATAAAAATTTACACTTTTTCATGGCCCTATCAGTTTTCTGATCGTGGTAAATGACTTAGTCGACTTCACATTTGTCAGGTGACCCTCATGGCTTTGCAGCCAGTTTTTAAGAATGCCAAGTTAGCAGCTTCATTCAAAAATAAAAAATGACTTTTAAAATTGGAAAACTCAAGCTTTTTAAAATTTAATAACAAAAGGAAAGATCTTCATTGGAAAGGAAAGTTTAATAGTTATTTGATAAAGTTGCATCCAAAAGCTAGCAAAACCTACTAATCTGTATTCAGTTCTCACGAATACCACAGCAAACAAATTCTGGTGGAGAGTTTCTAAGATCGTAAAAATCTTGCGTTGCATTGAAAACTGTTTTTGTCTAGATTTTTAAAAGCTGGCTTCGCTTTGATTATTTGTGTTTTCTTTATGCACTTGAGTGGCACAAGGTGTTCTATACTACACAACGTTTGGTCAGCCTTCTCAGCAGGCTACCCATAAAGATTTCCAGAACCTTTACTATGTTACTATTTCTGCTTTCCCAGCCCTGCTCTCCCACCTAATTGAAAGCAATACTTTCTCTAGCACCAGTGGAAAGGTGTTGAAAGGTCAAGTAAAGCCTGTGAAACCTAACTATAATTTATTTCACACTAGCATTTTGCAACATTTAGAGATGCTTAAAAATAGTTCACCTATCCTTTCTATATGGTGATCACAGTCTTGTGTCTTAGGGCGCAATGAAACTAATTTGGCAGAAACAAGGGAGCTAGTTGATACTTTGTGTGTTCATACTGATTGAAGAGTAAACAGAGAGGCTGGATTTCTCTCAGAATTTCTTCCTTTTTCCAACTGTGGAGGAAGAAGAAAAGAAGAAAAGAGTTTGTACTCATCTCTTAGTACTCATCACTTAGTCCAAATACACAGATCAATGATCATGAATATGCTTGTCTTTGAGAGCACGTGATTGTTTTACTAATCAGCTTGTCCATAGAGTAATGGTACCATTTGTGCAACACACATGTTCCTGTGACAGGTACGAGTTTCTATATCCCATCAATTCCATCTTCATATACTACCTTTCACAGTCTTGTAAGAATTATCAGAAAAATTTAAAGAAGAATTTCAGAAAGGCCTATCATCACGTAGCTTACCTTTTTCCGCTTGGTAATGGAAAACAGTTGTGCCACTCTCAATATTCGTGAGTACTTAATACCGTTGATTATTTTTCTAAGATTTATTTTTTCTGCTCTTAAAGCTCAAACATGGGAAAACCCACTCCGTGGCATATCAAATATATTATAAAGATATAAAAACATATTTATTTCAAAGTAATAGTTTTTTTCTTTTTCTTATAATTCTATTTCAGTATTAGCTATTTTAAAACACTTATCCTTGAGCTCACATTCTTAAATTTCAGAATTTCATTCTGCATGTATGAATGGGAATTCCTAATGGGAATAACCTTTAAAACAAATCAATAGAAATATCAGCAAACAAAAGTCTGCAATTAAATCAACTAACACCGTGGGTCTGAGGCATCATGTGAAGATGAGTACTGAACAAGAATACCATGCTTAAGGTGACATTCACTCAGCAGATGATTATGCAAGAGATGTAGATATTAAGGCCTATGGGTGCTAATTTATGGCCTTTAAAAATGCAGTTAAGGGGCGCCTGGGTGGCTCAGTGGGTTAAGCCTCTGCCTTCGGCTCAGCTCATGATCTCAGGGTCCTGGGATCGAGCCCCACATCAGGCTCTCTGCTCAGCAGGGAGCCTGCTACCCCCTCTCCCTCTGCCTGCCTCTCTGCCTACTTGTCATCTCTCTCTGTCAAATAAATAAAAATCTTAAAAAAAAAAAAACAGTTAAATGCATGCATCACTTTTTTTTAAAATATGGGAATTATATGGAGCAACATACAAGGGATGCAACCTTTTTTCATTTATTATTTTGCTCTTCAAAAAGCTTCAAGAAAATAAAACACCTTTTTTAATTCCTCTATCGAGGGAAACAGTTCTCACCTGTGGAATGAGGTTTAAGCTTCACAGCTCCTACGTAAATTCTTCTTACTTTTCTTTTATCTGTTTCAGTATGCTTCTCTGACATTTATAGGCTAGCAAGTAGACTCCCTGTTGGCTAATTTAACATCTGCAGATTGTGTTCCTTATGAGCATAAAGTCTGAATAATTTAGATGTCCTAAAATTCCTTATACTGGTTCAGAAAGCTTGGCCTAGCTCTGAGACCTCTCTTCTAGCCAGGAACACACAGAGTGAATTTGGAACTGAATGAGTGAAACAGAGTGACTCTCTGCATGTGACAATTCCTGGGGATGAGATCCCTAGTAATTTACTGCTATATTTCTAGAATTAAAGACCTTTCACATGTAAAGCATTCCTCCCTTCTACTTTAATCTCCCTGACTCAATATAGATTCATTAAGCACTATAAATGAGTACTTAGGAAAGAGGAAAGTCTTTTGTGTGAATGGGAGTTCACAAGGTATTATGAGAAGTAAAACGAACAGAATATTCCAGAAAGTTGGTAATCTAATAGAAGTCATAAAATTTATATGCTAAACCACCATTAAAAAGCAAGTACATCCTATAATGTCACAAATGCCTGAGCGTACTCAGGGTAAAGGAACATTCAAAGTGAAATAGAATTACTCAAATAAGCCTTCTTAAAGAAATCTTTTCATAAGCCAAGTTTAAGAAGATGATCAGCAGAGATTGGGGAAGGAAACTGGCTACCTTCTAGTCAGCACTGATCTCATAAGGTAAAACACCTCATTAAATGGCCTCATGGTTTCATTTATTTTGGCTTTTAATAATTACCACATTTGGTTTCTTTTGTTTGTTAAATGATTAAACTGCCATCTCCATTAAAACCATAACTTTTACACAAAACTGTAATTATTTGTATAAGATTGCATTCTCAGAAATTAGCATTGCCTTTAAAAGGATTGGCCAATCAGTAGGCATTTGTCGAATTGTTTAATAACAGGTAGAGATGGAAACAAGTCATAAACAAGGTTCACTTTATCAGGAAAAACTGCCCTCCAGTTGCAGAAATGTCATTATCTCCCAAATTTGGACTCACGAATGAAACCTCGTTCTCCAATTGAGATATATTAATGCTTCCTCCTCCCTGAGGAATTTGAGGTAAACCTGCTAAAGTTTCATGTTTATACAAATTGTTTTTGTCATAGAAGTGAACTCAAACATCAGTGAGCCCCTAGCTAAAATTTAGAATAAATCCTAGATCACATTGCTGGCACCTATCATTACCAATGAATCACCAACAACACAGAAACAGTCCGGTTATGATAGATACACTGGCAGACAAATTGGGTTTAAAGAAAACAGGTGACCAGCAAAAGCAAGCAAGACTGAAAAATAGGGAATCGTCCTTTCTGGGAGAAGACTAGAGAAAACAATATTCATACTATTTCTAAATTAATAATTGCTATCAGATTCAAATGCAGCTCTTGAGTAACTGAGAAGTGTTAATAAAACCTATTTTTGCTTTTCAAAGATACGGATGTTACTACACTGATAGAGAATCCAGTTTTTTTTTTCACCTGGGACTCGAAACTTGTACATTTGATGTGATACAGCAGAGGTAGGACAAGGGTGATCTCTGGACCTGGATGGTCACTTTGGTATTTACAGAGGTGCTGACAACTGAACTGAGTTTTAGGAAGGAGTAAGACTTAGAATAAGGTGTAGGCGAGGTCATCCAGACAAAAGAAACATCATGAGCAAACCATATGTTTTAAGCAGGGTATTGACTTGATCTGGTTGAGTTATGAATGGTTTGCTTTGACAGGAGTGGTGCATATTAAGAGGGAAGGCAGAGAAATTAGGAGGAATTTTTATGAACTGATTATATCTGTATAAATAGCACCAAAATGAAGAGCTAGATAGAATACTGTCTAAATCTCATAGTTACCTCTCATGCTCCCTTCCAGTCACTGACGCATGAAAGGAAAACCATAGTCCTGACTTCTAAAATACCTGTCTTTTTTTTGCACTGTATGTGAATGACATAATGTACTTTTTGTTTGGGTCATTTTTCATTCAGTTTCATTACATTTATGGGTTTCGGTTATGTTGTTACATGATTTAGATATTTCATCTTCTTGTCATGTAATCGGTGTGACTATAGCACTGTTTATTTATCTGTCTTATTGCTGAAAGGTTTTTGATTAGTTTCTAAGGTTTTGACTACTTCAAATAGTGCTATTGCTAGGGTGCCTGGATGGCTCAGTTGGTTAAGTGTCCAACTCTTGATTTCGGCTTAGGTCATGATCTCATGGTTCTGGGATTGTAGCCCCAATTTGGGCTCCCCATGTAGCAGGGCATCTGCTTGAGATTTTCTCTCTCTTCTCTCTCCCTCTGCCACCACCTCCCCCCCCCACGCCCTCCCCCCTAGCTCGTGCACTCTTGCCCTCTCTCTCAAATAAACCTTTAAAAATACAAAAACAAATATTGCTTTTGCAATGAAAATTCTAGTATATATTTTTAGATAGAATTTTGTGTGCATTTCTTTTAATCATAACTATAGGAGTAGAAACCCAAGAGCATATGAAGTGCATTTCCAGTTTTAGTAGAGATTGCAAAAACGTATTTTCAAAGAAGTACCAACTTTATTCAGCAATACAAGAGAGAGTTATCAATACAATAGAGAGTTATCATTCTCTATATTTTCTCCAAAACTTAGTGTTTTTGTCATTATTATTGATCTTCACAAATACGGTGGATTTGTGGTTAGTACATCATGGTGGTTTTAACTGACATTTATCAAATGATACAAAAAAAACTCTGCAGTATTTGTTGTCTGTGTTTATACATAGTCTCTTGTACGTTCTCTTTATACATGTTTTCTCATAAATATTGGGAATATACTTTTCCACTTGATCCATTGACTTTTTACTCTCTTAATAGTCGATAAAAGTTCTTCTACTTTAATCCCTTAATGGTTAACACTGTTTGCATCCAGTATAGAAATTTTAATCTTCTCTAGTGTCATCAAATTGCAACTTTCATCACCAATAGTTCATTTTTGCCCTTGCTTCCCTTGTTTTTGGTGATATTTCTAGGAAGAAGTTGCTGCCTGTGTTCTCCTCAAGGATTTTAATGGATTCCTGTCTGACATTGAGGTCTTTCATCCATTTTGAGTCTATTTTTGTGTGTGGTGTAAGGAAATAGTCCAGTTTCATTCTTCTGCATGTGGCTGTCCCATTTTCCCAACACCATTTGTTGAAGAGACTGTCTTTTTTCCATTGGATATTCTTTCCTGCCTTGCCTAAGATTAGTTGGCCATAGAGTTGGGGGTCCATTTCTGGGCTCTCTATTCCGTTCCATTGATCTGTGTGTCTGTTTTTGTACCAGTACCACACTGTCTTGATGATTATAGCTTTGTAATAGAGCTTGAAGTCTGGACTTGTGATGCCGCCAACTTTGGTTTTCTTTTTCAACATTACTCTGGCTATTCGTGGTCTTTTCTGGTTCCATATAAATCTTAGGATTATTTGTTCCATTTCTTTAAAAAAATTGATGGTATTTTGATAGGGATTGCATTAAATGTGTAGATTGCTTTAGGTAACATAGACATTTTCACAATATTTGTTCTTGGAATCCATGAGCATGGAACGTTTTTCCATTTCTTTGTGTC
>CM052887.1:24692993-24724745 GCA_028534135.1 Potos flavus
GCTATATACTTTCCTCTCAGGACCGCCTTTGCTGTGTCCCAAAGATTTTGAACAGTTGTGTTTTCATTTTCATTTGTTTTTATGAATTTTTTAAGTTCTTCTTTAATTTCTTGGTTGACCCATTCACTCTTTAGTAGGATGCTTTTTAGCCTCCATGTATCTGAGTTCTTTTCAACTTTCCTCTTGTGACTGAGTTCTAGTTTCATGGCATTGTGGTCTGAAATTATGCAGGGAATGATCCCAATCTTTTGGTACCAACTGAGACCTGATTTGTGACCCAGGTTGTGATCTATTCTGGAGAATTTTCCATGTGCACTAGAGCAGAATGTGTATTCTGTTGCTTTGGGATGGAATGTTCTGAATATATCTGTGATGTCCATCTGGTCCAGTGTGTCATTTAGAGCTTTTATTTCCTTGTTGATCTTTTGCTTAGATGATCTGTCCATTTCAGTAAGGGGGGTATTAAAGTCCCCTACTATTATTGTATTATTGTTGATGTGTTTCTTTGATTTTGTTATTAATTGATTTACATAATTGGCTGCTCCCATGTTAGGGGCATAGATATTTACAATTGTTAGATCTTCTTGTTGGATTGTCCCTTTAAGTATGATATAGTGTTCTTCCTCATGAGAGAGAGTATCTTAAGCAGGCTCCCTGTGGAGCGCAGAGTCTGACATGGGACTTGATCTCTCAACCCTGAGATAATGACCTGATTCAAAATCAAGAGTCAGAGGTTTTCATTTTAAAATAGTAAATAATTACTTTTATCTGTTTTTAACCAACTGAGCCACCCAGGCACCCCTATCTCATTGTTTTAATTAGCAATTCCATGGTAACTTAAGATGCTGAACATCTTTTCAAGTGCCTACTTGCTATCTGTGTATCTTCTTTCATGAGGTATCTATTCATATTTTATCCAAGTTTTAATTAGGTTATTTTCTTAATATTGAATTTTAGGAATTCTTTATATATAGCGGATACCATTCTTTCATCATATGATATGTGTTTGCACATATTTTCTACCTGTCTATGCCTTTTCATATGCATGACAGTGGTTTTTTTGGGTTTTTTTTAAGATTTTATTTTATTTGACAGAGAGAGAGACAGTGAGAGAGGGAACACAAGCAGGTGGAGTGGGAATGGGAGGCAGAGGGAGAAGCAGAACTCCAGCTGAGCGGGAGCAGGATGCGGGGCTCAACCCAGGACCCTGGGATCTTGACCTGAGCCAAAGGCAGATGCTTAACGACTGAGCCACCAGGCACCCGTGTGTGACAGTGTCTTTCACAGAAAATACATTTTTAATTTTAGTGAATTCCAACAAAATTTTTTTCATGGATTACTCACTTCAGGTTGTAACAAAAAATTATCACCAAACTCAAGATCATCTAGGTTTTTTTTGGTATTTTTTTCCTCAGTTTTATAGTTTAGTGTTACATATTTTGGTCTATGATCCGTTTTGAGCTAATTTTTCGGAAAGATGTAAGATGTGTGTCTAGATTCATTTTTTGCATGTGGATGTCCTGTTTCAACACTATTAGTTTTAAAGAGACTCATTTTACTTCATTGTCTTGCTTCTTTGTCAAGGGTCAATTGAGTATATTTGTGTGAATCTATTTATGGCCTTCCTCTTTTCCACTGATCTATTCTTTTACAAACACACACTGTCTTGGTTACTGCAGCTTTACATTAAGTCTCAAGTTGGGTAGAACAGTCTTCCAGTTGTGTTCTTCCCCCCTTCCCTATTGTGTCAGCTATTCTGGGTCTTTTATCTCTTCATACAAATTTAAGAATGAGTTTGTCAATAACCTTAAAAAAATTTTGGAATTAGGGTTGTGTTGAGTCTGTGTATCAAGTTCAAAAGAACTGACATCTCGACAGTGTTGAGCTTTCTCAAATATGAAAATGGAACATCTTTAGATTTTTTTAGTTCTTTGATTTAGTTCATCAGTTTTACATTTTTCCTCATGTAGATTTTCTACAGTATTTTTTTAGATTTATATGTGTTTCACTCGGGATATGTTAATGTAAGTGATATTGTGTAATTTAAAATTCTACTTGTTCATTGTTAGTAGTCCTTTTTTTTAATTGCTATCTTCAGAAAGGATAGTTTCTAACAATCTGTCTTTGACTTCATACATGTTTTCTTCTAGTCTGTTGTTAAGCCCATCTACTGAATTTTTGAAAAATATATTAAAATTCTCAAATCTAGAAGTCCCATTTGTTTTTAATTTTTATTTTTTGAGGTTATGTGTATGCATTTCTTTACATATTTTAATGTATTTATAATAGTTTATTTAAATTCCTTTTCTAGTAGGTACAACATCTGGATTACTTCAAGTACTGATTTTTTTTCCTGAGTATGAGTCATTTTCCTGTTTGTTGACATATTCATTTGCTTATTTTTAATTTGAAAATTTTTAAAGGTTTATTTATTTTAGAGCACAAGCAAGAGGAGCAGAGGGAGAGAGAATCTCAAGTAGACTCTAGGCTGAGCCCATAGCCAGATGCAGTGCTCGATCTTATGATGCTGAGATCACGACCTGAGCTGAAACTAAGAGTCAAATACAACTGACTGTGCCACCCAGATGCCCCTTAATTTCAGATTTGAACAATATATTGTGCAGTGTATATTGTACATTTTGAACAATGTATTTAGAAGTTCACAGTCTGTGATGTCTCTAAGGAGTGATTTTCTTCTGTTAGTTTGGATGGACTCAAACTTCAGACTGGATTTCCCTGCAGATAATGGTAACTGAAATCTCTGCTGAGAATTTTTAGTTTGTAGAAGCTGCTTTTTCTTTGTCAGACTCCACCATCTCCCCCTGCCCCCACCACCCCCTGCTCCTTCCCTGTGGTTGTATAATTTAGTGGTCAGCAAAGGATTTGGATAAATTTTACATGCAGATTTTGGCATTTACCTCACTTGATTTCCTTCTCCCCATGTTCTTCATTTAACTCTAGATTTGTCCTCTGCTCAAAACTCTGTGCTCTGACATACCAAGCCAGGAAGCCTGTAGCTTTCTGCCTTCCCAAGAAGCACATAGATTCGAGACTATAACTGAACAGAGACTCACAAATTTGTTACTCTGACAAGTGTGGTTTCTTCTTTCCATTATAGACTCTTCTTTAGTGTTAATTTACTTTTGCTTACTTTTCATTGCCTTTAAGTGGACGTTTCTGAGATTTTCTCTTGGAACGCTAACCTAAATTAACTACACTGTGTTGATAGTGAAGGAGTTCAGGACTAGCCATCCCAAAACATGTCCCTTTGGTATACAGATAATTTTGAGTTGAAGTCTCTCTGTGAATTCCCCTCATCTGCCTAAAGAGAGATCCTCCAAAGATCTCAATCATGATAAATCCCCTCCCTGGGGGTTTCATCACCCAGAGAAGATTGACTATTGTCACAGAAAGAAAACGAGAAACTGACACCAGTTCGGCACAAACTATCCTATCTCCCATCCATTCTTCTAAGAGCCCATTCATCCTTGCTCAAAATCATTGGCTCTCCCCTAAGGTGCCTTCACCCTCTGCCCATTCCCTTATTAAGATGGTGTGTAAGCTTTCACAGTTCCCTGCCTTTTGGGTATTCACTGTTTTTTACCTGTGACGATCCTGTGCATGGAGTTAAAAACCCATCAATTTGTATCCTATCTTTCTGTTCATCTGTCTGTTTCAGTTTTATAGGCTAAGCTATCAAATGTAGGAGTGTCAGAGGGAAAGTCTTTGATCCCCTACAACAGAATTCAAGAGTTGTGAGTTAGGAATCATCCACAGTAGTGAAAATCATGGTCGTCTTTTATGCTTTCATAGCTTAGGCATATGGGGTAAAAAATGTAATGAATACAGTTTTTACGTTTTGGCATTTGATCAGTACATGGAGGTATGCAAATCTTGCCAAAACAAGACCTTAAATTTTGGTCCTTGCTCTCTAGAAGAGCACTGCTAAGTTATTACTTGTATCTTTTATTTTTTTTTCTAATCTTCATTTCAGAAAGAAAGCTTTTGCTGGATTTTAGTTGTGGGATTATAATGTTTTTATACATAACTGTATGGCTCTTATTTCATTGCGTTGTAGGTTTTATGATGGCTGCATACTTTTATTTACAGAACAAGGAGCAGGTGTTTTGGCAAGACTTTGCTGATGGATTAAAAGACAAAAAAATAAAAAAATAAAAATAAAAAAATAAAAAATAAAAGACGAACAAAACCCTCCTACAATTAAATAATAGCAGATGATCTAAGTGGGACTAAAGGGAGAAAACATTTGGGATAACTCTTTGCCAGTTGCTTTGAAAGTTAATCATATAGCTACTCTGTGACCTTGCAATTGTACTCCTAATTATGTATACCAGAATAGTGAAAAAGTAAGTCCGTTGAAAGTCTTGGACATAATGTTTATAGCATGTTGATGCAGAGTAGCCCAGAAGTGGAAATAACACAGATGCCCATTGATGGGAAAATGGATAAACAAACTGCAGTATAATCATAAAACTAAATACCACTTAGTCATAAAAAATAATGAACTACTGATGCATGCAACAACATGGATAAATCTCAAAAACAATTATACTCAGTTGAAGTTTTACACACCAAAAAATATGTATAAGAAATTGCAGAATGGGTAAAACTAAACTATGGTGATAGAAATGACTTTTCTTGATTTTTGGCGGTAGAGGAATTATGTTGTTTGAGTGTTGATTGACAAGAGACACATTAAAATACTCTGGAGTCATGGGGAAATGATCTGTGCCTTGATACTCAGGTGGGATATAGGAGCTGATAGATTTTCCAATCTAAACTTTGAAGTAATTTAAGATCTGAGCATGTCACTGTAGGTAAATTGTTCCTTAATAAAAAAAATTAAAATACATGTGCAAACACTTGAACAGAAACTTCATAAAAAGGACTCATGATTAATAGTTATCAGGGAAAAAAATTACATGAATAGATATGATCTCATAACTAATGACTATAATTAAAAACACTGACAGCATCAAATGTTGGCTACAATATGAAGAAGAAAATGGTAAAATGTTATTGAAAAGTAATTGGTGATTTTATATAAGGTTTAACATAACCCTACTCTACTACCCAGTAATTTATTAGTAGTTACTGACTCAACCTGAATCATATGTGTTCCAGGAAGCAGGTGATAAGAGGGAGGAAGTGCTTCCTGGGAGTCTGGGTATAGGTAGTAATCTCAGGCACCTAAGGAAGCTGAACGTTGAATGCTCCTTGCTCCTGAGAGTAGGGCAGTGATACGGAGTGGGGCCGAAAAAAGGCATCTAGAGCACGTCCTACTATCCTAGGGAACAGGGTAGTGACAGATTAGGTAGAGAAGGTGGTCAGAGTGACTGGAAGTTTGGTTACATTGCATCAAGTTTGTTGATTGGGCAAATAAGTCAATACATTGGGAATAGTTGCATTTACACTTAGGCGACGAACTAACAAATGATTCACAAAATGGCAGGGGCAAAGGCCAGTTTGAACCTTGAGATTTGGGGTTGGAATTGAAAATACGGGTATGAACTCTTACCATCTTTTTAAATATACAACTTAATCCCAATTATTCATGGATTACGTGTTTCAGGATTCGTTTGCTTGCAAGAACTTATTTATAACCCCCAAATCAACCCAGTCTTTTCATAGTTAATGAATAGAGTAGTAAAAAAATCAGAGTCATCTAACTTGCATATTGCCAACTGAAGGCAAACAAAGCAATGCCCTACTTTTGTTTGAACGCCCATATTGTGAACAAATTTTGTTTTTTCAGTCTGCTTAGTGCCATGTTTATCACATTTCTGTACTTGGGGGGAGCAGATTTTGTTGCTTAAAATGGCCCCCCAAGCATAGTGCTGAAGTTCTGACTAGTGTTCTTTTTTTTTATTGTAATTAATTAATTAATTAATTTATTTATTTATTTATTTATTTATTGTTACTTAAGAGGGGGAGAAAAGGCGGGAGAGGGAGAGAGAGAAAGAGAATCTTAAGCAGGCTGCACACCCAGCATAGAGCCTGAAGCAGGGCTCGATCTCACAACACTGAGATCATGACTTGAGCCGAAATCAAGAGTTGGTCACTTTTTTTTTTTTTAAAGATTTTATTAATTTATTTGATAAAGATCACAAGTAGGCAGAGAGGCAGGCAGAGAGAGAGGGGGAAGAAGACTCCTCACTGAGCAGAGAGCCCGATGTGGGACTCGATCCCGGGACCCTGAGATCATGACCTGAGCCGAGGGCAGAGGCTTTAACCCACTGAGCCACCCAGGCACCCCAAGAGTTGGTCACTTAACCGAATGAGACACCCAGGTGCCCCTCCATCTAGTGTTCCTAAGTACAAAGTAACTATGATGTGCCTTACGGAAAAAATACATGTTTTAGATAAGCTTTGTCCAGGTTTGCTTACACTGTTACCATGAGTTTTATGTTAATGATTAATATATATTAAAAAATAGGTTTTCAACAAGAAACACACATGTATTATTCAATTGGTGGAAATGTGACCAGAGGCTGTTTGGAAATTAACCCTATATCCACAGGGACAATGATTCAGTGTTTCCTAATTTGGAATTTGCAATGACTTCATAGAATAAAGTTTATTTTTATGCTATAAATAATGAGAATCCGGTGTGTGTGTGTGTGTGTGTGTGTGTGCATGCGCAGATGAGTATAAGCTTAATGATAGCCACTTACCATTATTTTTGGCTTATAAATATCATCTGCACTAACAAGACTTCTTGTCCAGGAATAACTTATACCAGAAAGTGAAGACGTGCTCAAAGAATGATAAAGACATGTCAAAGTATGTAAAATCCTACTTGATAGTTCTCTCACTGAGTATTATCTAGGACATTTGGGCATCAAAATAATTAAAACTATCAGATTATACCCCCTTTCATAAAACAGGAACTCATGAGTCCATACTGACACAAATATATAAGGGAGAAAAGAAAACTCTTCTTTATTAAAATAACAAAATAAGGAAGTAATGATAGGCATTAATAACTGGGAAAGTAATGATGGTGGCTGAAGTTTTGTTAAGGAACAGTATGCCGGTATAATACTGAAATAGCTCTCTTTACCATGGAGAAATCTGAGTCTGGTTATGAGGAGACATCCTCCAGACCCAGGTAGGGGATCATCTTATAATGTGAAAACTTCGAGAAGCTCAAGACTGTTAAGGATATAAAAGACAGGACAGATTAACCAACTCTTTCAGACTGAAGATTTATGAAACATGAAAATCACAAACAACTGTTTCCTGGGCAAGTAGCTGGACTAGAAATGGAGAAGGTACATTCATGTGATGGCTGGCAAAATTACAGTGAAGTCTCTGACCTGGAACAGAGCATCGTAGGAATGTTGATTTCCTAAACGGGAGGGTTGTATGGTGGTAATGTAGAAGAGTGTCCTGATTTTTAGAAGGCGCACACTAGAGTACTTGAACAGTGGTAGGGCATTATAATCGAAAAGATTTTCTTTCTTCTATGTATATTTGTATCTGTGTCATATATCTATATAATCTATAATAGAGAGCAATATTTCTTAATCATTTCACTCAGGGGAATTTTTTGGAATAATTTTGAGGTTTAGCCACACAAGAAGTTATTATATTCACAGCTTTTAGTAAGTTAATGAGGTCATTAATTTGTAGATATAATATTACAGTAATAATTTTCACTGCTATTTTAAGTAGAGAATGACATTTTCCTGTGGATGTGCTTATTTCAGGCAATTCATTAGCTCACTCTCTTTGTGTAGTTTACCATCCCCACTTTATGGGGATGGTACAATATCCACTTTATGTCACGAAGGCAGGTAATTGAAATTATAGTTTTCCATGCAAAAAAATGTATTCAATTAGATCTTAAATTCTTGTCACAAATTTCTTCTATACATGTTGCTAATAAAGTAGATAAATCGTACATGATTTATTTAGCATCTGTTTCAAGGTTCCCCATTCTTAAAACTAAAGGCAAACTTTTTGGGAAGAACAAAAAAGGCTCTTAGGAAGAATTTAATTTTGTTTCTTTGTATAAATTTTTAAAATTCATAAGGTAAGTTTAAGTTTTGGTTAAATTACTGAAGTAAAATCAAAGTTGATTTTCATTAATGTTATTGACAGTGTTCAATAGCAAATTTTAACTCAGCCATAATCCAAAACAATATGAAAACAAATTAGTCTAAGACACAAATTATATGACTTTGAAAAAACATGTCTTACAGGGTAGTATCATAGAAGTGAATAGGTAGGCATAGTAATTACAGAATTACTATTTTATTATTTTTTGTATAAAAAGTATTTTTATGCTGCAAGTAAAGAATTGAAATTTCTTTAATGTGAGACCTGCGCCTAGTTTTTGCCGCACAAAATACTTAATTGTCAGGCAAAATTCAGTTAAATGCAAAGGGATTTATTTTCAATTGAAATGAAATAAATTGTACTCTTGCCCAGGATGCTTGTTAAACACAGCAGCTTGCTCACACATAAAAGAATGGAAAACAGAAGCAAAATATTCACTGCTTTCTTATGAATGGCAAGATAGTCTTAATAGGAACTGTGAAAGAAATACACTGCTTGCTTAGGACAGAGCAGTAATCTCAATTTGAGTGTCATCAGACAACCTACTACGGCTCACTGACATTGTCTTCTCTCAAAGTCCACTACATTGGCCGAGCCAAAGGTTCAGAAAAAGGGTTACGCTCGCTTAGTCTAGAAAGGAACGTAAGTGGTCATTTTGTCCTGTAGTGCTTCCCATCTTTCAATAAGACTTGAGACTTGATTTCCTTCCTCACTCTCAAGCTTAAGCACAAAAAAAACAATTTTCAAGTGTTTTTTTGTCAACATGATTTTCCGTTAAGATTTTATTTCCATTTAAATCGGAGGATTTTGCCATCTGAAGCCAAAACATTTTCTCCAAGGCCTTGCAGAGGCTTGTTTAATTGGCTTCTGTATTAAAAAGTGTCTCCTAAGACTAATATTGTAACAGAACTAACGTGAGTTCACTTCTTGGTGAGTTAGAGATAGAGACTATACCAGGGAGAGTTGTCATACAAAGGATGTTTTCTGAAGCAAAGAAGATGTTGGGGAATAAGTTACAAAGCTGTGACTCCCCAGTTAGGGGTGAGTGGGTTTCTTTTACTTAGGGTTAAGACGAATGTTCACAAAGAGGAGTTTTGTCATCGCATGTACAGGTGGATATGATGTCATGCATGAGTACTTAGGAAACATGCCTATACATGCGTTGTATGTTATGTTCATGAGGTTTGTATTGCTCCTTGAGTGGAGACTTTAACATTATAATGAAGCAGGGGTAACTGTTGGACAAAGGGAAAGGGGCTATGGGCATGTTCTGAGAGACCATATGAACTAGATGGGGCATTTGTTGGGATGAGCACTGGGTGTCGTATGTAAGTGATGAATAACTAAATTTTACACCTGAAACTAATATTACAGTGTATGTTCACTAACTGGAATTTAGATGAAAGGCTGACACTAAAAAAAATAAGCAAAATAAAAAATAAATAATAAACTAGATGGGGTTTGGGGCTCCTTATCTCAGGTAGGGAATGCAGAGCCTTGCTTACTTCTGACCCAGCACTGGGGGGTTTTCTACTCATTTAGTGTCTCTGATATGGCTAGGCTCTTTCCCTGTCTGATAGATGTTCATTTCTTGCAGTCCCTTTTTTCCCTTAAAGTCCTTAACTATCAAGATTTTTGCTTCTTTTTTTTTTTTTGGAATTCTGACACTTTCTAGGAAGTTCTGCAAGACATGTGCTTGGGCAAGTAGAGTATAGAGTATAGATAGAAGATAATAGCTGGGAGCCTAAAATGACTTTGTGTCACAGAAGCTATGTCTCCTTTTTCTTTTTCTGGGGATCCTTAACTCTTTCTACTTATGTTTTTGAACCGACTCTTTCTCTTCAAAGCACTAAGCAAAATCTGTCCCATTTTCTTGAAAATACTCCTGCGATGCTGCTTTCGGCTAAAGTATCCTGCTGCAAAGCCTTCCTCTGCTACACCTTTTGATTTCTTAGCAGAGGATTTATGTTCTCTTTGTCCACATTTCACACCATTGTTAAATGTGCTCAAGTGAGCTGGTTCTTGAGAAATGGGCGTTTTATGGCATTATCTAGAACTGTTTTTCATTTTATCATCAAGAATTGTTGACACCAACATCTTTCTATGAAGAAAGTAGTTCTACATTATAATGCAAGGGTCCCCCTTTCTACCCCTCACCATCCCCCCCCTTTATTTTTAACAGTTGAAACATCTTGTGCCACAAACTCTGGACAGTACAGCAGAAATACAGATATCAATATAGTCCTTCCACACAGGTATTTTGTTTCTAGATATAAGGACAGAAATAGCAAATAGATTTCTACCTTTGCTTATCCCACGCAGTATTTTGCTACAGAAAACAAAGTGTTCTTTAATTTCACTATCATTTATGAATATTTTTATTGAGGTGTAATTGACATAAAACATATTAGTTTCAGCTATACAACATGATTCAATCAGTTACTGTCCGTCTTCATACAAAGATACAAAACATTTCTGTTTATGATTAGAGCATTTAAGATTTCCCTTTCCCTTTCCCTTTAGCAACTTTCAAATATGTGGCGAAATACAATGTTATGGACTCTAGTCACCATCCTTAAAATTACATCCCCATGACCTACTTATTTCATAACTAGAATTTCATACCTCTTGACTCCCTTCATTCATTTCACTTAACCCTCCACCCTCCTCTCCTCTGGCAGCCACCCTTCTGGTTCTCTGTATCCATGAGTTTTGTTTGATTTTGTTCATTTGTTTTGTTTTTTAGGTCCCACGTAAAAATAATAGTATATGAATTTCTCTTTCTCTTTCTGACTTAATTCACATGGCATAATACCCTCAAGCTTCATTCATGTTGTTGCAAATACTAAGATTTCATTCTTTTTACGGCCGAGTAGTATTCCTAAATACCTACATATCTATACATTGATATATAGTATATATATATATATGTATTCCTAATATTCCTTATATATATATTCCTATATATCTAAAACACAGTATTCAATTATATATATATATAATGTTTATGTATATATATATATATATATATATATATATACACACACACACACACACACACACCCCTTTACATCATCTCTAAGCATTCACCCATTGATGGATACTTAGGTTGTTTCATATCTTAGCTATTCTAAATAATGCTGCAGTAAACATGGGAGTGCATATTATCTTTTTGAAATTAGTGTTTTTATTTACTTCAGATAAATACGCAGAAGTAGAATTGCTGGATCATATGGTAGTTCTATTTTTAATTTTTAGAGGAACCTTTGTAATGTTTTCCATATTGGTTGTACCATTTTATATTTCTAGTAACATTGCACAAAAGTTTCCTTTTCTTTATGCCAACACTTGTTATTTCTTGTCTTTTTTTTTTGGGCAGGGGACGCAGGGGGAGTGTAGAAGGTGAGAAGGAAGAAAGAGAATCTAAAGTGGGCTCCATGCCCCACACCGAGCCAGAAATGGTGCTTGATCTCACAACTCTGAGAGCATGACCTGAGCTGAAATCAAGGGTCAGACACTTAATTGACTGAGCCACCCAGGTGCCCCCTTATTTCTTGTCTTTTTGATAATAACCATTCTGATAGGTATGGGATAATATGTCATTGTGGTGTTGATTTGCACTTCCATGATAATTAGTGATGTTGGCATGTTTTCATGTTGGCCATTTGTACCTCATCATTGGGAAAATGTTCACATCCTCTGCCTACTTTTTAATCAGATTTTTTTCTATTGAATTGTATGAATTTTTAATATATATTTCAAATATTAGCCCCTTATTAAGATACATGATTTGAATGGGGGAAATTACTGCCTTTTGATATTTTTGATGGTTTCCTTTGCTGTGCAGAAGCTTTTTAGTTTGATATAGTCCCACTTGTTTATTTTTGCTTTTGTTCTTTTGCTTTTGAAGTCACATAAAAAAAAATCATCACTAAGATCAGTGTCTAGAATTTACCACCTAGGTTTTTTTTATGAGCATTTCATTGATTCAAGTCTTAGGTTCAAGTCCTCAACCAAGTTTGAATTGATTTTTGTATATGGCATAAGAGAGTAGTCTGATTTTTTTTTTTTTTCATATTGCTGTCTAGTTTTCCAAATGTTATGTATTGAAGTATTGAAGAGACTATCCTTTCTCCATTTTATAATCTGGTCCTCTTTAACATAAGTTCTCATGCATGCATGACTATATTTCTCTTTATTTTGTTCCATTGATCCATGTGTTTGTTTTCTTGCTAAAACCATACTGTTTAGATTACTATAGCTTGGTAATGTAGTTTGAAATCAGGGAGCATGATGCCTCCAGCTTTGTTCCTTCTTAAGATTGCTTTGGCTATTTAGGATCTTTGTTGTTCCAGACAAATTTTAACATGGTTTGTTCTATTTCTGCTTAAAAATGCTGCTTGGTACTTGATAGGGATTTCACTGAATCTATGGATGGCTTAAGGTAATATAGACATTTAAAAAATCTTAATTATTTCAATCTATGAACACAGAGTGTCTTTCAATTTATTTCTAATTTCTTTATCAACTGTGTACACATTTTAGGAGACAGATCTTTCACTTCCTTGGTTGAATTTATTCCTAGATATTTTATTCCTTTGATTCAATCGTAAATGGAATTATTTTCTTAATTCTCTTGGTAGTTTGTTAATAATGGAGAGAAATGGAACAGATTTTTGTCTATTGATTTTGTACTTGGCAATTTTACTGCATTTGTTTATAAGTTCTCACCTTTTTTTATAGTCTTTAGAGTTTTCTAAATATAAATCCTAGGTTCTGCAAATAGTGACAGTTTTCTTACTCTTTTCCAGTTTAGATACTTGTTATGTCTTGTGCCTAATTGCTGTGGCTAAGACTTTGAATAATATGTTGAATAAAATTATCAGAAGAACCTAAAGTACTAGATACTCCAGGCTTGAAAATACGCACGCGCGCGCACACGCACACATACACACACTTTCACACAATCATACCTTAATTTTTGAAATAACCCATTGCATGCTAGTGCCAGGCATATTTAAGTAATTGTGTGGTTTAACATTTCTCTAAGAACTCCAAGTATATTTAGATAAAGAAAAATAATTTGGACCATCATAATATTAGATCTGAAAAGTCAGAAACTATACATTCTTTCTCTGCCAAGTTGTGCATTAATTTTCCAAACAGTAACATTTATCAAAAAGAAAAATTGGTCGTACATATCTTTTTCCTTTTACCGAAGATACATTAAATTGAAAATAAATGAAGTAAAAGGGTATAATTTTATAACCAAAAAAAAAAAAAAGTGGGATGCCAGTAGCAGACAAAACATTTCAACACAGTTTTAAGTCCCAGAGAACAGATCGGTAAGGGTTAACCAATACGTGGGAGAAGAACAAGAGTTAGCCTAGGTTCTGATACAGAAGTACTGAGCCAAAAGTAAGACATTTTCCCATGGATAACCTTGGAGATCAGTATTTTGAGAAGCTGGGAATAACTTGGGGCAGATGTGAGACACAAAAGGAAACCTAAATATGAGTGAAACAGTATTTCAAGCAATAGATTTCTCCCCTCCAGTACTGATAAAATGTCTTCCACATGAAAACTGTATTCTGCTACCCAGGTAAAGAGAAAGAAATGAATGGCTCCGGGGTAAAAAGTTCTTCTCATGCCAGCATTTAGACAGCCCCACTCTAAAAGCCTGCCCTATCCTCCAGTTACACACTGAAGTGCTGGATCTTCATTAGTACCCCACAACAAAGTACACAGTGCTCCTGGATTCTGCTCGCGTTGTCTCCTTGTTCAATATGAACAGATAGTCAAGACCCATATAGATTCAAGGAAAGCCTGGGAAACCTGGCAGAGGGTGAGAGGGAGAACAAGATGCATAAGCAAAGTCTTTCTCAAATGAATAGATCTTCAGAAAAAGTATGTAATGGAGTGTGATGCTGTTCAAAAGAAGTGAGAGACAGAAGGGTATTGCAAGTTGAAAATAAATGGAAGCATCTTTGCTGAATAGCAATTTTTTTTTTTTTGAATAGCAATTATTAAAAAGGGCAGTGGATATCTTCTCTTATCTTCTTATGAGATAAGAGAAATGGATGACACAGAATGCGCAAGAGGACGGTGACAACAGAGACTATCCAGTGAGGCTGTCCAACATCAATCTGACAGGGATTCTCAGAAGGGCAAAGTCAAAAAACGTGTCTTCATATCAAAGAAGCATCCCAAAGCCCATTGAAAATATAAATCCCGGTGCTGTGATAAAGAGTTGTGAAATTGCAGAAAAACTAAAGAAATTTAGAAGTTTTTTTTTTTTCTTTTGTTTTTCTTTTTTTGTCTGGAGGAAGGAGAGTAAGGAGGCAGAGGAGGCTGAGGAAATAGTTACCTGTGAAGGAGGAATCATTTAATTAGCATTGGTATTCTCATCAGCAGCACTGGATAACAGATGACAAAGGAGTGATTTTTGATTGTTTCTTTTGTTTGGTTGGTTTTTAATTTTGAGAGATGATTTTAAACCAGCTGTTCACTACTCAGTATTTTCAATTAAGTGTGAGTCAGAATAAAAATAATTTCAAACATGTGAGGAATCAGAACTTCTTACATATCTGATCCTAGGAGGTTACTTAGATGTCTTAGCATTATAAGGAAATAAACAATAAATAAAAGGTGAAAAAGGAAACGACATCAGAGTTTCAGTCCCCTGGAGTAGCAAATCTAGAGATGGCAGTCAGTCCAGACTACAGAGGGAGGGCTGCAGTTTCCAGGAGAAAGGGAGGTGTTTGGTGGCTAAAAAGGAATATGCAAGTTTCATCTTTTTTTTTTTTCTTTTTTTTCTTTTTTTTTTTTGAGTTTTTATAACAATTTAAGACAGGCAGTATAAGTTGGGAGTCTGGGGAGAATCACGGGGAGAAAGAGCTCTACAAGAAATAAAAGATACAGAGCACTTTATGAATTTCGGGCAAAGAACAAAACAAATTTTATCAGAGTAAAACATTGTATCCTGATTTAAATAAAAAGGGTAACAATTAAATTTGGAAAATGAGAGTGTTAAGGATATTTGAGAAATAACCTTTTATCATAGTAGAGAAAAATCATGAACCAAAATTAGTAATATAAGCGCTCAGTTTTTAGATGAAAGGTTAAAGGGGAATGGATCGGGGAATTTTTTATTATTGAAAGCCCTGCTGCTTTTTTTTTTGTAAGATTATTTGGATAATTCTTCAAGCCGATTTTTTTAGTACACCAATTACCAATAAAATTTGCATTTTGTCATTTCAAAAATGTGTTGACACTCCTACTTAGAGTGTCCAAGGCAGTGGCAAATATCATATGTAACTGAAATACCAATAAATATAACACAGAATGGGCAAATATAACACAGAATGGTTCCCTAAATCACATCTTCCTATATTCTTTTCAAAACTCATACAGTTTTGTTTTGCCATATTTACAATCTCCTTCTCTTGCCTGGTTCTCTAGGATATACATGCCAGCTGTTGTGACGTTTTGATTTTTTTTTTTTTTTAAAGAAAACTCATTATAAAACATTTTATGTCTTTCTGTCTTTAAGCTGGAAGGCCGTCCTCAAGGTACAGAGCCATAGCATTTCCTTCTGGAACATTGAACATTTCCTTGAAAAATGAAGGCAATTGCTTATTGAAACAATTTTCAGAACATAATCCAACAAAAAATATTTCATTTGCATGAGCCTCACACACTTTCTAGCATCAGTCTAGAATGTATTAATCAAACTCTGGCATCTGCTGATATTCCAGCAGCAAATTTAAAAATAAAACTCTAAAAACAGAAACTGAAATCAGTCTGAATTAGCTTCGAAGTCCACTCACAACCGGTGTATCTTCCAAACGTTCTTATTTTGTCCATTTCTGGTTCATTGGGAGAAACAACGTTCCACATTTCTATCTTTTGTATACGTTGTGTAGTTATTTGTAAATGGCTTGGCGCTATTCCTGGCACAGATTAAGTCTGTAATTCATGGCAGGGCAGTAGGGTGGTTGCTGCCGTCGATGGTTCTGATAAAATTTGTCATCATCCTTGCAAAACCCAACCTTCGCCACAGAGCGTTTTGTTTTTCCTGAGTGTTAGTTGACAGATGGGATATCACTAATTCTCCCTTCAAGCTAAAAATATGCATGGCTGCAGAAATGTCACCGGTAGATAGATAGTTACACTGAAAGAGATGACATTATGAGAAATTCAAGGTTTGGTCACAGTAATGTAACTGCTTTCCTTATGGCACTGGTGAAATGCCTTCATAGCTAATTCCAAATGAGCAGCTACTCTGAAGATCTGTCAGCCATTGAGAGTAAGTGTCAGGTAACTGATGACTTAGGACGTCAACTCGCATTTGATTATAGAAGTTCTGCTGTGTGTCAGAAAGTGTTTGTTTTATACTCGTATTTTCCCGATGACAGATTACAGAGATCTATATTGAGG
This sequence comes from Potos flavus, assembly GCA_028534135.1. Lineage (NCBI taxonomy): Eukaryota > Metazoa > Chordata > Mammalia > Carnivora > Procyonidae > Potos > Potos flavus. The sequence continues at coordinate 24,709,518 of CM052887.1, forward strand.
AGAAAATAGATAGCAATTGCAGGTTTAAAAATTTATTCATAATACTCCTTAAACATGCAAAGGAAAGCTAGCATTTTTGTTTTCTATAAAAGATCCACATTTGCTAGCAGTTTTCCATCTTGCTGTGTTTTAAAAGAAGAAAAAAACCAAACAGGTGACCTTTGAACAACAGATTTGGAATGCATAGGTCTACTTATGTGCGAACTTTTTCAGTACAGTACAGTACCGTAAATGTATTTTTTCTCTTCCTTATAATTTTTGTAAGATTTTCTTTACCTTCTTGGGACGCCTGGGTGGCTCAGTCATTAAGCATCTACCTTCAGCTCAGGTCATGATCCCAGGGTCCTGGGATCGAGCCCTGCATCAGGCTCCCTGCTCTGCAGGAAGCCTTCTCTTTCTCCCACTCCCCCTGCTTGTGTTCCCTCTCTCGTTGTCTCTCTCTGTCAAATAAATAAATAAAATCTTTAAAAGTTTTTTCTTTACCTTCTTAGTTATAAGAATGCAGTATAGAATACCTATAACCTGCAAAATATGTGTCAATAGACTGAGTTATCCATAAGGCTTCTTGTCAACAGTAGGCTTTTAGTAATTAAGTTTTTAGGGAGTCAAAAGTTACACTTGGATTTTCAATTTTACAGGGGTTCGTGACCTTAACCCTCACATTGTTCAAGGGTCAGTTGTGTAGTTTAACCTGCCAACATATGATCTCACAGTCTTCACAAGTATAAAAATCTATTTTCAACGATTTAGTCACTTTCAGATAAATACTCTGCCTTTCAGGCCAGTGGGTACATGTAAAGGTGCTCAAGTTCAAACTATAATGATATATCACCTCAACCTGTTAGAATGGCCATTATCAGAAGGAGGAGATAAGAAATGTCAGCATGAATGTGAAGAAAAGAGAACCCTAGTGCACTGTTCGTAGAATTGCAAACTGGTGTAGCCACTATGGAAAACAGTATGGAGGATCCAAAAAATTAAAAGTAAAACTACCCTATGATCCAACAATTCCACTCCTGGAAATATACCCAAAGGAAATGAAAACACTAACTTGAAAAGACAGCTGCACCCCCATGTTCATAGCTGCATTGTTGACAGTAGCCAAGACTTGAAAACAACCTAAAACAACTTAGGACATCAACCTAAGTGTCCGTTGATGGATGAATGGATAAAGAAGTGGTGGTATATACATACACAGTGGAATATTATTCAGTCACATACACACAAACAGGAAATCTTACCATTTGCTATAACATAGATGGATCTTTAAGGCATTGTACTAAGTGAAATAAGCCAAAGAGAAATATTGTATGATTGAAAGACAAATACTGTGCGATCTCATATGTGGGATCTAAATATATATGTACCAAAATATACAAGTAATCTAAACATATATAAAGAGATCAGACTTGAGGATTCCAGAGGCAGAGGTCTGGGGGGAGGAGAAACTTGGAGGAAGATAGTCAAAATGCACAAATTTCTAATTACAGGATAAAAAAGTGACTATAGCTAACACTGCTGTAGGATATATAGGAAAGTTGTTGGATTAAATCTTGAGAATTCTCATTACAAGGAGCACTTCTTTTTCTTTTTTCTTCTTTCTTTGCTTTTTCCTGGATCTATATGAGACAATGGATATTAACTGAACTTCTTGTGGTAATCATTTCACTGTACATGTAAATCACACCATCATGATGTATATACCTTAAACTTACACAATGATGTATGCCAGTTATTTCTTACTAAAATGTGGGTGGGGGGGAATTCTACCTTACCAATGCTTTCTTCTTGTTCTCATTTTCTTCAAGATGAGGTCATGATATAGCAAGTCTTTCAATGATCTTATAGTAACAGAGGATAAGAAGGCCTTGAATCTCCTTTTGATTTTGAGCACCCCTCTCATCTTTGCCGTGTTGTCCCTGGTGTAGTCCAGATTCTGTGCTTGTGATCAGTGAGATGTGACTTTTTGGCAGGTCTTTGGGGGGACAGTAATCAGGCATCTACTTTTGGATGCCTTGGTGCAAACTATTTGTCCTCAGTCAAGAAATCTTTTTTGGGGGCACCTGGGTGGTTCAGTGGGTTAAAGCCTCTGCCTTCGGTTCAGGTCATGATGTCAAGGTCCTGGGAGCGAGCCCTGCATCGGGCTCTCTGCTCAGCAGGGAGCCTGCTTCCCCCTCTCTCTGCCTGCCTCTCTGCCTACTTTGATCTCTCTCTCTGTCAAATAAATAAATAAAATCTTTAAAAAAAAAAAGAAAGAAAGAAAGAAAGAAAGAAATCTTTGAATCTTTGAATCTCTAAACCTTGAGTCATGCTATTACTCCATTACCACACTAAACTTTTGAGTATCTTACTTTATCATCACGCATATTTTTTCTGGGATTACAGACTGAGGCTGTCATCTTACCTATTGAGCCATCTCAACTGGCGCTGTTGGATTTTTGTTTTGCAACATTCTGGGTATCCAACTATTGTGGCAGTACTTTCTCGCACTTACTGAATTAAATTTTCTAGGGAGAGGTACTATGTTTATCAACCTTTGTTGTTTTTGTCTTAAATTCTTCAAATCCTAATGCTCCAGTACAGTACCTATCTGCAATAATTAGTAATAATTAACTGAATTAAACAAGTCATTAGTTAATTAATATGGTGGCCAAGCTAACTAATTAAGGAATGGGAAAAAAAACATAGGATGGGAAATTGCAAAAAGGTAAAGATGCAATAAATATGATTTTGGTGTGCACAAAGTGTAAGCTCATTGAGATTGATCATTTCCAAACATGAAAAGCATGACCCATCTCTTCAAGGGTGATCTGAGTGATAAAAAAATGGCCTTGAAATATCTAGAAGTGATTGACATTTCAGGTGGCAAAGGGTCATTGACGCTGATGGTGAAATTGTTAAAATATTTGGCAAGGTAGGAGATGGTGATAAAAGCCAGGAGCTTGCTAGTGAAGTCATCGAGAGGGATTGCATTTTAACTGTTAGTTGCTGACACCACTTGTGAAAAAGCTAGTGTCAAGGTTTGGTAAAGATTTCCGAAAAGCGATTGCTGTCTAGTGGAGGCGAAAGCATGGTCTGCAATTAGCATGGAAATCTACTCAGTCTTCTAATGAATCGGGAAAGTTAGAAAACAATACTCTCCAGTGAAAAGAGCTGGAGGAAAAAGTAAAATTTCAGTTAAAGTGAAGAATTAAACTGTTGTTTATAAACATGATCGATGCTACAAGGAAAGGTATCTTAATAGCATACTGTTACCTTAGCATCGTTGGAAAAGCCCAGGGATAACTATGAAGATGGGCATACTGAGGTGAGCAGTTTAATGAAATAATGATACAAAACCTAATGTGGTGGTAGAGGGGTGGAGTTTTCCTACGGTAAATGAGATGAAGAAAGCAAAACTACAGGAACAAATTCACAGTGGCATGGAATTAATAATGGCATGGGAAGGAAAGTGAACAATAAGCAAGAATTATGTTAATGAGAATCTTGGAGGGGTGATCAAACTCAGACTTTAAAGGTTTCAGTTTTTGTGTGGCCAAATTGCTTAGAAATTGCGATAAGGTATCTCAAGTAGGTCATGAAAATTATCCTATATTAAGCCTTGTTTTAGGAATAATCAGAAGCATCTATGTTGTGATTAGTGCTGCCCCATTCATTAATTTGCTTTTGTAAATGAAGGGCTAATGAATTAAATGGAGGCAGCTGTCAATTTTTCTTAAACTATGCATTTTATTTTTTCAGAGAATCTATGCCAGTACTCAAAAAATACTTGTAATTACTGTCCATTGATTAAACCATGAAAATCTTTATTCAACAAGTAAAAGTAAATTCAAGATTACTATATATAAATGGAGTAACAGGTTGACCCCTAAAACTTGTAAAAACTGAAAAATTGGTAAAATGGCAATATACAATACCACTAAAGTATGCAAAACAAAGTACATAATATACACAAAAAGAAATCTGGCAAGATCCATTACTTAAATTATTTTCTAGACTCTGAGGTACCAAGATGAAATTTTGGTTTCCAAAAATTCTAAATGGAAACCCCAGTAACTTAGAAGATAATTTCTGAGATTTACAGGAAAGTCTTATTTTCCGTTTCTTTCATTTTAGTCCAGATGGGGAATTCTCCTCTGTCCTGTTTTTAATTCAAGTTGTTCTCATCTCTTTCAAATTTATTACTTGTATAATATTTTCTGTTTAGAAATGCTCTAAGAGATTCCTTCTTGAGTTCCACAATTTCACTCTAAGTAAGAATGTCATTTTCCTCCCATTGTACAGATGAAAACAAAGTATTGCATGATGAGTTTACATTGTTGGTTCATATAAGTTAATGGAGCCAAAATAGGAAAATAAGCTTTCTATTTTCATAGTTATCATATTACATATAAACTTTTTACTTCTTTCTTTGATCTCTTCCACATATAAAATCTAGCATCATCTTCAAGCTGAAATCACTCTCTACTTCAGATGTACTCTTTTTTTTTTTCTAGGCCAACTTTTCACTGACTTTCTCAGATTGACTTTCATTGACATCTTTTTCTAGTGAACATCGTTAGCACATAAAATGAAATTATTCCTCAGCCTTAATTGTATATGACATGCTATAATTACTTCATCCTAGAATTATAAGATCAAATGCAAATTATAGGCTATGCTCAGAAACAGAAGATTTTTTCCCAATTCAAGGACTTGCCACGAATCTGCTTTCCCTTACTGTTACAATGCAATAAAATAACATCACTTACCACGCTTAAACCACAATACAGCAGAATATAAGATAGTTTCTTAAGAGAGACATCACTATACTTCCTGTTTTTAAAATTTCCATTAAATTGTAATGGATTTTATGTACTTCATTGACAAAGAGAGATCCATTGCTTATCTTTCTCTAGAAGACAAGTGGAAAGAAGGTAACATGCTGCAGTGATCTAAGAGCCAAGAGACAAAAATGTTAATTTCCATTCTGGCACTCGCTTCCTTAATAACTGTGAGATACCATATCAGCCTCAGTTTCCTCAACAGCGAAGGAGTGTAATTGGAACAGCACCACTTACTTCGACACTGTTCAAGGGGTCAAAGGACAGGACTTACTTGAAAAATCTTTGAAAATTACAGAGCACTTTGGAGAAGCATCATATTAATAAAATCACATCTCTGCTCTATTTCAGTTCTCATTATCTGTGACAAAAAACTAACAAAAGAAATAACGAGGAGGACACTCTCAAACTTGCTTCAAATCTTTAAATTCTTCACCTGCCTCCTGGGTGACTTACATGTCATGATCTTTATCCAAGAGATTTGCCCATTTGCTGTCCTGCTGTCTGTTGCCATCCATAAATTACTTTGTGGAAGCCTCCCTTTCTGTTACCCTTCCCCTAGCTCGCCTTAGCCTAGCTCCCATTCCTCTGCCGTCTCCTCTATATTTTCCATCCAGAACATTTAAAACTGTGTGAGGTAATTACATATTTATTTTCTATATTCCTCAAGATTGAAAGTTCTGAAAATTTCTGTATTCCTCAAGATTGAAAGTTATCTATCTTACTTAATGTTTTCCCCAGCCCTATCACATAGTAAAGCTTCCTAAAAATGCATAAGTAACTACAACAGATGATGAGTCCATAGAATTTTCTTTATCACTTTAAAGTGGTAGCCAAATAAATTTAGAAGGTAGAGATTACAAGATGAGGCTTCTCTAATTTTTTCCATAGCATATATTCTTTTCTTAAAAAAGATTTTACTTATTCATTTGAGAGAGAGAGAGCGCGCACATGAGCTGGGGGAGGGGGGATGGGGCAGAGGGAGAGGGAGAAGCAGACTCCCTGCTCCCTGCTGAGCAGGAGCCTAAATTGCGCTCTATGTGGGGCTTGATCCGAAGGCAATCCTAAACCATCTGAGCCACCCAGGTGCCCTCCATAGCGTATATTTTGAAAACTAGAGATTCACTTTTGTTTTGGGGTGAACTATCTATTACTTTATTACTTTATTTATTACTAATTATTTAATAGCTTATTGAGGAATAATTTATATACAAAAAATACTGCACATAGACATTCACTCTTAAGTGCACAACAGAAAAAAAGGACTGACCAAAAAAGAAGTCTTGAGTCCATCACAAATACAATACTTTATATATCACTTATTGAATAAAGTTACCAGAATTTTTTCTTGGGCTGATAAAGCACATTCAGAACTCCATTTTCCCTTACTATCTTTGTATAAGGAGTTCCGTACACTCCTTGTAAGTCAATCCATATATTCTTAGAGCACTTTCAAAATGCATTTCATGAGCCTCTGTATTCTCTATGAAATTGCTTTGTTGAGGGGAAAATAGTTACCACATCAATGATTAAAGTTTCTCCAAGAGAACTTAATTTTCTAGGTCCAGATTACAAACACGGTCATATTCAGGGATAAGACCACAAAATTTCTTTGCCTCAATAAAATCCTAGCATCCCTGTGGCCTAGGTTCATTTGCAGGTGATACTGGTGCAGTATATGGAACATACTGATCTTCACAACCACTTTATCACCTTTCCTATTTTCTGAACCATAGTTGTGTTCTTCCTGCCGGGCATATTCATTTTTAATCATGTTTTCGTTGTGCTATTTTCCACAGTGCTCTCAATTATCATATGTATACAGGCCCTCGCTACTTTATCCCCTGGAGTCTGTTTGGAAATACAAAGTCTCCTGGCCTAGGTTTTTGGGGTTATTTTGTTTGTTTTGTTTTTTTAATTTTCATGTTTGTTTTTTGTTTTTTGTTTTTTTTTGTTTTTTTACCTTGTGCCAGGTACCATCTGGACATCTCACACTGTTATCTACCTATCAAACCGAGGTCTCAAATTCAACATTTCTGTTTTGAGACATGTGGTGTTTTTTATGAAAAAGAAAGAGGAGAGGCGCAGGAATTACCATACGTTTTCTTAGGTCCTGACCATTTGAATGCTGAATCAGCATCTTTCCCCAGATATTGAATAGTTCTCTGTTTACTGATTTTTGTAAGCATTGTGCAGTTAACTACTTTATGGTATCAAGGCAGGAAGAAGATTCACCGCTTAATAAAAGACTGGCTATCTATGCACTGGCTAGCTTCCCTTCATGATAGTTACATGTATTCCTTGGCATTGCGTAAAAGTGGAAATATTCATTGTTCATTTCTGTGAACTTGTCAAATTCATCTATATAATGAAAGGTTTTTACCCACTCACTTACCTTTATGATCTCACAAGAAATCAGGAATATGTTTCTCCAGTCTTTTAATAAAGCCATAACGTAATAGTGGTATTTTTAGAAGATAAAGAAATTTGAGAATCTGGAAATGTAAACTCTGTACACAGTCAAATCAATTGTCACGTATGCTTTTTGACTGAAAATGATTAAGAAGTCAAGTATATGTTTGTACTCCCCCTTTCTAGTTCCCTTGCTCTTAATATACGTATGTGCACGTACACACGCTCTTTGTTGCTTTCATGCCTCAGTGCCCACGGACTATACGTTCCTGCTGTTTCAAATCCTTCTGTGTGCACGGCAGATGAAAACCACATTGAGACTGCTAACATTATAAATCCCCAAAGTGTTGAGTGAAATGTATGTGGGTTTAGGTCTTGACGGGAGTAGAATTTCAACAATGCCACTCAGTGAGATGAGATTGTCTTTACAAGTACTACCTGCAAGGCCAAACCATCCTGTCATCAAATTTACGCTTAATATGTGAAATTAGTCAGGGTGATTATCAGTTGGTTATCATGGTTTTTGAAAGACAGACATAGGCCTACACAGCATGGGATCTATGGGATGGTGATCACTCAACATTTAGGAAGACATACTTAATTCTTCAGTGTCACGTTTCCTGTGGCCCATACTCTGCTGGGATGAGGCAGAACTATTGTTCTGCATTATCAACTATATTTCCTATGCTATCACCATCTGGAGGAGGAGAAAGAAAAAGCAAGCACTAATGTAATTTTTTCTTATCCAATACATGCCCTGTCTCCAGAGAACCCTAAGACTTTAAGGTAGAAGGGATATCCAAAGATTAGAAAACCTATATCCTTACTCCTGTTTTATGCTGGAATCGGCTCTGACCGTTTTAACTAATAAGCTAATTTATTCACCAATGATTTCAGCCAAACAGGATTCATGAGATTCATTCATTTATTCATTTGTTCTTTGAATATTTATTTCGTACTGTGCTCTGAAGATACAATCGAGAAATAGCAAAAATCCCAGCTCTCATGAATTTTACATTCTAATAGGAAAAGAAAGACAAAAAAACAAAAATAATTAGCAAAAAGCTGTGACGTCAGATATCATTAAGAGCCATAGATGAAAACAAAGGGAGAAATAGGGAAGAGAATAATGGAGCTCAATTTCAAAGATGATTAGGAAATACCTCACTGAAAGAGGTGTCTGGGGATAGAAGCCTCAGGAAGTGAGCTTGAGTGTTAACGAAAGAAGAGCTTTCTAGGCGAAGCCAAAACCCAAACACTTAAGAATATAAAAGCTCTTAGGTGCATATTGCCTGGTGTGTTTGAAGAGCAAAGTTCCAGTGTGACTAACACACAAGAAAGAAGGGAGATAATAATAGGACATGTGGTCAGAGAGGTAATATGATTAGAGGAGAATGATATGTAGATCTCCTGAGACACTGTAGGCTACTGTAATGATTTTTGCTTTCTCTCTGATTAGTAGGGCAAGTCCTTAATGGGTTTTGAAGGATGGAGTGGCATTATATGATTGACATTCTAAAAGATGTATGTCTATATATTTATATATTGGTGTCAATATAAATATAGATATGGATAATTTCCCCCAGTTGCAGTGTGGAGAATAGATAATTGGGTCAAAATCAGAATCAGGGAACAAATTAGGCGGCCGTCACAATTATCTAGACTAGAAGTACGGGTAGCTTGGATCATGTCACTGTGGTGGATGTAGTAAGCTGTTCAATTTTAAACATATTTTAAAAGTAGAGCTGATAGGATTTGTTGCCAAAGTGAATGTTGGCTATAAAAGAAGAAGAATTAAGGATGACACCAAGATTTTTAGCTTAGGCAGCTGAAGAACCATGTAGCTATAATCAAGACGGAGAAGATGTCAGGAGAAGCAGGCTTGGGAGATAGGACAAGTCTGCTTTGGAAATGTTGAGTTCAAGGTGTCTTTGAATACTTAGGTAAAGACAGTAGGTGATATTGTACAGGTCTGGAATTCAGGGATTTAGGGGAGAAATCCAGGCTGGAGAATACTTTTAGAGTTCATTCATATTTAGATAATATTTAAAGCTATGATTATCAAGGAATGGATTTAAATAAGGGAGAAATATCCAAGTATTTTGTTTAAAGGTTTTCTGATGTTAGGATAATGTAAAACAAGAAGGGAAAACACTGGGAGGGGGAAGTGCCCTGGAATACCACTGAAGAAGTATTTTTAGAAAATGACTATGCCTAAAACTACTATAATGTTATATGTCAATTTTCTCAATTAAAAAAAAGTGGGAGTGATTAATACATAAAATCCTGCTGATAAGTAAAGGATGGCAAAAACTGTGGACTCCTGCATTTAGCAATGTGAAGTTTCTAGGTGATTTTGATAAAAGTAGTTGTGGCATGAAAGTCTCATTGGAATATTCTCAAGGAGAACAGGCTGCAGAGAGTAAGTATAAGCAATTACTTTGAGAAGATTGTCTGTTAAATAGAGCAGAGAAAGAGTGATGCTTAGGGAGAAACGGGGCCAGTGTGTATGTGTGTGTGTTTCAAGATACCACATATCGCAAGCAGATTTTATTCTCTGGGAATGGTACCATATGAAAATCAACTCATTCCATCTTTGACCTGTCTGACTTTTACACTTTATTTTAATCATCTACTAACCTCTCTCACCACCATCTCTGTTAAAATCTTCATGAATTAGTGACCTTACTGAGTTACTTTTTCCTCATACCACCAAACCATCAATAAAGGTTTGGGTTCCAAACTCCACTTTCATTGGAGTATGGGAGCATCTTAACATCAATACAAATGTCTTTCTAAACAGAAAATGCAGAGATCTGAACTCCTTTTTTCTTTTCTTTTTTTAAAGATTTTATTTATTTATTTGTCAGAAAGAGGGGGATCACAATTAGGCAGAGAGGCAGGCAGAGAGAGAGGGGGAAGAATGCTCCCTGCTGAGCAGAGAGCCCAGTGCGGGGTTCGATCCCAGCACCCTGAGACCATGACCTGAGCCCAAGGCAGAGGCTTTAACCCACTGAGCCACCCAGGCGCCCCTAAACTCCCTTTTCGTATATCTCAAAAAATAAACACTACTGGTAATACAAGACAGGGATGTCTCTGTTTTAGTCGGTAGTTTTGCTTCCTTGTTACTAGTAAGTCATACTTTTGGGGACATAGTGGGAGTGTTGTAGTTGAGCTTCCTATGACTAAAAATGTGAATCCATAATTATTTTAAACAAGCAATTTGTAATTCTCTTTGTATTATGCCATAAAGGAAATGTTTGTGAGGTAATGCCTTCTTACACTGAAGATCAGAATACACCAAGAGGTTTTCTAAAATATGGAAGGGACTTGGCAGTATCTCCAGTTTTTGTCAATTACTGTCACAAACAACGCTACATAACAAACCACTTACTAACCTATGTACCCAGCATCCATGAGGTGGAGAAAAGCTGTATACTCTTAGTAGACAGGACTGCAGAGTCACTTGGCAGACAAAAATAGGAAGGTATGAAAAATAATGCAATTCATTTTTACCCTGCTGTTGCAATTTGCTGTGTTTTTCTAACTGGCTGAGGATATATCCTAAGTAGTGAATATGAAAAAGAAAAATGATATTATGAGAAGTAAACTAATATAATTCTAATTATTAAATACAGAATAATGTGATTGTGAAAAGTTCTTGAAAACGGATAGTTCATTATCTCAACCCCTTCCCTCAGTTGTGTGTCTGTAGACAAATGGATCATTTTTTTCATTGAATTTATGATAGCTTAAGTTTTATATATGTATGTACACTTTTTTGGTCTGCTTCTCCTAGTGAACAGAAAACTCCTCCAAGACCTAAACCACCCAAAAAAAAAAGACCTAAACCATATTAATTTTGATCACCAGTGTATCACTAGCCGTTAGCACGTAATAGTACTCAGTAAGTACAAGTTGAGGAAAGAGGGAAGAAGGGAAATGTTGAGTAAGCAGGAGCCAAATGAAAGGAAGAGAGAGGAAAACAGTAGCGGGCTCTGAGGTGAGAAGGAATGTGGTATGCAGACCTGGAAGCAGTCTGTCTACTCCAATATGGCTGACAGGAAAAGAGCAGAAAAGTGAGATTCTATTGATATGTTCTATAAAAGAAAGTTATGTGATGAGATTTCTCTTAAAAAGAAATAAATAGTACTCTGGTGTCTCCTACAGAAGTTCTGGGAAGACATGGTGCTTAACATGCACTCACCCAGTTGTACACACATTTCTTGGTCACTTCTGAGCCAACCACCTCAGAGAGCGGGGCAGGCGTGGAGCTCTGAGCATGTCCCAGTGAAGAGCTGGTGCTGGGCTTTCCCTCCACGCAGAGCCTGGAGGGTGCTGTTCAAGAGAGCTTGACTGCACTCTCTGTAAGAGCCTGACTGGCCCTCTGGAAGATAAGGAACTAACAGTTGCCTGGGCTGGGTCCTGCCGCTGCTTCCGGGTTTGGGAGAGCTCTGAGCTTCCCCCAGACGCTCCCACTGCCCAGCCAGGCCCCAGGAGAAAGGTCTTTGTCTTCCTCGTAGAAAACAAAGCACATCACATTCCCAACACACCTTATGGGACTGAAAAATTTCTTCCAGAGTAACAGATTCAAGTCCATAAATGGTGAGACAAAACCTCTTGTCTCATAAAATCAAATAGAAATAATATTTTAAAGTATCGAGAATGATATAAAACACATGAAGGAAAATATGAGACTTGGAGAAAAAAATCTGTAAACCAAATAGGATGATACTCGGATTTTCAGGAAGAGAAAAGAATTAGGCAGGCTATCAGAGTTAGCTAAAAAAACGACCATTTCCCTGACCTCAAGAGAAAACCAAATACGCACACTCAAGGAGCAAGAATGTAAGTCCCAAGGGAAGTCTGCCCACTTTGTTCTCAACCGAATCCCCAGAGCAAGAAAAGTACCTGGCACATAGTAGGTCCTAAATGGATTTTTCTTTGAGAATTAATAAACCTGAAATTTGCTTCTGGGTAAATTCGAAGAAATACTTTTAAGGCATGATGTTAAATGACATATAATCTACTTAGGGTAAAGGGGATCAAGATGGAGAAAAAAATACAACTGTAGTTAAAAATGAAACAAAATGGAACCTTGAGGTTTTCTTCAATATGCCTCAACATTTTACTCTTAATCCAAAAGGTAGTAAATTATTGATCAATCATACTGCCATAAATATCAGTCAGTCATGGTGATGCCATAACAAACTACCATAGTAAAATTGATTGAAAGATGTATTTAGACTAAATAAAAAAAATGGCTTAAACAAAAATTTCATAACACTGAGGCACCTGGATGGCTCTGTTGGTTAAGCATCTAACTTTGGCTCAGGTCATGATCCCAGAGTCCTGGGATCAAGCCCCATGTTGGGCTTCCTGCTCTCTGGGAGACTGCTTCTCCCTCTCCCTGCCGCTCCCCCTGCTTGTACTCTCTCTCTGGGTCAAATAAATAAATAAAATCTTTTAAAAAAAAATTTCAAAACACTTATATACTTGGCATGTAATTGTATGAATAAATGTGTGTTATATTAAATACCAACTTCTTTGCTAAAAATAATACTTAGCTAATTTCCTTTTATAATCTCCAAATACTTCTTAAATTATAAGTAATGGGCTTTATGTTAGCTATGGGAGTGGAGAGGTTGTCAAGGAAAAAAATGCATCACTGTTGTTTTACCCTTAGGAGAATATCTCATGTCCCTTGCTGAGTGAGAGAGGCAACATGCTAACAGGAGTAGAAAACAATTTCATGATCTCTGGGTGACTTTCTGTATGTACAATTGTATGATTTTCTATTGATGACTGCTGTATACAAGGATGATCGCTACTTCTTGGGTTCTTGGAAATTTTACAGAGCAGTTTCTCCCTGAAGCTATTAATTTCTTTCTTTGGGATTTTAATAACATTTAGACTAGTGAAAAAACCATAGATTGCTTTTTAAATATTTTTTAAATGAACTATTTTTAGAAAATCCCCAAACACTTTCTGCAAACTGTATAAAGAAGTATTATGTTCTCCTCTGAATATGTTTGCCAATAGTTCCAAAAAACTTTGCGCGACTCCCATTTTCCTTTGTTATATAGGAAAGTATAAAAAAAGAAATAATAGCAACTTTTCATAGGTCTCTCAGGACGATGAACGTCTCCTTTATGGCTTTTATGGGACAGAATCACTCATATCATATTTTTAACATGATTCTAATAGTAAATGTTTATTGACTTATTTTACTCCAGCCAATTTTGTCTCTATCACCCATCATGTTGTATGATGCTAATTCATTACAAATGATGAACTGTCCCATTGGAAGTAGGAGTGTGCAGTGCTGCCAAACTCAGGAAGGCAAAAAGAACATTTTTATTGGTATCATGTACTCATCTGGTGAAAGGTTGCTAAATTGTTCTATAAAAAAATCTCAAAGATACTTAATTTATCACATTACTTGGAGCACAGACTGTATCTTTGAGGTTTGCTTTGTAAAAACACGCCATGCAGTATCATCAGGCAGAATGAGGGAACGATTATATGGAAAACAAAATGAAAACATTCTTGCTTCTGACTCTTTGGAATCCTACTCCACTATGACTAAATAGAAGGGCACAAATAATACCTTTGGCAAAAACGGAGGCATATATAACACTAAGTACAGGAGCGTGCAAATAGAAGATAACACATGGAACTTTTGCAAAATGCTCAAGCAGCTTATTCTGATTAATTACTACATTTTTGGGGGGGTAGGAAATGTTTGTTTTGTTGAGAATGTTCTTTTCATAAACATAAAGACATCGAGTGCTTTTCTCCCACTAACAAGTTTATTTTTAACATTTCCATCCAGTTTCATTTTCTGGTTAAGTGACAAAGAGCTCCCTAGATAGCCCCATTTCAGCACCTAATGCCCTGCAATCGGGTCTCCTGCAGAGCTTATTTAATCAAAGCAACGTGAAACTTTAAGCTATATAGTCACATTCGGGAAGGGCTTGTAATTTCATGTTTTACTTACTTTTATTTATCTCCCTTTCATAGAAACACTCTACCAATTAACCCAGATTCCTGTTTTTTAACTCAGAGCAATGCATCCCTTCCAAAAATCAAACTCTGGACTACTTTTCTCCAAATGTTTCTAGAGAATTCCAGTTGCTGCTATTCCTTTCACGTATCTTTTTAAATTTTCCACTTCAGGTCCCTGGGCAAATGCTAGAGCTCCGGGGGAGCTTGAAATGAACCCCTGCTACTGTTTAGATCCCTTTCCTCTTGTCATACGATTTTTTTTTTTTTTTTTAAGATTGGCATTTCTGAAGACTTCTGCATACCCCTGTCCCACCCATGCCCCAGTACCACCAGCCTGGAGGGGACACTCTCCACAACTTCGTTTATGAGCAGCAGAAAAACTAGTGATTGCCCCCCTTTTATATATCCCAGATCAAATTAGACTTCCAATTAATGTAACCTAAGAAAGCAATTTATTTGCATTTGGGATAATGTGAAGTGCCTAAGGTGCCTCTCTGTGCCTTCCTAAAATGGGTGTTCACTTTAATACCATTTTTTTCTTAAAATGCGATCTTGAATAAGACTAGTTAGAGCCAGATATTTAAGAGCATTTAGACTTGTGCCGTAATTTAGATCACAATATGGATGTAGCCACCATCTCTGCCTCATTATGATAAGGTTATTTCTGATATTTTTGCCTGCTATCCAAAAAGCGAATAAAAAGACCAATCAACAAGGGTGGAGGAAAGATGACAAAGAAGTAGAGAGTAGTGGTCTGAGTCTTATTAAATTCTTACCTTTCTTGGCGCCACAGTAAGGATCCACCATAGAGCAGTGCCAGGTACTGTTGAGGTTAATGGAGAGCATGAAATCAGCCGTAGCACCTGGCTTGCTAAAATGTAACACAGAGGGTGCTGGGGGCGATGGAAGGTTTCGGAGAAGGTTGGAGGCCTTTGGAAAGCCGAGGCCTGCGTGACCACTCTGCTGTTGGAATGCCCCCCCCCCC
>CM052887.1:24725245-24740521 GCA_028534135.1 Potos flavus
TATATTTGTCTTTCTCTGACTAACTTATTTCACCTAGCGTTATTCCCTCTGGGTCCATCCATATTTTTGCAACTGGCAAGATCTCATTCTTTTTTATGACTAACAAAAATTACATTGTACATATATAGCCCATCTTCTTGATTCATTCATCTAGCAGTGGACACTTGGGTTGCTCATCAACAAAACAAAAAGGCAACCTCCTAAATAGGAAAAGATATTTGCAAATGATATATCTGATAAGGGGTTAATATGAAGAGAAAAACGACCCAGAGCAGGCCCAGGGCAGAAGGCCCCAGAAGATGGAAAGTTACTAACAATATGCTAGAGATAACCAGAAGCCCTATTAGGAGCAGGAGATTACCTACCCTTTCTGCTTCTGTAAACGGGCTTCCCACCACAGGCTCCCTGCACTACTGTTCCCGCCCAAAGCAGCCTCTGCTCTCCCAGTTTAAACCTACCTACCAGCAGTCAGCATAGCCCTGGAACCTGACTGCCTGCATCCCCTATGAAAGCCTTGTAACCCCGTTGCCTGGGGCCCAGAGTTCCGAGCATGAGCTCATCTGGGTCCATCTGCGTAAAATAAATCCGAGTACTCCTACTTCTCCAAGTGTCACTTGATCTCTTGCCGGTCTGATTTTTATTTTTCTGCAACAAATATCCAAAATGTATAAAGAACTGATACAACTCAACACCAAATAAAAAAAATCCAACTGAAAATGGACAGAGGAGATGAATAGACATTTTTCCAAAGGCAACATACATATGGCCAACAGAGACATGAAAAGATGCTCAACATCACTCATTATCAGGGAATGCAAATAAAAACCACAGTGAACTGTCACCTCACACCTGTCAGAAAGGATAAAATAAAAAACACAAGACATAACAAGTGTTGGCAAGGATGTGGAGAAAAAGGAAGTTCTGTGCACTGTGTGGGAATGCAAACTGGCGCAGCTACTAGGAAAAACAGTACGGAGTTTCCTCAAAAAAATTAAAAATTGAAATACCACAGGATCCAGGTCTTCCACTAGTTAGTATTTACCCAAAGAAAACAAAAACACTTATTTGAAAAGGGACATGTTCTCATGAATTTTTGACTAATAAGTTATTCTCTAAGAAGGGTTCAGGTATATTAGGATTCATCAAGCTAGAAATCCACAGAGTTGTCAATGAATGAGGAGATTCACTGATTTCACAAAACTTTGGAGTTCCCATATATTTACTGATGAATAAGACAGTTACTAAGTGTTGGCTATGTACACACATATATTTGCTTATGATTTAGGATACAGAAATTTTCAGTGACATGGTTTTCTTCTATTAACACAGTTTTATTAATAAATATCAATTGTAATAAAAGTTTTTATTTCTAAAATTTATCTTATAATCCATAAAAAAGTAATGTACCTAGTAAACACAGATACTATCTACAAAGTCAACGTGTAACTCTCTTAGATTACTTTGATTTTTTTTTTCTTGACAGTCATCATCGTGTCTAAAAATAATATGCTTATACTTCTAATCCTTGATTTTTCAACTGGATGTCTTTTCTTTCATTTCTTAGGTTGGATCCACTGTTTCCTTATTACTTCTTGGTTTACCTTTTGAATTTGCCAGAGCACAACTTGAAGCAACCTCCCTAAGAGTATAAAAGGTAAATTTTCTGAGTTTATCTGTTTGACAATGTTTTTATTCTATGCCTGTGTGGTTAACAGTTTGGTAGCTGATGAAAGTACATGTTGAATCTTTTTTTATTGATTTCTAGGTAATTGATACTACTTTTTGAATGTTTATATTATATTGAAAATGTCTTTTATTATCTCCAGTTTTACATCCTTTGTTTTATTTTAATCCTTCTGAAATTTCATTGTGTCTGTGTATGAGTCTCTCTATAAAGTATTAGATTCTCCATTGAGCCTTTTCCTTTTTGTTGTCACTCTCTCTTGTAGATATATATTCTGAAATATTTAGTTAACTCTTCAGGCCTTATATTTGATTTTAATTTTTAAAATAATTTTGTCAATCATGTTTAAAAACATGATCCAGTACATTCAAGAAAAGAAATTACATAGGTCTTAATTGTTGAATTTTAGAGGCAAAAACTTTTTTTCAGGGGACATAGAGCCTTACCCGTGACCAAAATTAAAAAATAGTAGTAGTAGTAGTCTTTGCCCTTCCTCTCCACCTCTCTTCTTTCTCCTCCTACTCCTCATTCTACTATTGGTGATTATGTAATGCTATTGGATACATAAATTAATACAACTTCCTGGAGGGCACTTGTTTAGTAAACACTGAAGCTTTAACACTATGAATATGATCTAACCACTAATACATACAAAGTCTACCTCTAAAATTTTATAACTAAGAAATTATAAGAATACCATAAAAATATATTCAAGAATAGGATAACTAAAGGCCAATATTGAGAAAATATATCAATTAAGTTATACTTAGGTGCACGTAACCAGTGAAAAGTTCCCGAATTAATAGAGTGACTTACTTCAAATTAGATGTATCAAAATGGGTAGATTTGGCATCAGTTAATTCGGTGGCTCATACATATCATTAAGGAAGTTAGATTCGTTTCTCATATTGGCCTATGGTACCTGTCTACAAATAAACTGGCAAGAATTATGCTATTATAGTAATTAAATAAGATTTAGACTAATTCCTGAAAAAGTTGTCGAGATTATGTTGGTAATTAGGATGGTGGTCAAGCTTGCCACTGGAATTGATTAAAGTTCGGGAATTTCATATGACCATACAGGAGTGGATCTCACAAAGGTCTAAAGCTAGGACCCACTGACCAGTGTTTTCAGGTGACTAACTTTAACTCTATTGAATCTCAAAGAGAGTTCATAATAGTTGGTTTGTGCTTAGAACCTAGTAGACAGAAAAATATTCAAGTCTCCAGAGTAGCTAAGACAAAGGCAGGGGTTTTTGAGGTTGGGTAGCAGAACACAGGAGTACAAAACAATAAACACAAGCTTCTAAAATCTGTGCACATTCTCACCATGCATAAGTGGAAAGAATCACTTACACCTCACATACCTGAAGTGAGCTCTTTTGGGGGTCTAGAACTTGACCCCTGGACATTCCTCTTTTGTTCAGTCATTCCCATAAGCTTACATAACATTTGTCACAATGAAAAAGTCCCATCCCCGTGTCCTTCAATGTCTTTCTATCACTGATATAATTATCCTTGCTGATAATCATGTGGGTGGTATACTGTGCAAGTCTCGCAATTTTAAGAGAATTGGAAAATACTTAGAACAAACTTTTAAGGATAGAAACTTGTATCTTATTAGGACATGGCGCTTATAAAATAGTGTTATTTTCTAAATTAGTTGGCACTGGATGAAAAAAAGTAAGATTCAGCCTGATTTGGAACTTCAGATAAGCAGTAATCTGTGTGTATCAGAGACACGAATGCTTATGTCTGTATAATTAACAGGGAGTTTCTCAAATTTATGTGATTTTTGAGAAACTCTGGAAAATTCTGCAGGATAGAAGAAAAACATCAGGGGCACCTGGGTGGCTCAGTGGGTTAAAGCCTTTGCCTTCAGCTCAGGTCATGATCTCAGGGTCCTGGGATCAAGCCCCTCATAGGGCTCTCTGCTCAGCAGGGAGCCTGCTTCCCCCTCTCTCTCTGCCTGCCTCTCTGCCTACTTGTGATCTCTCTCCTCTCTGTCAAATAAATAAATAAAATCTTTAAAAAAAGAAAAACATCATAGAGACAATATCAACATTTATAGAAAATTTGGACTTTGCTTTTTGGTATAGGGATGTGATAATGATGATAATAATAATAAATCAATGACATGTACTTAACCTCATTCATGGAGTAAGTGATGCTTTTGTTGTTGAAAGAAGAAATTCATCAGAGCTTTAAGTGTTTGCCTTTTTAAATGCAAATGACAGTAGTGCTGAAATAGCAAACCGAATTGAGGACAATACATCACTAAGTAAGCTTTTTAATTCAAGATAAGTAGCACAATCAATATCAAGAACTGATCATGAGTAACTTCAAATAGTCTGATTTGAACACATCACGAAGTAAATTCAGAATTTTCATGAGAGGAAGGTATCCAGTAGCCATCCATGGAATCTGAAATATTATAATTTTTCAGCAAAGGAAGAGACATAAGATTGATCCACTAATATTATAATGTTATTTTTCCTTCTTTCATTTTTCTCCCAATTCGCATAATTTGAACAGATTCACAAGATCCTTAAATAGCAAAGAACATAGGATATACTCATACTCAACTGTCAAGTACAGGTCAAATAATTGAGGTCTGTTCTCCTTTTAGAAAAATACATCTCTAAGATGTCAAAATGTCCTGTCTCTTTAAAGATAGGTCATAGAAGTTAATGGCTAAGTGCATAACCAAGAGATGTCATGACCTGGATTTGAATCATGGTCAAAACATTTACTAATCATGTAATTCTGGTCAAGTCGTTTAAAATGCCTAAGCCTTAGCTTTTTTTTTGTTTTGTTTTTTGGTCTCTATCCACCTATATTCATTGGGTCATTATGAGGAATAAATTAAATAATGTATATTAAAAGTTGCATAAAGTTTTCTGACAATCTTAGCAAATGTATCTAGTGTGGATCACTATCTAGGCAAAACTTCATAAAAACTATTGATAAACCATGACCAAAACATCATTATATGTCAAATATTTTTTCAAAAAATGGTAAAAAGGAAGCTCTCTCTCAAATTAGAGGAAGAAGGAGAATCTCAGAGCAAAGAAATCACGTTGACATTGGTGATCCTTGCCAGGCCCTGAGGGCTTGGTTTCCGTGTGGACTGTGGTGAATAGTGATGCGGCCTTACTTGAGGGCAAGCTGGAAGCTCTAAAGAAGACCACTCATAAAGCCGGGCACTTGAAGATAGAAAATCTCTAAAAATGAAGGAGACAGCTACAGAACGGCGTTTTTCTTTCCTTTATGCTATGGATGGGAAAAACAAAAAGATCTATGAAAACTTGAATCCCCAGTCCTGGACCGCACATGAGAAGAGATCAGAATTCCATAAGATAACACAACTTTAAAATATTACATAAAAGAGCAAAATCAATATCTGGAAATGAAAAATACAGAGTGATTTTTAATATAATAAATGACCTAAAAAATTTTTAAATAAAGAAAATTAAAGAACTGTTGGACATGGGAATACACATAAGAAAAGAAAGATAAACCTACGAGAAATAGGAAGAAAAGAGAGGGTTCTAGCACATTTCTAATGGTAGTTTATAGATCAAAGAATACACAGAATATGGGACAGATTACAGCAATAGAGAATAGACTAGAAATTTATGGGTTTGAAGACCTAAAATAAAGACCTGAATGCATAATTGAAGAATCACAAACTAAGCCGATAAAACACCCAGAAATATAATAGTTAAAACCAAAAGGAATGACACTTAGATGCAATAGGGCAATAAATAAAAGGTCAAGAGTCTATGTAAATACATCTTTGATTTTCCAATAGTGAAAAAAAAATTAATTTTATGTATTTACTTTAGGAAAACATCAAACATGAGCAAAATTAAGACATTTTTCAGGAATAAAACACACTATTACTTATAATCTGACATTAACAGAATGAAAATGTCTTCAATAAGAAATAAATGAGCTATCAGTAAGAAGCAAGACAGTCAGTACAGAAATTCTGCTTCTGGCCAGGATGGAATAAGAGGAACCAGATCTATGCTTCCAAGTGAAACTATTAAAAAAAAAAAAATGAACAAGATTATGAAAAAGTAGCTTTCAAGACACTGAGCATCACAAAATGAAGAAAAAGGATCCCTTGGGAATGCGGTGGGGAGGGACATGAGCCCTAGGAAGACCCATGCTTACTGCATTAAGAGTTTTCAGTCTGGGGCATTACAGAGGACAAACCCACATCTAGTTCTGTAGGGTCTATGTTAGCAGTAGCTGAGAAACTAGAAGATCAAAGCAGCAGAGGTTCACAGTACGGAATCTAGTGAGGAAAGAGTTTGAGAGAGAGAACTTCAGAGATCAGTAGAAGGTTCTCTTGACTAAACAGCTGAATACTTAGCAAGACATGCATGTGAGGAAACTAATCGAGGCCAGGAAAAAAGCACCTGGAAGAATCAGAAGTAACAGTGATTGATGCTTACTCAGAGCTAGGAATAGTGCCTGCCCCCCTCAGTGATACTGGAAAACTTGGGGATTCCTAGAACATTACACAAAGCATTTCTTTGAGTGTATGTACTGAAGGTATAACAATTCATTTAATGTTCTCTTTCCTCATATCCAATATCTATTAGTTATGGGTCATTTTTGATTAGGTGATATTTGCCCTCACCAGAGGCTGTATTTTCCTACATTCTTTCAACTTTTTTCGGCTTTGTCAACTCAGTCTATGAAACCAGCATTACCTTTGTATAAGAGGTACTCATAAATTTAGCATAAAAATTATTTTATAGCCCACTTGTGGTACATTATAGATTGATTTATCTGCTCATTAGCCCTTCTTAAACTTAGAGAAGCTATTAGGGTATGTTAAATATATTAATGTTTTTTGCTCTGAGTTCTGATAAGCAGAAAAAGCTAATCAACTGTCAAAGAAATTACTTCAAAAACCCTCTAATGAATTGGCTTTCTTTACTCTTCCAGTTACATTGCTAATAGCAGTCTTTCAAAATACTTGAGAATTTGTTGATTTCTCCAGGGCCTAAGGATCTTGACTGAATATGCCTGTATATGTGTGGAAGGGGTATTCTTGGATGCTTACATATGTTAATACATTTATAGAAAAAGAGGCCTTCGGCAGTTTTTACCTGCACAAAATAGGCACTGGTGTTTGAGGAAACATTCTTATTTTTACTATTACAGAGTTCTTTAAGCATGAATTATTCTCAATGTTGAATGACAAAATAAAAAAAAATAATAATAAAAACAATATTCCAGAGAAAATACTGGGGGTTTTTTTGTTGTTGTTTTTTTTGTTTTTTGTTTTTTTTTTGGAGCTTACATTTTATTTATTTTTTAAATTACTCTTATTTTATTTTTTCAGTATTTTAATAGAGAAAAAACCCACAGATTAGCATACGTGTTTGAAGACTTAAGTACTTTCTCCAATCTAACAAATTCACAGAAAGAAAAATTCTATGTGGGCTATACCAGTAACCTTTTCATGTCTTCATGTACTAAAGACAACACTGTAAGTGGAGTGCCAACTTTACCAGAATAGCATTCCTGTTAGGAACCAGACTGCCTTAGGCTGTACTGAGAAATAACTGCTCCACTTTCTCCCTCTCTGTTCACTCTGACTTACACAGACTGAAAGTCCTTCCCTTTGATTTTCTTATGAGTTCCCTTATCTCAGTAGAGCCAGAATGCTTACGCTGAAAAGCTGTGGGAGCAGCAGAGAGTAGGGCGGCACTGGAGTCCGGGGGGTGGGGGGGGGGGGTCAGATGAACAGAGCCTGGAGGAACAGAGCGATTTTTCTGCCTGCCTTTCCTCTCAGCAGCCTCAGGACTTGTCCCCATGTCTAAAAGGCAATGCAGCCCCAAATCACGGGTTTTCAAACCCGCGAGGATTCTTTGAGATTTCTTGGAAACTCCTCTGATGTTGTGCTTTTGATGGGGACAAGGAGAAAGTTAAGAGCAGGGGGGACTTCTATCTTAATAGAGCAGCTTTGCTTTTAGCTTTTTCATATTTGGACTTTCTTACGATTTGAATTAAAAAAAAGTTTTGAGAACTACTAATTGAAGTGATCACCGTGGTCATTTCCATCCCTGTTGTGTTGTAAGGGTTTATTCCATTAACGCCTAAGTAAACAGCCATCCTTCTGACCTAACATCTTAACTATTTGACATTCATTTTAATACTGATGTCACCCAAGTAACCTAGTTGCAGATTTCTAAACAAAGTATAAATATTCTGCTAGCCTTGAAAAATGTCTTTAATTCACAATATGCTATTTTTAGACAAATTCAAGAACCCCTGTCACTTACAAGTGTTATGTCAATATAGTTTCTCTATTGAAAATGTGGAATATTACAGATTGACCTTATCAAACCTCGATGTAGCATTGGAAGGATTCAAGCTATAGCAATATAATTTACTGTCATCTATTCTTTACTCAAGGACATAAAATACAAATAGAATTTATTTTGGTTTTGTCCTGTTTCTCTCCTTCCTGGTCTTTAGTGAGGCATCTTCAAGCAAATATCAATTTATTGATAATTCATTTGGAACAACATCACCTATTTCTGCCACAGTGTTGTTTTTGCTGCCAGTGGACCTCAGTAAGGTAGCCAAACAATGGGCCATAGATGTCTTCCACTTAAGGCCACTACTGATAGTCCCATTTTATCCTGAGTAAAAAGATACTCCTCTCCTTGAATTATTGGTGTGGGACTGAGATAAGACTGTGGTATTTAGTAAGACTGGCTCAAGTGTTGAGAGGTGAGAAGAACCTGTGTTCCTGTCCTTACAGCCTGTCTTACCTATTTGAATAACTGATAAGACACAGACCAAATCCGATTCATTCAGTTTTGCAAAACTGCATGAGGGAGATTAATTAGTCCATACCAAATTATAATTTGCACAGTTTTATGCAGATAAATCGGAAAACCTAGGTGAAATATGTAACAAATTCTTTTAAAGCCTTTTTTCTAAATAAATTAATATGTATCATTTTTCCTAAAATAATTTTCCTCAAAATCTATCCCCAGAGGGACAGAAGATTCAAAGAGACCAATGCCAAAGAAAAAGTAGGAAAATAAGAGCTAAAGAAAATCTCACCAGGGATTTTCACAGGGGAAAGACACCAGGGAGATGCACAGGGGAACTAAACAAATTCTTTAAAAAACAAATAACCCTAAAATGCATAAAGTATTGTAGAGTATATGAAAAAGATGTTTTTTAAAATTTATTTGGCATGAATACAACATAGATATCAAAACGTGACAAAAATTACAGGTGCTTTTTAAAAATATATTATTATAGTTGACTTAAAATGTTGTATTGGAAATGGATTTAACAGATGCGAAATATCTGGGTAGTTATGTATAAGAAAAAGACAAATGGATCTATTTTTTATACCTTCTGAGAGTAAGCATTTGAGATTCCGAATTAAGGATCCGGGAGGAGGTAAGGAAACCCGGCAGAACTTTTGACAATATCATAGGGTTTTAGAAACAAAAAAAAGTTTGGAGCTGTCAAGGCAGCCAAATTTGAGAAAACCATGACGCAAAAAAAAAAGAAAAAAAAACCATGACGCCAGAGTAAAGCGAGGTGTAGGAGTTTGTGCCTGAAACACCTCATGGATGCACAGGGCCAACTCTGGGAAACTAGCTGTGCTGAAAAACCGCAGAGTTTAGGTCTGGACCTGAAGGAGGGGCTTCAGTGAGACCTTTTGAGGGCTGTACCCTACAGGCTGGGGAGAACAGAGTTAGACTGAGCCTCCCAAAAATTGCAATCCACATTTGAATTAGTCAATCCTATCTGCCCAACAAAGAATAAAATAGTCTCTGTAGGTAAGGATCATCCTACAAAGTTTAAAAACGTATTATACAAGATGTCCTATATTCAGGAGAGTATGAAGCTAAATTAAAGAAAATCTAAGATTTTAATCGCAGAGTAGAAAACTCAATATGGTGAAGATAGGGCTCCAGCTCATTTTGATCTATAGATTCAATTGAACCGCACTCCAAAAGTACAGTTCTATATATAATATATAGATTAATATAAATATATAAATTAAATATATATTTAATATATATATAAATATAATACATATAAAATATATATAGATTTATATTATCTATAAATTATATATATTATAAATATATATAATATATATTATAAATACATATATATTATAAATATATTAAATATATATTTATTAAATATATTATATTTAAATATAAGTATAAATAAATATAAATTCCAGAAGTTTATATTTGATAGAAACAAACAATCTTACTCTAACTTTTATTTATTTTTTAAAATTGGGAAAAGAAGCAAAAGAGCAAAGAAAAACTGTTAGAGAAATACATGCCCTGGAGACTTATCCTACTTCGTACTAATACTTATTGAATGAAATAAATACAACTATTACAAGGACAGAAAAATACAGCAATGAAAGAACAATCTGGAAACATACCCATCCATAATAGCAATTCCTCTTACCTTTAGAGTTTTAACATGAATAATTTTTTTAAATGACAAATGACACTGCTGTTTCTTTGGGAATGAATCATTTTTTTCAGTAAATGCTACTTGCTCAGGCAGATACTTGTATGAAAAAGGTAAACCTTAATTCAAATGAAAATAATTCTGAATGTTACTGTAAAGACAAGAATTCTTAAGGATTAATATATTAGAGAATATTTTCATATCCCTAAGATATACAGATATTTACTTATTTGGCAATATAAATAAAGGCATTAATAAATTCTTAGTCTTAAAAGAAATAATGAAAAATTAGATTTAGACAAGGTTGAAATGAAGAAGCTCTGCTTATTGAAAGATCTCATTCTCAAAGTGAAGAATCAAGACACAGAGTAGAAGAAATAATGGGCAATGAATTATATTTGACAAAGACTAGTAACCCCAATGTAAAATAAACTAAAAACCAGTTAAAAATCGAGACATGGATAGCAAATGTGCAAAAGAGTTGAACAAGATCTCACTACTGAGTTCATATATAAAACCAAAAAATATATTAATTAATCATTAGGGGTATACTAATTAAAAGTAGGATACCATGTGACACACGATCAAAATGCCCAATTTAAAAAATGCACAAACATGCCAAGCATTCACAAGGATATAGAGCAACCGAATTGCTTATATAGTATTGGTAGAAATGTACATAGGTGCATCCATTTTAGGAAATTATTAAACTATTTGGCAGCATCTACTAGGGCTAAGCAAATACCAACCCTGTGGTCAGCAGTTCCATTCTTTGTCATTGACTCAACTCAGTGTTTACATTCATTCAGTAAAATCGATATAAACTGCTTATCATTGCATTATTACTATAGCAAAATTGGAAATAGGCCAAGTGTTCATTAATAATAAAATGGATAACTCTATTTTTTATATGTATAAAAAGAATACTGTAGTGAGTATATTAATGAAGGAACATTACTATGTTCTATTTTTTTATAAATATAAAAAATACTGTAGTAAGTATATTAATGAAGGAACATTATTATATGCAACAGAATGGATAAATTTCACAGGTATAATGTTGAAGAAACAAAAGAGAGTGGATATATTTAAAGCTAAAGACCAGGCAAAACTAGAAGTCACAATCACGGTTAATTTGGGGACGTGAAACTTTCTTGTATACTGCAGTGTTCTATTTCTGGATCTGCAGTCTTGTAAATGGAAGTGCTTACTTCATAAGCAATGATTATTTTACTGGTGACTTGTTCAATTTTCTGTATCCTTCAACAACTTAAAAATGGTGTCTGATTCTCAACCTTCATTAATAAAGAGTTAAATTTCTTAATGAAAAATCATATATGTTTATAACTATAATAAATTAGTAATTCTAGGTATCTCACAGCCAAAATTATTACAGGAAATATGGGAAGTCCCACATTCTCTTTCCTCCCCAGAAAGAAAAAAAAATTCATAGAATACCTTCCATGAAGTTTGAGATAGACAGACTTTAGGCAGCTACCTTCCACATACTCAGTAACAGTACTTGCTTTCAGGAGAGGCATTTAAAGGATATCTTTTGAGTGCCAAATGAGTATATAAAATCACATGTATATTTTGTAAAATATAAGGATAAAAGAATGTATCTATCCTAATTACCTACTAACAGTTCATTTTTTTCCCCAAATACTTTTATTTTATTTTTTCAGTGTTTCAAGATTCATTGTGTATGTACCACACCCAGTGCTCCATGCACTAACAGTTCATTTTTAAGGAGTTAAACTAGGTTTATTATTGTGAAAAACACCCATCATTTAAATGTTGGAATTGTAACACACAGGTGCTGTTTTCTGTACACTAGTATTTTTAAGAAGACACATAAATACTTGTGATTTTAGTGTTTATTTCTATTTTTTTCTTTATCTGGAAAATATTTATTTTAGAGAGAGAGAGACCTTGTGTGCAGGGAGCAAGGGCAGAGGGAGAGGAAGAGAGAACCTCAAGCAGACCTTTACAGAGTTTGGAGCCCCAATGTGGGGCTTGATCTCACGATCCTGAGATCATGACTTGAGCCAAAACCAAGAGTCTCATGCTTAACCAGCTGTGCCACCCAGATGCCCCTGGTGTTTATTTTTTTTCAGTTTTAGTATTATCTGTTTTCTAATATTACAAATACTAACAAAAATCTGCTGGTAGCCTTTTGCATGATCTTTAGCAATGTCTTTAATCTTTGGAAATTTAACTTGTGTCTACTACCTCTATTCATTCTATGCCTATAGAGAGAGACTCAGAGGTAGATGGCGCAGTTTCACAATATTTTATTGACACAAATTACATTTTAACAGTCATATTTCAAAATAAGGCTATGCTAAAACTCAAGCCTTCAAGAGAAATAGATTTGTATAGGAAAAATATAGCAAGAGGTTGAAAAAGTTCAAAGAATTAAATGAATAGGGCAAGATACTTGGTCAACATATAAAATGAGAACATCACATTTAATATCATTATGCAGGAATAACATGGACTTCCAGGGCAAATATGACTTATGCGTGCCATGCTGAACATTGTGCCAAAGGAAACCACATCCATCATTGTAGAGAAAGTGCAGTTTGGGGGCTACTTAATAGCCATGAAATGATATTCTCAGCCCAGTCAAAGACCAAATCAAGACCTTAAAAACTGACATCTTGCCATTTATCCTTCTTTAACGAATAAAATGTCTTACTTTACCTGTCACTGCTTAAGACCACAGCCCAGCCCTCTGCTTTGCTAGAATTCTAGAAGAAAAATCACCACCGTGGTAAAAACGTTCTCTTTCTCTATGTATTTAACTTTTTCATATGCAGTGTTTATAAAATGCAGTGTCTTTGAAAACATTTCTTTTGCCTAAAGGAAAAGAAAATAAAATCGCAACTGATTTTTAGCCTAAAAGCAAAGTAAGATTTTCCCAATTGGCACTTTTATTCAAAATTGAATATTAAAATCAAATAGGTCCTGGCAAAGACAGCGATGATCAAAAGTAAAGATTATGAAAACCAAGAATTTGTTTAAAAAAGAAACTACTTTGCCTTGTCATTAAAAGTGAAAATGATTATTAACCTATTAGTCTCAATATGGACTGATAGATATGGCAGAGACCAATTGATCTGGTTGGCAAATGCGTAGTGGAAATCAGAAATTATTGTAAAAGGAGATAAAGAAGTTACAGTGAATATAAGCAAGATGCTTTCCCAAAACATGCCCTCTTTCTATTAACATCTAAATCCTGCTGGCTATACATGTGTATCTGAGGTTGAGAGTAATGAGACTTTAATCATTTTTTTTTTTTTAAGATTTTATTTATTTGACAGAGAGAAACACAGAGAGAGGGAACACAAGCAGAGGGAATGGGAGAGGGAAAAGCAGGCTTCCACAGAGCAGGGAGCCCAATGCGGGGCTCGATCCCAGGACCCTGGGATCATGACCTGAGCTGAAGGCAGACGCTTAACGACTGAGCCACCCAGGCACCCCAACTTTAATCATTTTATTACTCAGGAGTAAGTTACTCAGTTCCTAGTAGATGGCAGGCACTGGTCCCAGTCTTAAAAATGATAAGTAGGATAAGTAAGACATCCTCTCACGTTGCTAGGAATCAATTATATTTAAAGGAAAAAATGTAATATGAGTGTTCCACCTGCCAAGAGTTTGAGTGTCTGTGTTTTATATAAGAATAAAGGAGAAATTAATACTGCTGGTCAACAGATATAATAAATTTTTATTAAGAGCTTATTGTGCTCAGCATTGTCCAGGATGTGGCATTATAGTAATAAAGAGTTAAAGCATGATTTTAATTCTTGGTAAGTTTTGAAAGTCGCTAGAAAAAACTAAAAGTTTTCCCACATAAGTACTATAAAAGCTAAGTACAATATGAAGAACCCATATTCTGTGAAACAAAATAATAGCATTATGAGCACAGAAGTGCTGGATAAAATTTCTATAATATGGACCAAAACAAGGGTGCCTACTCTAGCACTCATATTTAATATGCTACTGGAAGTCCTCGCTATGGCAGTACAGCAAGGAAAAGAAGTCAAAGGTATTAGAATTTGAAAGGAAGAAGTAAAATTGTCTCTATTTGCAAATGATATGATTTTATATACAGAATCTCAAAATTAACCAAAAACCATTAATGAATTTAGTAAGTTTCAGGATACAAAATTAGCATAAAAATCAATATCTTTTCAATACACTAACAATGGATTTTCTGAAAAATGAAAAAATCAATCCCATTTACAGTAGCATCAAAAACAATAAGTGCTTAGGAATCAATTAAAGAGATAAAAGATTTTTTACTCAGAAAACTGTAAAATAAAGTGTTTTAAAAAATTGAAGGAGACTCAAATAAATGGAAAGTTATCCCATGTTCATGGGTTGGAAGAATTAATGTTGTTAAAATGTCAGTACTACCAAAAGCCATCTATAGGTTCAATACAAATTCTGTCAGGATTTGTATGACATTTTTTACAGTAGTAGAAAAAAGACTCCTAAAATTTATATGGAACCACAAAAGACTCCTAATATCCAATTAAATTCTGAGGAAGAAGGAAGAATCATACTTCCTGATTTCAAGCTATCCTACAAAGCTATTATCATCAAAACAGTATGGTACTGGCATAAAAACAAACAAATGGACCAAAGGAACAGTATCAAAAGCCCAGAAATAAAGCCAAGCACATATGGTGAACTAATATTTGACAGGCAACCAAGAATAGTCAGTGGAGAAAAGTCATCTCTTCAATGAGTGGTGCTGGAAAATTGAATAATCACATGTAAAACAATGAAACTGGATTCAGAACCTACACCACTCACAAAAATTAACTCAAAATGGACTGGAGACTTAAATGTAAGACCTGAAACCATGAAACTCTTAGAAGAAAACATAGGAATAACACTCCTAAACATGGGTCTTGGTAATGATTTTTTAGATATGATAGCAGAAACATAAGCAACAAAATTGAGAATAAACAAGTAGGGCTACATTCAAACTAAAAAGCTTCTGCACACCAAAAGGGAACATCAACGTAGTAAAAAGACAACCCATGGAAAGGGAAAAAAAATATTGCAAACTATGTATCTAATGA
>CM052887.1:24741021-24775050 GCA_028534135.1 Potos flavus
TGCGCGCGCACTCTCAAATAAAATCTTTAAAAAATAAAAGAATAATAAAATCTTAGCACTTGAAACAATTGTGGGTGGACCTGAAGGTATTAGGTTAAGTGACACAAGTCAGAGAAAGACAAGTAATGTATGCTTTCCACTTGTGTGTGGTATCTTAAAACAAAACAAACATTAAAAAGAAATCAGCACCCTTGTTACCAAAGTGAGGGTGGAGGGAAGGGTAATTAGAGGAAGAAGGTCAAAAGGTATGAACTTCAGTTATGAGTTAAGTACTGGGAATTAACGTACAGCATGATGATTACAGCTAACACTGATGTATAATATATAGGAAAGTTGTTACGAGTAAATACTAAAAGTTCTCATCACAAGGAGAATTTTTTTCCCTTTTTTATCTGTAGGTGAAGATGGATGTTAGCTTACCATGAACTTATCATGGTAATAATTTCATAATTCATGTAAATCAAACCATCGTGCTGTATGCTTTAAACTTATACAGTGATGTATGCTTTAAACTTATACAGTGATTAAAACTGGAAAAAGATTTCATAATATTGAGGCATCATTAAAGGTGGACATAGGAACAATAATTAATTTGGAAAGTATAAAGATAGAGGCTAGGAAAATTATTGAGATTTAGGCACATATATTATTTATCTAGTTATTGGAAATTTAGAATTTGAAAAACATTGTTCTAGGTTCTGGAAAAAAACATAAGGAACAAAAGAAAGTAGTCTTCCTATATGGAACTTACATTCTAAAGAAAGAATTTTTAAAAAGAAAAATGTATAAAAGCATAGCATGTCAGATGGCTTTAAGCGCCACAAAAAAAACAATATTGATAAAAGGGTAAGTAGTTGATGTGAATTATGGAGGACCTTCTTTCACATTGGGTGGTCAGGAACACGTGACTTTTAATTAGGTGACATTTAATCAGACATAAATAAAGGAAATCCATTGAATCTTTTTTAACCACTGAAAGTGAAGTTTACTGTGTATATGATTAAAATTAAGTTTTAAAAATGAGAAAATGAGCCATGGTCTGGTTCAAAAATATGCGTGAAAGCTTGAACATAAAGTAAGATAGCTAAAATGTAGGCGTATGTTTGATTTTTCTTTTCAGGAAGTTCAAGTACTCCAGTGTACTGGGTAAGAGTGAATAAAGAAAAAGTAGTAGAAATGAAGATAGAGAAGTCATAGAAAGACAGATCATGCAAGGCTGATGTAGGAAATTGAAAGGACTTTTAATTTTACTCAGAGTTGTGTAGGAAAGCCTTGGGAATTTTGAACTAAGGGATGGTACTATTTGAACTATTTTATTTTTTTCAATTTTTTATTTAAATTCTAGTTAGTTAATGTAATAATGTTTTCAGGAATAGAATTTAGTGATTCACCACTTAAATATAATACCCAGTGTTTATTCCAACAAGTGCCCTCCTTAATGCCCATTACCCACCTAGCCCATCCCCTACACAACCTCCCCTCCATCAACCCCCAATTCATTCTCTATATGGTTTGCTTCCCTCTCTTTATTTTTCCTTCCCCTATCTTCATCTGTTTTATTTCTTCAATTCCACATATGAATGACATCATAGAGTATTTGTTTTTCTCTGATTTAGTTCACTTAGCATAATACACTCTAGCTCCAAATATTCATCAACTCATGAAAGGATAAAGAAGAAGATGTGTATATATTACATTTACACACACACACACACACACACACACACACACACACACACACACACACACACACACACACACACACTGGAATATTACTCAGCCATGAAAAAGAATGAACTCTTGCTATTTGCAACAACATGAATGGAGCTTGAGCTATGTTTTAAAGGGTTCACCCCGGCCACTAAGTTGTATATAGACCAAAGTGAAGAGCAAGACCAGAAGAACCAAGATAATCAAATAATTAATTAGATCAGGTAAATCTAAATCAAAATGATGATGTCTCAGACCTGGGGTTTGGCATTGGAGGTAACAGGACAAGGGAAGATTGCTCTTTGAAGACAGAGCCAAGAGGCCTATCTGATAGAATGGATATGGGGTGTGAGAGAATGAGAGTAATTAATGGTTCCAAAGTTTTTGACATAAACAACTTAAAAGACAGTTGTTATTGCCTATAATGTTAGCGGAAGACATAGAGTGAGTTTGAGGAGAAAGATCAAGTTTTTTATTTCGGATGTATGAATTTGAGTCATCTGTTGGATCCCCAAGACATGGTTAATAGATCAAATATGCAAGTCAGTGGATGATTCTGGCTAAAAAGAGATAACATAGTTTTTTTGGAGTGATGTAACAGTTCCGCATCCCTATTATAGTGGTTATATGAATCTATACATAGGGTAACATGTCACAGCATTATGCACCAAAGGATGTTTTGAATGAGTGCATTTAAAAACTGATGAAACCCAAATAAGACCTGTGGTTTAGTTAATAGTATTGCTGTCATGTGAAAATGCTGGTTTTGCGACTTGTACTCTGTGTAGACAATATTATTGGGGAAGCTGGTTGAAGAGTATAGGAGAACTGTCTGTACTAGTTTTGTACCTGCTAAGTGAGTCTAAAGTAACTTCAAAATAAAAAACCTGAAAATATAAAGTAATATGAGAATGGACAACTGCGTATGAGTTCCAGCAGCACACCGCGTTTACAGGTGCTCCTTGGATGGAGTGGCTCTTTCAATGCCTCCATGACAAGTGAAGATGTCCATTGGTTCCAGAAGGAAAGCCCTGCTTGACCCAGTTTGAGAGAAATTGTGAGGAGGAAAACTGGAAACAACTAAGTAACAAGAAATTTCAGGAATTTTCCTATGCAAGGAAAATGACTGTTAACTGAGGAATTAAGGATCAGGTAGAAAAAATTTTTTAAGATAGAAAAAATCATTACATAGTTTTATACTCTATTACATAGTTTTATATTCTCATGGGAATGATCCAGTAGAAGGTTTAGAAACTTAGATTCAGGAGAGAGAGCACTATTGCTGGACATTATCATTAAGGAGGAGAGAAGGAATGGGATCTAATGCACAGGTGTTGGCTTCAGGTAGGATCCCAGGCAAGTATATCTCTGTCATCTATCTTTTTTTTTTCTTTTGAGAGCGAGAGTTGAAAAAGTGAGTAATCTTGTAGAATTGTAAGAGAGCATTAAGTTCTCACTTGAAACTAGTGATCATGAATTTTCAGAGCAGTAGTTCTTCTTAGTTGTGACTTACAGTAGTCATTCAGTAGTGAGAATTTACTGTGAGATTTTCCTGAAGGAGTTGACAAAAACAGGAGGAGTAGGTGAGGTAGTTAAGGGTATTTTTCCAGAGTGAGTCTGATGATAGATGTTGGAGTCTAAGCTGGACAGAAGGAAATTAAGGACGTTTGGGCAGCTCCTACACGATAAAGCTTTGTCACTGCATTGAGGTATATCTTTTCTACTATATATATGTGTGTGTATGCATATGCATACACATATATGTCAATTACATTCAGAACTTGGAAAAAAATAAAATACTTTGTTATATATGTAAACTAACACTCTTGTAGATAGCACTTTTTACTGCCTCCATGACAAGTGAAAATTTCTAATGTACAAGAGTAAATTTGTACTTGGTATTAATCCATACCCTGCAGAAGAATAAACTAATTTTTAAATATGTATGAGCAATGTTAAATACATTTTTATTATTTAAAATACATGAGCATTTTTTTCTTATTGGAATTATGTTCTCAACTTCTGTATTTCATATGGTTCCAGTGATTTTTTTTTAAGCTTTGTTAATTGGTCAGTAGGACTTTATTGTGTAAATTACATGGTCCAGCACCACATTTATCTACTGGAAAAAAAATGGAGCTAATAGCAAATAACATTTATTTAACAGTTATTAATAATTTCAATGGCACATATTTGGTACATTATCAGTCCCTAGTAAAAGATATTCAGATCATATACATTAATATCTTTCCTTTTAATTAGAGTTTGTTTCATAGAGCCACAGATAATTGCTTTCCTTATTGATCAAATAAAGCTTTAGGGTCAAAGTCACCTCTGCAGCTTCTTTGTGCATTGTCACTGTGTTATATCTTTACTTTCCACCGAGTAAATGCGGCCTTAGAATTTGCAACCTGGTCATAAAGAGTCTAAACATAGGCATCAAATTTATGCTTGCCATATCTTCATGTTTGCAAATTCCATATATAAGCTGTTGAAGTTTAGAGATCATATGGTATTTGCTACCTCACCAGAGACCAAAGAGCAATCCTTATCTGAAAAGCACAGTAAATCATATTTTGATATAAGTAGCTCTTAATATAGTCAGGTCTCTAATTATTGTCTGCCAATCTGCTTACCTACAGAGACAACATTTATCTAGGTCAGTATAAATTATTTTTAGTAGAAGATAAAACTTCAATGCAAAAACCACCAACAGAAAACAAAAACAGAAAAGAAATCAAAAAAATAAAAAGGAAGAATAACAAAAACAGCTTACATCTCAAAAATTCAAACTTAGAGAAGAATTTTTTTTTCTTAGAAAACTTCCCTAACTCAGGGACACCAAGAAATCACTCATTTTTAACATAAGTGGTTTAGTTAATTATACTTTCAATGAAAGAAAAGTGATACAGGCAAATGGATTTCTTGAATTTAAAACCAAGCACTTCGTGTCTTACTAAATTCTTGGGAACACTGACCATGGAAAGAGAAAACAACTTGCCTGAGATCATTAGCAGAGTTGACTTTCAGGCCTGTGTTCATCTGGCTTCAGAATTGCAGAAATTAATTTATACACAAAGATCTATGCAACCGCCCATTATTTTTTAATTGCATGAGGTCACAGCAATTGTGATTTTGACCAAAATGATATCAACCACAAAGACCACCTTTCTGCATCACTAAAAGAAATTAGATACAAGAGAGGATTACGGAATGATGCTGCAACTCTTATTCCAATACTCCTGTGGCATCAAGCAAGCCACAGGGGGAAAAGATCTGTGTTCTAGGTCATCTGATGCCTTGAACAATTTTGCAAACATAGAAAATTTGACAAAACCCAAACTCAAATTACCCGAGCAATTTTATCCATTCGTTGTGTAAAGTAAATGTATTTCTAGGGAACTAAAATCTCCACTTGTCTAATTCAACTTGTCAAAATGTTTCTAACAGCTCTGTGCTGTTGTAGAATATTTATGATGATTCTTCGAGAAAATAAAAGTGTGTTGACTATAAGAACTAGAATGACATAAGTTGGTTTAAATGCCCTTTTACAGAAAATCTCTATCTTTGCAACTCAGTCTTCCATCTCAAATTAGTTATGTTTCATTCTTTAGACATTTACTAAGTAAGAACTATGCTATTAACAATGACCATTATTTATTGAATGCTGAACATGGATGCATGTTAAGACGAATTGTCTGAAGCCCCTGACTCGGACTATTCTCTGATTTACAAGCCTTGTAGATGACCTTTACTTTTTTATTAGCCAGAAATTTTTCAGCTATAAGTGTGAGGATCTAATACAAGTCAATGTTAGCTAAATAGAAAATTTAATGGTTCCTATAAATGAAAAGGCCAGTGGCATATCACATCTGGTCAGTTGGCTCAAGGGACTGAGAGCATTTTTGATCATCTAATCTTTCTTATCTCTTTGCTCTGCTTTCTTCTATATTGTTTTGTTTATTCTTTATTGCATAGTCTCTATTTTGGCAGCAACTAGGCTATATTCTTTTTTTTTTTTTTTAAGATTTTATTTATTTATTTGACAGAGAGAGAGATCACAAGTAGGCAGAGAGGCAGGCAGAGAGAGAAGGGGAAGCAGGCTCCCTGCTGAGCAGAGAGCCCGATGTGGGGCTTGATTCCAGGACCCTGAGATCATGACCTGAGCCTAAGGCAGAGGCTTTAACCCACTGAGCCACCCAGGCGCCCCAAGCAACTAGGTTATATTCTAACAGCTTGCAAGCACCCAGGAAAGATGGCTTCTGTTGTTAGCAGTTTCAGCAAAGGTTGGTTGTTGCTTTTTGACCTCGTTTGGGTGGTAATCTTATACCTTGTTCCATGACTCCATCTTAATGGAACTATAGGAGAAGAAAATCAGTACTTACTAAAGAGTTTAAAAGCTGTTAGAATATTGCATAAGTATTCAGGAAGTTCTTGGGATGTGCTTATACTGAAAAAAATCACTATCTGAAATTAGAATTTAATTGTATATTCTGTAATTTTAATTGCTAAATCTGGCAGCTTTACTCAAGAGCTTATTAGCCTCTATGATAAATTAATCTTTCCAAATATAGTAATAGGCATGTGCTAAAGGCACACTCATAAGCAAAATGATAATAAACCAATAAACCAAACAATACCTGTCAAGAATGACATTTTTCTAGTGTCAAGAATTATTCAAAACTCTTTTCATGCAGTAACTCATGTAATCTTGTAAAACCCCGTGAGATAAATAATTTAATTATTCTTATTTTACAGATAAGGAAATTGGGACACAACGATGTTAAATACCCTGAATGTGAAGCAGCCAGCAAATGTTGAGAGCCAGTGTTGAAACAAGTTGTGTGGCTCCAGAGATGTCTTACAGGTAATCTTTTCAATAGTTTCATGTCTATTGCATTTCAGGGCAGGATTAGCAAGCTACTCTGGTAAGAACCAAACTTTTCTTTTTCTACTGATACCTTCATAGTCACCTTCCTTGGGCTACGTTTGCAAAGAATATGAACTGTTTCATATACTTGAATTCCAAATGCACTGTTATTACTTGGTAAATTAAGAGACCCATTTGCCCTGTTAGACTGACATCCAGTTATCTATCCCGTTCCCAAGTAATCAGCTCAAAGAGAAAAATCTAGCTTCATGTCTAGAGTACTTGTCTTATTAAACAGCACAGCATTTTCTTCTTGCTGTCACCTTATGTCAGTGCAGAAGGGCAGTTCTTGTCCGTGGGGCAGGTGATGTTTTATGTTTGTACGTGGCCACCTATTGTCGCTCTGTGTTCATACACAGAACTCAATGCATGTACAAGAGCGTTCAAATGAGCCATGGGTTCTCCAGGCTTGGGACCTCAAACCTCAGTATCCAAATATTCTTCTACACTTGGGGAACAAAACAGTCCCCAGTGCAATCTTCCACCTTATGGACCAGAATTCCCTTAATCCCTTTAATTCATTCAGGAGGAAAGAGAAGAAAACATAAAGTCTGGGAACCCTTTTCGGTTGGTCAACCTAATACATAAATAAGGCTTTCTTCCTGCCATTCTTCTAAATCTAAATATTCTATAAATGTTGCATGCGAGAAATTTTTCAATCTAACTTCATTATAACAACTAGATTCCAATTCTCAGATCTCGGGGGAACGTATTTCTACCAAGGCTGCTACATCTTAATGGTCAACACTATTAGAGTTAAAGGTTTGAAATCAGATTTATAAAGATATTCTTAAATTTCCCAAATAGAGGTTGATTTTTTTTTTTGACTGCTTAAATCCTACCGAAATAAGCATAACTTCCTGACTGACTGCCAGCATGTCTACTGAAAGGTAAGTCATTTTAACATAAGTATATTATGATTAAAAGTGGTTAAAATGTGCAAACTAAGTAGTCTTTTAGGGTCAATTTAGATACCAGTTCCCTACACATGTATACAAAACAAAGGTACCTTTTTAAATTCATTAAAAAAAATTTATCTCTACTACTTAGGGAAAAAAAATGGAAAAAAATTCATTTACTGCACTATGTCATGTACCTTCAACTTCCCTGCTCTCCTCTAGACACCAATACTACTTTCCCAACACAGCGAATACTTTTTTTTGTTACACAGGCATGTTCATGGTAAGCAGAAGGCATTGTGCCTCCATGACAGGCAACGTTTTAAAATAAATTTGCCACCAGCCACTTGGCACTGGTCTTTCCCGAGGAACAAAGGAGACCCACGGGCCGTGCCTCAGTGGCATTCATTCTGTCCCTTTCTTACCACTTCAGCCACCTCCTGGGTCAGATAGGACTTGTCTCAGGATATAGGAGCTTGAATTTTTCCTTGATAAGGAAAAGTCAAGATGGGGAGCTGAGCTGATACAGAAAGAAGCGGAAGAAAATTTACAAGCATATAGTTTGCCCCTAACTCTGCGCATTATAATCACCAGGGTTCTTTGCTAAAAATATTTATTCTTTGAGACCACACTGGATCAACTATTCCAGATTCCTCTGGATGGGGCAGAGGGATCGATAATTTAAAGATTTATGGCAGGCTTCTGAAAATGAGGTAATTATATGTGTGTTTTTTGGCGGTGACCTCAAGAGTCTGGAAAACTCTAGTATAAACTTGGCACATTATTCTAAAGAGGGATGTTTAAGAGCATGTGGCGTCAAATAGGCTGGGTTCAAGTCCTGAGATGTCATGGAGAGTGTCTGATACTTAACCTCTTGGGGTCTCAGTTTGCGGAATTAAGAGAACTAGATAGGAACATAGGTGTGAATCACTTACACAGCATCTGGCATTTACTGAGCCCTCAATAAATAAAAGCATTATTATGAAAAAGCATGTCAAATAAACTTGAATTCCTGTTACAAAACAAGAATTTTCCAGAAACGTTTTATTTGAAGCTGGTCCTTTCAGACTATGTTTCATTCTGCTCTGCCTATATTCATACTTCCTTGAAAGGTTTAGGAAGCTCTGATCTGAGAAAAAAATGGCTTTTTTTTTTTTTTCTTTAAGGCATTGCTATTAACTAGTCCTCTCTTTGAAATCTTGCTATTATTAGTGTTTGCTATTATCTAGTCCTTTCTTTGAAGATTTGCTATTGTAAAGACCCAGGACTGACCGTAGCTGAGAAAATGACTAATGCTAACTAAAATATACTTTAGACTAAGGTACCAGAATACTAAACCATTGATTTTATTTTATTTTATTTTATTTTAAAGATTTTATTTATTTATTTGACAGAGAGATCACAAGTAGGCAGAGAGGCAGGCAGAGAGAGAGGGGGAAGCAGGCTCCCTGCTGAGCAGAGAGCCCGATGCGGGGCTCGATCCCAGGACCCTGAGACCATGACCAGAGCTGAAGGCAGAGGCTTTAACCCATTGAGCCACCCAGGCGCCCCTAAACCATTGATTTTAAACCAAAAAAAAAAAATGTGGAAGGGATTGTGAATACCGTATGGGCACGATCAGCATATTCTTTCTCTTAGTCGAGCTATAGAGAAGCCAAATATCTTAAAAGGCAACATTTTTTTAAAATGAAAAATTGTAGGGATGCCTGGGTGGCTCAGTTGGTTAAGCAGCTGCCTTCGGCTCAGGTCATGATCCCAGGGTCCTGGGATCAAGTCCCACATCGGGCTCCTCGCTCGGCGGGGAGCCTGCTTCTCCCTCTGCCTCTGCCTCCCACTCTGCCTCCTTGTGCTTTCTCTCTCTCTGACAAATAAATAAATAAAAATCTTTAAAGTGAAAAATTGTATTCACAGAAATAGAGTAAGTGCCAGAAGCTAAAGTCTGTCCTATAATCTGCATGCATAGGCATCAGAAGGTCACTAAAAGGAAGACTGACTCACAACAAAATGACTTTTGTAAATCAAAGGTTAATGGCAATAGATTACAGTATAAATTTGCTGCAAGTTCTGGAATCCTCCCAGTCTCTTACCTAAAATTGCCTACAACCACCTCTACTTGGGATTTACATTTGTCACCAACACTGGCAAACTCAAAATCCATTAGCTAAGACTTCCTTTCCTGTGAACACCAAACTCAAGATCACCTCCAAAGTTGTCTTCTCTATTTGGTGTTTCTCTTCCCTGTCTTTTCTGTGAAGGCTACAGTGTACTTTTTTATAACTTGACCAAAAGTTACTTTCTAGTTATGTTAATTCATTAAGCTATAAAGACTATAACCTGTAGATGAATCTTTCTATGTCTGAAAAAAATGTTACACATATATCTATCAGGTATCTGTCTGCCTCTCCATCCCTCCATCCATCCTAATTCTGTTCAAAAAAATAATAATAATAATAACAGTCCAGTTCCTGTTCCTAAAACTGTTAATTCTGAAGTGCCACAACAACTGGTATATTTGAAATTGTACCTAGATGATTCCAGGACTGGTATAAGAG
The DNA here is from genome assembly GCA_028534135.1 of Potos flavus. Taxonomy (NCBI): domain Eukaryota; kingdom Metazoa; phylum Chordata; class Mammalia; order Carnivora; family Procyonidae; genus Potos; species Potos flavus. Next base: position 24,751,113 of record CM052887.1, read on the forward strand.
ATGTTCAGGGTGAGTCTGTGATATTTGTATGAGAAAGCAAAGAAATAATAAAATCTTGATAGTTTTATATCCAAAGGACTTTGGGACCAAAACAAAGGAACTCCCACTGAACAAAGATGGGAAAACTCATGCAACAAAAATAAAATCAAATTCTATTCATTAATATAAATGGAGTATATATTTTAAAAGTGAGTTAATAAGGATACTTAAAGAGAAGATATAGTCAAACAACAATAACAAGATATAACACAAAAACTTTATTATCACCTGGGTATTTAGAACACCACTTCCTTACTCTGAAGTTGGCAATTAAAGGAAAATTTAACATCTTCCCTGCTGATCTCATATTAACTGTTTTTAGTGTAATCAAATACTCTTAGCTAATAATCAAATACTCTTAGCTAATGATGAAAAGGGTTTTTTTTAGAGAAGAATTTAATAAATGAGGAAGAAATATCAGAATTAGAACTTTGCCATTTTGCAGTTTTTAATAAAATATATGTTTTAGGCAGAGGGGTAAATAATTAAATGAAAAAATGATGAGGAACTTTATAAAGGAGGAATTAGGCTGTTACCACCAGAACATCAATGATCAATCTTATGATTATTAAAAGTGAGGCAGCCAGATATTTTATACCTCTTAGAAATATTATTCCTAAAGTTGAACCTAAATTTATGCAGACTTCTAGATCATAGTTCCAATTTTTAAGGAAAAATAACTCCTCCAACAATTGCAGTAACGTCAAAGAAAGACAGATATTGGACAATTTACATGGCTTTTGCAATGTGACAGCATTGTGAAACAAGAGAAAGGAGGATTTGAATAGAAGAAATTCTAGGTTAACAAAGACCTCAGAAACAGAGCAACCAATCCAACGTATGTAATTTGAACAAACTACTTTTAAATAGACATTTTGAGACAAATGATAAACTACCACATGAAATGGTATTAAATATAAAAGAATTGACACATTTTTAGATCTGATAATGGGATTTTGCTAAAGAAAAAAAAAACCCACAATTTTGCGAGATGTATACATCATTATATAGTCCCCCCACCTTTATCTTTTAACTTTATTCTTGATCATTTTTTTCCTTGCCCTGAAGTTGGCTTCATCTGAAGTTAATATAGCTACTCCACTTTTCTTTTGATTAGTGTTAGCACGATATTTCTGTCCTTCTTTAGAGAGAGCCAAGTTTCTGACCTATATAATTTTCCTTTAGCCTGAAAAAAAAAAACTGCTTTTAAGATTTTTTTTCTGCAGGGAAGGACTGCTTGAAAAGAATTTCCTCACATTTTGCTTGTCTAAAGATTTCTTAATCTCTCTTTAACTATTTTTGCCACACTTTTAAAAATTCCAGTGTAGTTAACACACTGTTATATTAATTTCAGGGGTACAATATAGTGATTCACTACTTCCTCCATTACTCAGTGCTCATGACTACAAGTGTACTCTTAATCCCCGTCACCTATTTCACCCATCCTCCCATCTGCCTCCCCTTAGTTTGTTCCTTACAGTTAAGAGTCTGTTTTTTGGTTTGCTTCCCTCTCTCTCTCTCTTTTTTCCCCTTTGCTCATTTGTTTTGTTTCTTAAATTCCACGTATGAGCGAGATTATATGATATTTGTCTTTCTCTGGCTTATTTTGCTTAGCATTGTACTCTCTAGATCCATCCATGCTGTTAAATGGGAGGATTTCATTCTTTTTCTAGCTAATATTTCATTGTGTATATATATCTCACACCTTCTTTATCCATTCCTCTATCAGTGGACATTTGGGCTGCTTCCCTGGTTTGGCTGTTGTAAATAATGCAGTAAACTTTGGGGTGTATATATATCCTTTCAAATTTGTGTTTTTGTATTCTTTGGGTAAATAGCTAGTAGTGTGTTTATTGGATCATAGGGTATTTTTACTTTGAACTTTTTGAGGAACCTCCATATTGTTTTCCACAGTGGCTGTACCACTTTTCATTCCCTCCAACAGTGTAGGAGGGTTTGTTTTTTTACCCATATCCTCTCCAGCACCTGTTCTTGAGTTTTTGATCTTACCCATTCTGGTAAGTATGAGTTGATATATTATTGTGGTTTCGATTTGTATTTCCCTGATGATGAGCGATGTTGAGCATCTTCTAATGTGTCTGCTGGACATCTGTATGTCTTCTTTGGAGTAACATCGGTTCATGTCTTCTGTTCATTTTTTAATTAGATTATTTGTTTTTTGGTGTTAAGTGGTATACATTCTTTTAAGTTTTGATTTTAATTCCAGTTGGTTAATATACAGTGTTATATTAGCTTCAGGTATAAAACATAGTGATTCAACATTTCAGAACACCACCCTGTGCTCATCACAGCAAGGGTACTCCTTAATCCCCATCATCTATTTAACCAATTCTCAAACCCCCTTCCCCTCTGGTAACCATCAGATTGTTCGCTATAATGAAGAATCAGTTTCTTGCTTTGTCTCTGTCTCTCTGTGTCTCTTATTTTTTCCCTTTGCTTGTTTGTTTTGTTTCTTAAATTCCACATGAGTGAAATCATAGAGTATTTGTCTTTTGTGGACTGACTTCTCTTAGCATTATACTTTCTAGCTCTGTCCATGTCATCGCAAATGGCAAGATGTCATTCTTTTTTATAGCTGAATAATATTCCACCCCCATCTTTATCCATTCATCAGTTGATGGACACTTGGGCTGCTTCCATATCTTTTTTTTATTTTCTTTCAAATTTTTATACAAATTCTAGTTAGTTAACATAATGTAATATTGGTTTCAGAAGTAGAATTTATTGATTCATCACCTATATACATCACCCAGTGCTTATCACAAGTGCCTTCCTTAATAGCCATGACCCATCTAGCCCATTCCCCACCCATATCTCACCCATCAACCCTCAGTTTGTTCTCTTAGTTAAGAGTCTCTTATGGTTTGTTGCCCTCTCTTCTGCCACCCCGTCCCTTATGTTTATCTGTTTTGTTTGTTAAATTCCACATATGAGTGATCATATGGTGTTTGTCTTTCTCTGACTTATTTCATTTAGCATAATACTCTCTAGCTCCATCCATGTTGTTGGAGATAGCAAGATTTCAGTCTTTTTGATGGCTGAGTAATATTCCAGTGTGTATGTATGTATGTATGTATGTATGTATGTATGTGTGTGTGAATATACCACATCTTCTTCATCCACTCATTAGCCAATGAACATTTGAGCTCTTTCCATAATTTGGCTATTGTTGATAATGCTTCTGTAAATATCCAGTTGCATGTATCCCTTCAAATCATTGTTTTTTTATCCTTTGGGTCAATATCTAGTTTTTGTGCCAGTACCATATTGTTTTGATTACTACAGCCTTGTAATAAAACTTGAAGTTTGGAATTGTGATTCCTCCAGCTTTGTTTTTCTTTTTCAAGGTTGCTTTGATTGTTCAGCATTTTTTGGAGTTCCAAATTGTAGGACTGTTTTCATGTGGAAAGTGCTATTGGTTTCAATAGGGATTCCATTAGTCTTTAGATAGCTTTGGGTTTGTACAGACATTTTAAACAATATTTGTTCTTCCATTCCGTGAACCTGAAATGTCTTTCCATTTCTTTGTGTCATTTTTAATTTCTTTCATGAGTGTTTTATAGTTTTCAGAGTACAGTTCTTTCATCTTTTGTTAAGTGTTTTTCCCTAGGTATTTTATTACTTTTGGTGCGTTGTAAATGGGATTGTTTTCTAAATTTCTCCTGCTGCTGCTTCATTATTAGTGTAGAGAAATGCAATGGATTCCTCTACATTGATTTTGTACCTTGCGACTTAACTGAATTCATTTATCAATTCTAGTAGGTTTTTTTGGTGGAGTCTTTTGGGTTTATTATATATAGTATCATGTCATCTGCAAATAATGAAAATTTTATTTCTTTCTTACCAATTTGGATGGCTTTTATTTCTTTTCGTTGTCTCATTACTGTGGCTAGGACTTCCAGTGCTATTTTGAATAAAAATGTTAAGAGTGAATATCCTTGTCTTGTTCCTGATCTTAAGGGGAAAGCTCTTTTTTTTTTTTTCCATTGACTATGATGTTAGCTGTGGGTTTTTCATATAAGGGTTTTATTATGTTGAGCTATGTTCTCTCTAAACCTATTTAAGGTTTTTATCATGAATGGATGTCGTACATTGTCAAATGTTTTTTCTACATCTATTGAAATGATCATGTGGTTTTTATCCTTATCTTATTGTGATGAATCACATGGATTGATTTGCAAATATTGAACTACACTTGCATCCCAGGAATAAATCCTGGTTGATATAGTGAATGAGTTTTTTACTGTGTTGTCAGATTTGATTTGCTAATTTTTATTGAGGATTTTTGCATCTATGTTCATCAAGATATTGGCCTGTGGTTCTATTTGTGTGTGTGTGTGTGTGTGTGGCGTCTTTATCTCATAGTTTCCTTAGAATTTCCTATATATGATCTTACAGGTACGTAAGTACAGATACTTTTACTTCTTCCTTTCAATCAGATGTCTATTATTTCATTTTCTTACCTTGGTGCCCTAGCCAGGACCATGAAAACACTATTAAAAAGATGTTGAAAGAGTAGATGAACATCTGGGGAGAGGGAGAATTCAATATGTATTCTTCATTAAACATTGGGAAGAATTTACAAGTCAGCCTGTCATTTTCTTTGTGTGAAGTTTTAATGTACTAATTTGCCCTTTTATATAGAGTTTCCATTTCTTCTTAAGTCAGTTTCAGTAGTTTGTGTCTTTCTAGGACTTTTACCTTTCATCTAATATTGTGTGAAATTATTTATAATATTCCTTTATAATGTTATTCATGTAAGATCAGTAGTGATACTCCTGTTAAAATCCTGGTTTAGTAGTTCCAGTCATTTTTCTATTTTTTTCTTAGTTTTGCTAGGTTGGTCAAGAATGGTTTATCTTTTCAAAAAGCTCCCACTGGTTTTATTTTCTCTATTGTTTTTCTATTTTCAATTTCATTACTTTCTACTCTAGTATTTCCTTCTTTTTTACTTCAGTTTTTTTTTTTCTCTTTTCTTAAAGCTAATGCTAAATATATGAATTACTGATTTGGAATATTCCTTCTTTATATGTAGATGTTTATAGCTAAAAAATTTCACCAAGTACTGCTTTAGCCATGTCCTATTAATTTGTGAATATTGAGTTTTATTTTTCATTAATGTCAAAATTTTTTCTAATTTAGTTTTTCTTTGTTTAATTGATTATTTAGGGACATGTTTGTTAGTGTGCACATATTCACATTTATGCCAAATTTCTTCTGTTACTGATTTCTAATTTTAATTCCCTTCTGGTTGGAAAACATACTTTTAATCATTTGAAAGTATGATTAAGTCATTTTAAAATTATAAAGACTTGTTTTATGCTATAAGATAGGGTCTGTCATGGAGAGTGTCCCACATTTATACGTATTCTTCTCTTGGGATGACATGTTATATAGATGTATTTTAGGTCTAGGCAGTTTATAGTGTTATTCAAGTTTTGTATTTCCTTTTTATCTTCTGCTTTGCTGTAATATATATTCACTATTGAAAGTAAGAAAGTAAGATATTGAAGTCCCAACTATTGTATTTGGTGTACTATATCTTCTTCAATTTTGTCAGTTTTTATGTATTGGGATCTTTGATACTATGCACATATTTGTTTATAATAGCTAGCTCTGCCTGGTAGATTGACCCTTTTATCATTAAAAATATCTCTGTTTCTTTGTCTTAAAATCTGTTTTATCTGCTGTTAGTGTAGTCATTACAACTTAGTTTTGATTGCTGTTTAAAAAATATATTTTTCTATCTTTTACTTCCAATCCACTTATATATCTGACTCTGAATTATGTCTCCTATAAACAGTAATTGGTAAGATAGTGTTGTTGTTGTTTTGAGATGCAATATGAAGATCTGTGCATTTTGATAGGATTTTCAATCCACTTACATATGACTTAATATTTTTGTATTTATATCACCATCTTTTTTTATATGCTTCGTGCTTTTTTATTCTTCTATTTCTCTTTTGTCTCCCTTTCTATTAAGTGGATAGTCTCTAGCATAACAGTTCTTCCAATAAATTCTAATTTGAGTTTTAGTAATCTACATCAGTGGTTTTAAGAAGGTAGAAGAGAAAAATTAATATATCCCTCAATGAAAGTGAATCACAAGATCTAGGATTTCTGGTACTCCATTTTGGAGATTAGTCATTTTTAACTGCTAAATGAATCACTATCATTTTCAAGGAGTGTTACTAATGGAAGTGTATCCTGTAATAAAATAGGGGGTGAAAGCAATTGAGAGCAGTTGTTCTATACTAAGCAAGAGAGAGTTATATTTTATGAGTCATTAGGAAATATGAACAACTACAAACTAATTCAGGGCTTTATCTGGATGAAAACTGAGAATTGTATCAACAGCAGTTCAGCATAATGTTTAAGGAGTATATACATATATATGTATATATTCGTATATATACATATTTTTATGTTGATACACATATGTGTATGTATATACATGCGTATACATATAAACATATATGACTATATTTTTAAAATATTTCTTACATAATTAGTATTGCTGCAGTGCCTAATCCAGTTAGTTGGAAAGAAAATCTTATGGTTATTTCATTTGTCAGTATATAAGGCATTTTAGGTAAATCTTGAACACAGGATGATGAATCAGTTTCTCAAAGGAAGCCATATATTCAGTTTATCTGTTTAATTACTAGTTGTTGAGTATTGGAGAAAACGAAGAGGCTCTGATTAGCATTTAAACCTGTCAGAGCAAACATCTAGAACACCTGGATTTGGGACATTTCTCTAAAAAGTTATCCATGTGTTCTTTATAAGAAGGCTTTCACAACTTACGAAGGTATGCGCTTGAGAAATCATGGCAAAGGTATCTCTCCTTTACGTGTGTGTAAGTTCTCTATTAGTTACCTAGATCATCTCAGACCACAGGTGGGAGTGGATGGTTTTATTAATTCCAGGAAAAACCCTCAACCTGATTCCTTTTCCTCTAGAACAAATTCTCTTGCCCTTGAGTTTAGGATTTTCAGAAATTGCATTGAATAGGATTCTTTTCCAAAATTATCTTGAATTTTGTTTTTCAATTTTGGATAAGTTATAAGTCAAGTTGCTGACCATGCATAAGCTGTAAAATCTTCTGGCTTCCTGAATTCTTGATTCTCATACATCCATAAATCTTTTCGAAAGCAAAACATTTTGCCCATTACCAACACTGGAATATTCCCTTGGTCATAACACTGTGCCTTTCCGAAGAGCAGACAGCAGATTCCCCATTAAATTTTAAGCTTTGAATTCTGTGACCATACAATGCAAGTGTCCATTTGCACCCAAAGAGACATCCAAAATGACTGTAAAAATATATATTAGACATTTATTCATGGAATAAGCATGTATTTCTTTTCTTTTCTTTTTTTTAAGATTTTATTTATTTATTTGACAGAGAAATATAGCCAGAGAGCACAAGCAGAGGGAATGGAAGAGGGAGAGAGAGAAGCAGGCTCTGCACTGAACAGGGAGCCAGACATGGGGCTCAATCCAGGACCCTGGGATCATGACCTGAGCTGAAGGCAGACACTTAACCATCTGAGCCACCAAGGCACTCCAATAAGCATGTATTTCTAAAAGAATGAATACTTGCTATAATCTTAAAATATTGATTTATAATGTTTAAATGGAAGAAACACTAAATATTAGAAGGCGGTATTTACATATCGTGCACATAATATCATTCTCTAAAAATAAAGATATGTGTTAATCATAAAAATACACTCACTTTGAATTCAGTTTTCAAATAAATAGAATCCTCACTGTTTCCAGACAATGTTTTGATAAAATAGTAGGCTTTTCTATTGCACAAAGGATAAGCTTTTATTTTAAAGCTAAAAAATTGTCAAGTAGTAACCTGAAAATGCCTAAAAGATTTTTAAAAACACCATCATTGGAAAAAAAAAAAAAAGACTTCTAACCTGGTAATTGGCTCTAGCCAATATGCCTCAAGATATTATTGTAACAGATTAAGAGTTTCAGTATCTTGGGGTGCCTGGGTGGCTCAGTGGGTTAAAGCTCCTGCCTTCAGCTCAGGTCATGATCTCAGGTTCTGGGATCGAGCCCCCCATCTGGCTCTCTGCTCAGTGGGGAGCCTGCTTCCCCCTCTCTCTCTGCCTGCCTCTCTGCCTACTTGTGATCTCTCTCCTCTCTGTCAAATAAATAAATAAAATCTTAAAAAAAAAAAGTTTCAGTATCTTAAGTTTATCAGGTACGTGTAGTTCAAATACTGACTCGACAATTTTTAAAAAGCTCTAGTGAAAAAGTTAGAAAAATAGTTATAATATTCTTTTTTAAGACATTAGTTGGGGTGCCTGGCTGGTTCACTTGGTAGAGCGTGTAAGTCTTGATCTTGGAGTCTGAGTTTGAGCTGCAGGTTAGGCACAGAGATTACTTAAAGAAAAAAATAAAAGACATTTAAAGCTCTTTTGCTTCTACATGTATTTTGCTTGGAATGAAGTATGATATGAGGTGATAGTAGGTGATGAAACAGGAAAAATAACCATCCAGTTTAAAAATTCTTACCATCTGAAGATAAAAACCTATTAATTCTGTTCTCTCTTTAAAGAAAAAAAATCACTTAATTCTTACAGCTGGATGCAAGTTAAAAGACATACACACAAAAACAATGAGTTTAAATTTTTGTTTATTAATTATCCCTTTAGTTATATTCTATTAACCAAAACAAATCCAAGACCAACTCCATCCTAAAGGTTAGGAAATAGATTCTTCTTGACATGAGATGTTCCAAAGTCGTATTGCAAAGGCATGGATGCAGGAAGAGCTAATTAGGGCAAAATATGCATTGTAAAGGAATGAGGATATTTGTATAGGAACTAAAATAACACAATCCAAATGTATAATTCTAGTGCCACTTTCCCATATATTTTATATAACAAACGTTTAAATAATATATAATTATATGTATATGTATTTTTTCAAAGAATCTAGAGAATCAGTAGTTGGAATTATGTATTCCTTACCTGCTCTGTTCAAATACCAGAGCATCTCAAATGTATATTTTGGTAAGTGTTAAAGTCCATTTATGGTTTACTTTCTAACAAGCTCTATTAGGGCTAATGGACTCTTCTGTTTATTACATGAAAACCTAGATCCTTTCAGCCTTTCTCACCTAGGGTCACAAAAGAAAATTGAGCCCTAATGCCTGAAGGCATCTGTTTGGTGTAATGAATTAATTTTTCACTTATGCATCTAGAATGGCACTGGCTAAGTACTGTGCTTGGGGAACTTGGGAAGAAAATGTCATAAATACATAAATACACTTGAGGAAAATTATATGCTTCCCTTTTTTTTGTAAAATTAATTCAGTTTTACCTAATAAATTTTAAGAATTAAAACTACTTAGAGTTTTAGCTTTCATTGAACATCCAGTGATCAACATAAAGAATCCGTATCCTGCTCCATTCATGTTACAAACGGACCTATATAGCCAAATATCCCCCAGGTATCATCTGCAAATGTTAATACTGCACTAAATGAGAAGTACCTCTAGAACCATAAACACAAACATCAAAAGAAAAGTAGGTGGATGCTTGACATTACTGTAATGGCACTGTGTGCGAGGAAATCTGTTGCGTTTTTGCTATATGAAGAGAGTTTTGTATGTTAGAAATAGAAACAAAAATGTATTTATCTTTTCTCACTTAAGCGCTTGCTGCTGGAGGGCTGTCTGTACTCCAAGTGAGTGCCTGTCCTCCAGCGCCAGCCATGGAACAATGCAGAAGAATGCCGTCACATTTCCTTTTAAGGACACAGGACAAAAGATACAGAGAAGCTGACTAGTCTAATAGCCAGATTTAGCAAGGAAAAATTTAGGTTGCTCCAGAAATTTAAATGTCAGATAAGTAACACATTTGTTTATATGAGCATGTCCCAGATGTTTGCTAGGGGCATCGTCGTTTTTACAAAATTTACATTTAAGTGTGTGTCTTGTATTTTGTCTGGCTATCTTCCATTAACCAGGAAAGGTGATGTTTAGGGTTATGGGTTTAACATTTGCACTCGTTGAGCACAAAACCCTATTGAAAAATTCAGCAGTGTATTCTTCAACACATGTATTTTTGGCTGGTTTGCAATGTTCCAGGTCTTCAAAGTTGCCAAATTATGAGGCCCATAGCAGGGCACTTCTGTTCTCGTTGAATTCTGGGCTGTGCCTGAGTCCTTTCATTCTTCTCCTCTGCCATTATTGAACTTTTGGCTAGGTCTCCATATTATCCTCCAACATAGCACTGCCTAGAGACAGAAGAGAACCATTTTTCCTAACCTGCATCTTTTTTTTAAAAGCAAAGATTTTTTTTTTTTTTTTTACATTTATTTATTTTTTAGAGAGAGAAAGAGCATGAGCGGCAAGGGCAGAGGGAGAGGAAGAGAGAATCTCAAGCAGACTCTGTGCTGAGCACGGAGCCTGACACAGGGCTCGATCTCATGACCCTGAGATCACGACCTGAGCCAAAACCAAGAGCTGGCTGGTTAACAAAATGCGCCACCCAGGCACCCCAAAAAGCAAAGCTATTTGTAACAGAAGCCTCTAGAAGCATTCTTTTACTTTCTTGGCCCAGAACCTGGTTGCATTCCTATGCAAGAGAAATCTTAGCATCATTCGTAGTGTAGGATATTTATGCTCCAGGCCCTTCAGGAAGGAGTGAACAGGTTAAAACTGGACATACAGTTTGCTACACAATCCTATTATGTACTCCTTGTAAGCCAACTTTTTTACTTTCCCAGATAACAGTTTTCTCTCTTTCCCTCCATTCATTCCTTCATTCCTTCAGCCACAGGAGTATTTTTCATGTGTGAGGCATTATTCTTGGTGCTTTAGATATTTCACCAGATAAACTCGCTACAAACCTTTCATAGCCCTCTCCTCCCTTTTCTGGATCAGCTAATGATTCCACTTGATAACTAAATAAGAAAATAAAAGTAATCAAATAAGAAGGACTCACCTTCCTATCGTAGAATGTACCCACGTTTGCTTAGATTCTGCTGCCTCTCTTCTGTGACAGTAGAGGAAATACGTTTTTTCGTTTTTAATTTGATATCCTTACTGCCTTCTCAGTGGCTTATTGTTCTGGTTATATGATCTTTTTCCCACATCACTTTTTCCTTCTCTACTAATTTGTTCATATATTAGTACATATAAGCATGTTATAGTATCTCCCATCTTGTAAACACATTCTCCCTTAATAGATACATGTTTTTCCAGTAGGCACTGCATTTCTTTACTCCCCTTCTAAGTAAAACTCCTCAACAATATCATATATATATTTTTCCAGTACCTCACATTCATTGCTTTTATGATTTGTGAAGTCCATATTTCATTGAAACTTCATTTGTCAACATGATTAAGAAACTTCCTTTGCAGTGCAGTGGACATTCTTCTGTCCTCACTCTAGGCAACTTTTCATCATGTTGTACACTTGACCAATGAATACTTCCTAAAATACCTCCTCCCTCAGTTTCCGTGATGTCTCATTCTTCTCCTTCTTTTTTTCCTATTTTCTTTTTCTTTCTTTCTTTCTCAGTTTGTATGTGCTATCCTCTTCTAAATATATCTTCTAAATATATCCTAAATATATCCTAAAGATATATTCTTTAGGATTTGTTGCTGGCCTCTGTTTTCTTCCCTGCTGTATCTTCTCCTTTGGTAATCTCAAAACTCACATGTCTTGAAATAGCATATATGGGATGATAATACCCACATATGTATCTTACTGAACTATAGCATTATACATGTCATTGATTACTTAGTATTTCCACTAAAATGTCTCATAAGTATGACAAACTCAAAAAGATAGGCCCTTGGTTCTCCTTTTTCTTTTCCAACCAAAAATCAGTTAATAATCCTGTTTCTCTACTAATCTTTCTCATTTCAGTGAATTCCTAGACATGCCTCCCAGTTATTTTAATTTGAATTCCTTCCACTCGTTGCCAACCATTTCCATACATATACATATACGTTGCTTGTTGGTGGCAAAATTCTTGTGCCTCAATTTAAAAGACATGTCATAAATTTTTTTTCTCCTTAACTCCACTCCCACCACCTTAGTCATCATTTTCCATTTAGAATATGGCAGTAGCCTGCTCAGAAGTTCGTCTTTTCCTTTTCTCCTCTGATTCGTTTTCCCCTAGGGCCATCAAACTGACCTATAAGAATGTGGTCAGTAATGTACCTTTACTACCTAAAATTCTCCTGTGACTCCCATCTGTACTTATAATAATGTCCAGGCTCTTTCCCATGGCCTACAGTGCCCTCAGTGATTTGACCCTTGCCTGACTCTTCAACCTTACCTCATGTCATTTCCCTCTGTCCGGTGCATTCCTACACACAGGCTTTATGACAGTTGATAAAATACATCAAGAAGTATGAAAACCTGGAGTTTATAAAACTACACTATCCACGTAGGCAATGCATTTTTAATTCCTCTACCATTTCTTGCTGCAATGAAACAGCAAAGCACTTTTGAACCAGCCAAGTTCTTAACCTTTGGAAATGCAACTTGCTTTTCACATTAGAATAGTGCTCTTGAGTACCACATGAGGCTCGCTGTGATCTCAATTTCTGGGACCAAACTTGACCTGAAACAAGGAATTTAACCACCTCACATTCTTTGCTCAACCTTAACCATTGTTGCTCCTTCAAAAATTATGCTATTTGATTTCTAAATATTCAACTTAAATTTTTATTTTGACAAGTTTTTGGCACATTGCAGTCACTGAAACATCTTTTTTTAAATGATAAAATACAGTCTGCCCTTAATGAGCTCTTGGTTTCAAATTCCCCATCTCTGTCACTCATTTCTCTGACTTTGATTCCAAGTTCCTATCCCTTTCTGTTTACCCCACCCAGATACCCAGACTTAACACAGGTCTTCAGCTTTGAATCCTGTTTCACTCTTTCTATTCTGGAATCTAACCAATAAGGAGATCTTTATCTCCGTGTGAGGTTCTGTGTTGTTTTGTCACCCCTTTTCCCAGAAAACTGGAAGAAATCTAATTTTTTTTTTGACTGAGATCCAAAACAGCACTAAGTAACTTGATAAATTGCCTAATTCAATTCAAGTGATGTGACCTGTATTCTTTCAGCTTTTCTTTTGAATGTTCCTATCTTTCTAGTGTTTTCCAGAGTAGTAAATAGAAGATGCCCTTCGTCACAACTTTTCATCTATTCCAAAAATTCAACAGAGCAGTGATTATTGGTTGGTTGTATTGGAATACCCAAAGATTATTCACCCCAAACACTAATTGAGACACATCAGCTTAGTCTTATCAGAGACCTAGACCAGATTATGTCACTTTCTCATTTTATACACAAAATGCTAGACCATAGTTTAATCAAGAGAAATTGAATAGGTTGCAAATTATGCCTGTCTACCAAAGGGTCTATATTCTCGAGTAAGTTTCTCTTAAGGGAAATCTATCTGAGGAGATAACCAGAGTCAATAATTTTTCAAGGCTCGGGTTTCATCTTTTAAAATACCATAAATACTCCAATTTTAAGCAAAGAAGCCAGTATTTTTTTTTTTAAAGATTTGTTTATTTATTTATTTGAGAGAGAGAGAGAAACTCAAGCAGACTCCCTGCTGGGGAAGAGCCTGCTGCGGGGCTAGATCTCAGGACCCTGAGATCATGACTTGAGCCAAAATCAAGAGTTGGATGCTCAACCAACTGAACCACCCAGGTGCCCCCAAAGAAGTCAGTATTTTAAAGTATATTTGCTTACCAGATCTACAAATTAAGGCATTCTCATGCAATGACAAATTCACATGAATAATTTATTCAGTCAGTTGCAATGAGTCTGCCACTATGAAGGTTCCTATAGAAAGCAACATAATTAGGTGGTATATTAGAAATAAAATGGGGGGGGGGACAGATTGGCTCTTATCTAGGATTTAATAGTTTAACTTTATGATTGTATTAGTTGCCTGTGGCTGCTCTAACAAATTACCACAAACTTGATAGCTTAGAGCAATGAACAGTTCTTATAGATGTGAAGTCTGAAATCAGTTTCAATGGCCAAAATGAAGGTGTCAGCACTCCTCTGGAAGTTCCAAGGGATAATCTCTTACCTTGTTTAATACACCTTCTAACAGAGATTAAGACCTAGATATCTTTGGTCAACCCAAAGATTATTCAGCCTACTCTGATGACCTTGTATATGACCTTTGAATCTGTTTCTTCTACAAAATGGACTAATCAGATATTTGAGAATCGAATGAAACGAAAAGAATTAAAGTTGTCATATCAGAGGCAATTACATCATCTCCCGATTTACATTTATCATTAGCTTTATGTTTAATATAAAAACTTTTTTCATTTTAAATAACCACAATTTTTCAAGAGAAAGTGTTGTTAAAAAATTGTCCATGTTTTTATGCGACTGCATGTAATCATTGTTTGAAATACAGTACTTCTGTAACTTTGTCCAGATTGCTATTTTAGGCTGATAGAGGTTTTAGCACATTAAGAAAATGTGATCAAATCACTGATTTTCCAGGCAAAATATCACAAAGGCAAATGCTGACATATCTTTTAATGTTTCAAAAATTCATTTTGAGTGGATCGATGAAAATTATCTGGACTTTGCCATTAGAAATGCAGACATCCTTGTTCTAACTTAAACTTATCAGCCAAGTCATCTCTTCCATTATGTAGAGTCAGACTAAGTGAAAATAATACTGGCAGTCAGAGTCAGTTAAAGGGGAAATGAATGTATCGCTTTTAAACCACTCTCGATTATATATCTCAAAGTTTCTGAAACTTAGGAAGACAGCTAGAGCTTTTTTGGAATATTTGAGGTAGAGAAAGCTGTCAAGTCAATACAGGTGTTTGAGAGAGAAGTTGCTTATTACTAAGGAGGAGACACTGATTGAGGCATATTAACCTAATCTTATCACAGACCTAGACCAGAGTTTGGATAAATAAATTTTATATTGCAACAATAAACAAAAAGCAATAAATTTATATTCTAAATATAGCTAAGGACCTAGTCCTCTACTTTGACTGTAACAGCATCAGCTGTTGACACACTGATGTTTATTTAAGTCATTATAATGCCACATTTTAAAAGAGCCTAGAATATTGGAATTAGAATTTTTTTTCTAAAGCACATTTTCATATAAACAGTGTTGATACCTGACTAAAAGTTCAGACTCTATCTTGCCTAGTCTCTGGACATGATACTTATTTGTTGTGAAATGTATCCTGGGATATTTAATTCTCATTGCATATGGTTGGTTACTTTTCATTACCCAAGTCCTGACTCAGATGTCACCTGCTAGGAGAAGCATTTCATTAACACCTATTCTAAATTAGTATTTCCTACCCAGCTACTCTCTCTAACCTCAGTCTGTTTTACTTTTCGTATATTTGTCTCTTTCTGGCATTACCTTCTTTTACTATATCTTTCAATAGCATGTAAATCCATGAAAATAGAGACCTTTGCACCTCAAGTGCCTCAGAGAGAACAAGTTCTTCTATGCGCTTAATAAATACAAGTAAATGAAAGACCCAAAACAATTCGATGAAGGCAAAAATACTTTGTGAATCTTGGAATTCTATGATTACATACTGTTTGACATAGTTATGTCCCTCAGATTGACAAACTCTAACGACTTTCAGTATTCAAGAGATTGCCTGGAGCTTGGCAAATTCAGAGAGTATTAAAGACCCTTGTTCTCAAAGGACCCTAGAATGCAATTCCAGTACTAATCACAAAAGAGAGCCAGAGGGCCTACTTTTTCCAGAAGCATGACCTACCTAACAAGAATCATACTCTAGACAAATACTCTTTAACTTCGGTATTAAGACAGGAGGAAAAGACTTTTTTTTTTTCCCTTTGGCGTCTCTTCTGATAGAAAGGGCATCATTTGACTGAGACGTATGCTGGAGGATATATGACCTGCAAGAGATTTTCATACATGAGCTGAGATGCAGTGCTGCACCTTCCTCTAAGAATATTATGAAAAGTTCCAAATTGTTTATTTTTAGCATCTAAACCAGTAGAAATATTACATTTGGTGTCCTGTCCTAAATAAATATTTTTACTTCCTTCAGTGCCATTCCATCATGTGAAGTGATCCAGAGGCTTGAGCAGTATAAAAGAGAAATGCATGTTAGAAATTATGGTTTCCATTCATGAGTTTACATGTAAATGGGTTGCATCATTCTCGAAACAAAGAAACAAAAAAACAACCATTTCGGTAGTTGTACTCACCCATATTTAGGGTCGAATTTATTGTTCTTTTAACTTGGCCTGTTATTCCACTAACTTACTAGAAAAATAACAAGTAGGCAATACTGCCAAATTGATGCAGAATTATGAGATGTCACTTTTGCATATCAGTATCCAACAATCACACTTTTCCTGATAAAAGAGAACCACTTGTCTTCTGCTCTCAATCCTTATAGTTTGGGCGAGGGTAGTCCACAGTCAGTTGTAGTCCAGAAGTAGGCCTTGACTAATACAGAATCACCAAATTCTACTCTCCGTCTCCATGTTAATACCTAGAAGAGAGATAACACCATTAGACCAAGAATCAAGCTTCATTTGAAAACAGTCCCATCCCTCAGTTTTCACTTCTGTGCGTCAATAAGTAAGTACCCTTTTAGCTTAAGCTGTTATAGGTGGGTTCATTTTTACATGTAAGGTATAACATTACCAATTCATAGTCCACACATTTTACATGTAATACTACTAACTTTCCAAAAAGATTATGTTTAGAATCGAAGGCTGTATACAAGACTAAAATAAACAGATCTCCGGATTTTAGAAGATTCCCTGTGAAGTGAATGCTAAGTGCAAATTTCCTTGTTTCAGGCTGTGATTACACATAGGATCCCCCGCTTCCACGAAAAGTTACATGCACCTAAAATAGTTAAATATGAGAAAAACAAACGTATATGCGCACTTTATAGATAAACAGGGAAAGAGATATAATAGCAGTAATGAAAAATAATACAAGATGCTAGTTTAAAAAAAATCTAATAATACGGCAAAGCTGCTACACAAACATGCATAGTTAATAACGGAGATCCAGGTACCTTATACACCTAAAGCCACAGAATTGTGTTTTGTTACAGTTTCAAGTCATATGATCATTTAAAGGGATATTTAGAAAATCATGAGATAAGAACACTTTAGCAGTGACTCTCTAGGCTGGGACCAATATACTTTAGGGAGAGGAAAGCTAGTTACTTAATAAAGAAAAGGCCTGCTGACCTTAATGGCAAGCAGACTAGGCAAAGAAGTGGCATAACAACTAGTATCGTCACAACCATCTTTCCCTCAATAGTGCAAGCTCTTTCAAACAGTGTAATCATGGCCATCTTTATAGTCTAAGCTCTTCACTTAGTGACTGGGACAGAAAAATAAAGAGTAAAATATAGTATGCCCGAATCAGTGAATTTATAAAAGAATGAATGAATGAATGAATTGTTTAGCTCCTACCAAGTTTAAAAGGTGGTCAATTTGAGCCAACTTTTATCTTGAGAATTTCAGGTCACCAGAATAATAAATGTCCTTCAGATACGCATTTGAAGAATTCAGAGTCAACTGCAGAGTCGCATATTCTATCTCTTTGTACATATTCATGTCATCTGGAGCATATCCATTTATGATAATTCTGCTTTACCATCATCCCAGAAAAAGAGAACTGCCTATTAAAATAGCCATATATCTGCATCTGACGTTTCTGAAATATTCCAAATAAGTAATTAAGTATGTAATGAAAAAAAATCCTACAGTTTCCCAGTGGGAGGAAAAATCACCTAACCGAGGTAGCAAACAAGTATCTCCAACAGTATTAAAATATTTATAATATTCATTATCTCCTTATGCAACTTAAGGCTGTTTTTCTTTCCATGTGGAAAATCTATGAACTATATTTTCTAAAAGATGAGACATATTTTTAGAAACACGGTTTTTACTAACAAGTTAGCTCTTTTACAACTTTGTTTTGGGAAGTGAAATAACTGTAAGGGTATTAACAATACATATAAAAATGTTAACCCGTGATCATGAATGTTTTTAAGACACAGAAAGAATGTTGTTTAGAATTCTGAAGGTAGGATTAAATTGATCACAGCAGAATTGAGAGTGCCCTTTCAACTCCAAGCTTTTTATTCTCAAGATACAGCCACGGTAACATATAAAGGTTTCAAAAAGTAATTTCCCTTAAAATGAAAAAGCAAAATCTTTTGCACCTGCCTGTAAACAACCCAGCACTCTGATCTATACCTCATTCGTTTAGACTCTTTAAACCAGTTCTTTAAGCCCAGACTTTTCAAAAGGCAGAATAAAAACTAAGATTAGTAGAGCAACATTTCAATAATCTTGATTTTAACAGAAAACGTTACTTGTATAGCTCCTCCAAGTTCAGGAAGAGCTTTCTTACACTTCATGTAATTTGAACTTCTAAATAGCCTCTTTGAGAGTCATAAAAATGGCTCCCTTTAACCACTTATGGGCAAATGACTTATCTGATGTTTCATAGTTTGTAAGTACAACATTTCTGAAACTTTCATAGAAGGTTCTTTAGAACACAAATTACCCTACATATGTGAATGTAGGTATTTTGAGTTTTAGATACTGCCAATGCCTACAGCACTTGCCAGGAAAAGAAAATGGCATTATTCGTGGCATTCCATAACAAGATATGTATCTACAGGAATAGTGCTATTTAGGAGGGTACCTTTTGTTCTAACTAATATTTGATTAATATCTTTGTTAACAATTGGGTCAATTATCTATTGCTCTATAACAAACTACCTTAAAACTTAGAAGCTTAAGACAACAACAGTCACTAATTTTGCTTACAAATCTACAATTGGGTCAGGTCATGGCACAGTAGATTATCTCTGTTTCAGTGGGATCAGGTGAGGAGCCTCTACTGGGGACACAAAAAGAGGTCACATAGTATTGAGTCTGCAGTAGCCACAAGCTTGCTCAGATTCAAAGGAGGGAACATAGATCCCACTCTCTGATGGTAGGAATGGAGGATGGGAGAGACTGTCATTTAGAAATATGTAGAAAATATCATTACAACGATTATATTTTCAAGCCCTTAACTTTTGAAGAGTTGTTGGGAACAATCAAGCAGTTACCTTAGAGGGTAATGTTTTTTTGAGTTAGTGTTTGTCAGCATTGTTTGTGATTCTGCCTTTTTTAAAAAGACAGTGATTTGGAAATAAAATTCTCAAAATATCTTCTGGTAGATGTATAGGCATTTAAGACTTATAAGCCTGTATGGTTGAGTAAAAATGTGAAAATACAATTTTTCTTGTTTCTGCTATTATTTTTAAAACTTTGAAATTTTATCCACATAAAAATATCCTGGTTCATGGTGCTTAGTAGCCAAATTATATTGTATTCATGGTGAACCACAGCATTTTAACTGTTTTTTTTTTTTTTCCCCCATGTCTCACTAATAGCTGACTCCAACTCCTTAAAAAGTGATGATTGGTCCTAGAAAAATTAACTTAACTAGTCAGTGCAAGTCAGCCTTAATTGAGAGTCCATTTTTTACTTCTTGGGAGTCTATTTTTTTAGTTAATGATCTTTTATTATTCTACATAGTGAAAAGAAAATTTGTTCCACTGTTTTATTATGAAAATATTCAAACATATAGAAAATGAAAAAGCAGGAAATACTGAATACGATTCATAAAATGTAATTATAGTCAAGATGTTTCAATATCTATCTCCTTCTCTCTTCTGAATTATTTGAAAACAAGTTATAACATCATGATATCTACCCACAATACTTGAGCTCACAGTTCTTAAAACTAAGGGCTTTTCCCCCTTCCATAACCACATTATAATTATCAGTCTTAAGAAAATTAACTAACATACAATGTTCAAGGATTCCCCATTTGTTCCAGTAAACCATTTGTATCTGGTTGTTAGTTCTCTTTAGTCTTTTCTTAAACAAAGAACAGCACCTCTCCTCCACTTATTTTTCCATGGCATCAACATTTTTTCATAAAAACAAGATTTGTGATTTGTCAGAGAAATTTTTTAAACAGCAGAAATTACAGCTCTAAACAAAATATGTATACTTTATCAGGTTTTCTTCCTAGCAGTATTGAAACATTTTAATACTGCAAGGGATTTAAAAGCAGTTGTCTTTCAGGTGTCTCTGTACGCGCGCGCGCGCGCGCGCGCGCGCGCGCGCACACACACACACACACACACACACACACACACACACACACTTGCGCACGTACATACACACACCAAACACTCATTTCATGTGATTGGTTAAAAAAACAAAGTATAGTACTTATTCATTCACTTACCTACTCAACAACAAGTGTGTTAACACCTAACTTGTGCTAAGTGTAAGAAAAAAATGTCATTTAGGGTTTTACATTAATTCAGATTTAGTAAAGCATAACAAAACATTGCTTAGACCAAAATGAAATATATTTTTAAATTAAGTTAATTATATTTCCTTCTCTTTCTTAAATCAAATTACAATAAACTGTATTTGACTTAAGTGTATAAATCATTGTGTTCGGACAAGTAAATATGTGGAAATGAAGCCACAGTCAATATACAGAATACTTCCATCATGCTCAAAAATTTTCCATCATCATTCAGCAGTCTATCCTCCCCTCTGTTCCCACATCCAGATAACCACTGGTCTGCTTTCTGTCACCGTAGATTAGTTTGCATTTTCTAGAAATTCATTTAAGTGGAATCCTATAATAATTTATATTTGACTTTCTTAAAAATAATGATTTCGAGATTTACCTATGGTAGTACATGTATCGGTAGTTATTTTTTTAATAGTTTAGCGGTAATGAATGTAATATATATACATTTGGGTTATTATCCTGCTGTTGGGAATTTAAGTTATTTCGTATCTGGAGCTACTCTGAGTAAAGCTGCTATAAACATTGACAAACAAATATTTCTGTGTATGTATATTTTTATTTCTCCTAGGTAAATATCTTAGAGTGGAAAACTTGGAGGATATGGTTGGTCTATGTTTAACTTTATAGGAAACTACAAAAACTGTCAGTTTGTAGTAAATGTTAAAATCAATTCTGTAAGTCCTCTAACTTTTCTCTTCTTGATCATTGTTTTTTACATTTTTCCAAAAAATATCAGAAAGAGCTTATCAATATCTTTCTTAGAAAGCATGCTGGGATCTTTTTTTGTTATTCTATTGAATCTGTACATCACTTTGGTGAGAATTGGTAGCTTGAAGTAGTAAGTCATCCAATCCATGAGAATGATATTTCCAACATTTATCTAGGATTCTTTAATTTTTCTCAGAAATAATAACTTGATTTATTTCAAAGGTTTTGTATTTTTTATTAAATTAATTCCTAAATCTTTCATGTTTCATGCTACTGTAAAAGAAATTGCTCTGTTTGTTATACACTTGTTATATGTGTTGAACTCAATTTTTTTGTTTAGTATTTGAGGGATCCATGTTCATAAGCAAACAATCATTTTATTTTTTGTAATATCTTTGTCAGATTTAGTATCAAGGTAATGCTGACTTCATTTAAAGTTTGTAAGGGGTTGGTATTTCTTCTTTGAATGTTCCATAGAACTAGTGAAAATATCTGGCTCTGGTATTTTTTCTAAGAACTTTTAAAAAAGATTTTATTTATTTGAGAGGGAGAGTGAGAGAAAGAGTGAGTGAGAGAGAGAGAGAGAGAGAGAGAATACACCAGCGTGGGGAGGGGCAGATTGTAAGGGAAAAACAGACTCTCCAGCTGAGCAGGAAGCCTGACATGGGGGTGGGGGAGGGATAGGGGAGTGGAGACTTGATCCCAGGATCCTAAGATCATGACCTGAGCCAAAGGCAGATGCAAAACTAGCTGAACAACCCAGGTACCCCGAGAACATTTTTTGTTAAAATTTCAAGTTATTAAATACACATAAAGCTATTTGTTTTTCATTTAATTATGTCAATTGTGTTAAGTCGCAGATGGCCACAGTTTTCCTTTTCATGACTGTTACTTAATTTGTTGGCATAAAATTGTTCATAACATTATTCTTTTAATGGTTGTGAAATCTGTACTGATAACCTTTTTTAATTCCTGATAATAGTAACTTGTACTTTCTTTTCACTCTGTCTAGAGTTTTATCAAATTCACTGATCTTTAATGAACATGCTTGTGGCTTTACTAATTTCTTATCTCATTTGCCTTTTTTCTCCTCATCCATTCCTGCTCCTATCACCATCATTTACCTCTTGGTACTGAAGGTGAATTCATCTGCTCTTCTTTTTTCTAGCTCCATTAGAGAGAAACTTCAACAATGATTTATTTCTAATTTTCACTATAATAATTTAAAGTTATATAGTTCCTGGGGTGCCTGGGTGGCTCAATTGGTTAAGTGCCTGACTCTTAATTTCGGCTCAGGTCATGATCTCAGGCTTGTGAGATCAAGCCCTGCATCAGGCTCTGTGCTGAATGGGGATTCTGATTCTCTCTCCCTCTTCCTCTAGCTCATGCTCTTTTACTTTCTCTCTCTCTCTCTCTCTATGAAATAAATAAAGTTATGTAGTTCCAGGCATTACTTTGTCACCCATAAATTTTGAGAAATTGTATTTTCTTCATCGTTCAGGTTGAAATATTTTGTAATTTCTCTTACGATTTCGTCTTTGACGTGAGTTGTTTAACATTTTATCTAATTTTGAAATACTTATGTTTTTCTTGGTTATCTTATGGTTTCTTATTTATAATTCTGTTATGGGAATATAATACATACTGTATGACTTAAATATTTTTAAATTCCTTGATGCTTATTTTTGTGGTTCAGCATATTGCTTAACTTGGCAAATATACTATATCCATTTGAAAATAATACAGTTGTTGGATATAGTAATTTATAAGTAGCAATTAAATCAATATGGGTGACAGAATTATTCCCAATAACCTGTAGTTTTACTTTTTATAGTTTTTCATCAGTTGATGAGCTATATTAAATGTATCTACTGTAGTTGTGGAAAGATCTTTGTTTTAGTTGCCTTCTATCAACTTTTACTTCATATATCTTGAGAGTTCCTTATTTTCTACATATAGATTATGGGATATCATGTTTTCCTTATGAACTCTTCAATCATTATAAAATGTACAATTTTATTTCAAATGTGCTCCTTAGCTTGAAGTCTCTTTCATCTGATATTAATATTACATTGTAGACTTTTCAAGGTTAATGTTTGTATATCCTTGCCATCCATTTACTTTGAACCCACTTGGTCTTTGTATTGTTTCTTCTAGGTAGCGTGTAGCTGGGTTCTGCATTCTTCATTCTTATATTCTCTGCCTTCTTTGTGACATGTTTTGTCATTTGACTTTAATATGGATTATTAAAAGCATTAGACTTAGATCTACCATGTTATTATTTATTTCAGGTTTACTCCTCTGTTATTATTATTCTTTACTCCTCTTTCTTTCCTTTTAATTATTTTAATAATTTTAGAATTCCAGTTTGATTTATCTCTTAGATATTTAGTTATACTTGCATAGTTCTAATTCTTGCTTTGGGAATTATACATTCTTTACTTACCATAGTCATTTGTCATATGTCCCTAGTCGTTCTTGTAGTTTAGAATTTTCCTGGATATTGCAAAATTTATATTATAGAGACTCTTTTGTATTCTGAGTTGGTTAGACTCTAATTTCAAACTCTGTGTTTTGGGCAGTAACTCAAATCACTGTCCAATGCATTTGCCTTGGGGGGGCCTTTTTTTTTTTATTATTTTTATTTTTTCAGTGTTCCAAGATTCATTGTTCATGCACCACGACCAGTGCTCCATGCAGTATGTGCCCTCCTCAATACCCACCACCAGGCTCACCCAACCCCCCACCCCCTCCCCTCCAAA
>CM052887.1:24775550-24975035 GCA_028534135.1 Potos flavus
GGGTAAATACCCAGTAGTGCAATTGCAGGGTCATAGGGTAGTTCTATTTTTAATTTCTTGAGGAATCTCCACACTGTTTTCCAAAGTGGCTGCACCAACTTGCATTCCCACCAACAGTGGAAGAGGGTTCCCCTTTCTCCACATCCTCTCCAACACTTGTTGTTTACTGTCTTGTTGATTTTGGCCATTCTAACTCGTATAAGGTGGTATCTCAATGTGGTTTTGATTTGAATCTCCCTGATGGTAATGATGATGAACACTTTTTCATGTGTCTGTTAGCCATTCGTATGTCTTTGGAGAAGTGTCCGTTCATGTCTTCTGCCCATTTTTTGACGTGATTATCTGTTTTTTGTGTTGAGTTTGAGGAGTTCTTTATAGGTCTTAGATATCAGACCTTTGTCAGTCATGTCATTTGCTAATATCTTCTCTTGGGGGGCCTTTTTTGAATTTACCTCACAGATGCATGGTTCAGAAGTCTGGAAGACTTTGGTGGTCATTAAACACGGAACCTTGGAGGCCCCCTTCATTGGGCTTCCACATTTCCAGGATTCCCAATGCCCTCAGGATGTGGCCACCATAAACTCTTCTCCAAATCCTCATGCCAGAGCATAGTGAAATTTCTGTCCTAGCTTGTGCCACCCCAGAGCATTATGAATCATAGTTTAACCTCAGTTTAAATCCACACAAGTGGATAACTCACCACAAGGTGGTCCACTTCCCAACTCCTCTGCAAAATCAACACCTTTGTTTCTGCTCTAGAAACTACAGGTTGTTAATTTTGGTATTTCATTCAGATTGTATTATTTTTATCTGAGGAGAGTACTTGTGTTAGGACCTTTTATTTGACACTGACATTTTGAAATGTACAAGGCTTGTCTTTTACAGTGTCCCACACTCTGTAACTGGCTGATTGTTCCCTCATAGTGTTCTTTAACTTATTCCTCTATCCCTTGTCTTTGCATAATATGGATAAGAGTTTAGAGGTTTCATTAGATTTAGGGTAAACATTTTTTATAAGAATATTTTTTAGATACTCTTCTGTACTTCTTATTGTATCACATGAGGAGTGATGTCTGGTGTCTCCCTATTAGGGGTGCTATGAGTAGAGTAGTCCCTGCCAGCTCTCTCAATTATAAAGAGAGAATATTCCTTTGGCAAAACATAAGTCCTTTGTCATGTTATGCTTTAGAACTGTGCAAATATTATATTTCCTACATTCTTCTGAAAATTCTCTCCTGAATCAATATTTATAGTGGGACACATACAATGGTGATTTTCCTAATTCTCTCACTTCATTTATGAGCTAACATGAACAGTTTTTTATTTATCCACAATTTGACAACTAGAGTCATTAATTACAAGTGAAAGATTTGCTGCAGAGAGCATCAAGACAGCAGTTTGAAGAACTAATCTGGATATATTCATAAAGGCACTGGGAGATGGATATAAGGAGTCTTATATGATATAGCTAGTTCTGAAACTAGAACAGAAAAGCAAGTTCTAACCATAAAAAGCCAACCTAGAAATTTGAAAGAAAACCACTTGCCAGTTATATGAAAAATAACAGCTATTTTAAGAATTTGAAAATTGTGACTTGACAATACCAAATAAGGCCTAGGAGTCTAAACATCCTGCGGATTTTTACTGAGGAAGTACAGACATTTATAGACACTTAAACAAAAGGAAATGTAAAGAGGGGAAATGTACTGTGAATGAACTTCAAGAATGCCAGGGGAAAAAAGTAAATTGATAAGATAAATTTAGATAACTCTATAAATAAATTGTTTAACCAGAGTGTGTGTGCACATGCATGTGTGTGTGTGTGTGTATGTGTATTCAGAATTTTCAGTAATGGAAGGGAAGATACTTTTGAAGTCATCTACGTCAACAATGCATTGGATATCTCATAAAGGCCTTGAGCTATAACTGACCCACAGTTTCCCAATAGATACCCTGTTCCCTGGGGTCAACCAATCTCATCTTTAAGTAATCCTATTTCCTTGCATCATAGATAGAAAATCCACTGTTCAGTAGTAGTAACATATTTGACCTAGTTTCAAACAAACATATATTCAGCACCTACTACCTTGCAGTGTGCTGATGCAAGTACTAGATTCCATATATTATAAGAATAATTCCTACTATACTATATGACAGCCTTTAAATATTTGAATTGATTTGTGAGAATTTCAAGGCAGTCACCACCATGAATAAAGATGTCATGGAAAACAATAGAGACTCATTGAGTTTTCAAAAATAAAATAAAATCTGTTCATTTATTAATAAATGTAATTATGTTTATAATGATGTGGGAACTTCATTAAATTAATGTTATGGGAACTGTTAATCATCACTTACGCTAAATTATTTTAGCTTTAGTAATTTAGGAATTAGTAGAAAGTATTCCCTTTTGTCCTGGATTCTTTGTCTACTTGTTAAAAGATAAATTAAGGCTCTAATACCATATTTACATTATTAAAACCAAATATATACATACATTCATTGAATATTGTTAGAGGAAAATAGAACAATATTGCCAGACTTCTCATTAGCACTCTGGCTTCTGCATCAGTGCTGGGCGCTGGCTGATTGCACATACTTCTCGATTGCTGAATGACCTCCCACTGAATTTAATTTGAATGTTGTTCTGACAGCTTTAATCAACCATAAAATGTTACCAGCAGAAAACAGACTGAAACTCTAAGATGGTTTGCATAAGTATTCAATATTGTCATAAATAATAAGCTTTGTTTTCAATGTTCACTCTTGCCCTACCTCAACCCCTATTATACTTTTCAAATAAAATTGAGCTACACAATAAAAAGCTTGGTAGAATATGATTAATTAACAGCCATTTCCCCTAACAATGGGATCTTCCTGTTCAGAAAGAGAAAACAAGTGGGAAATATCCTTGCTGAACAAATTAGGCCAAGAAATCTCTCAGTAAATAAAAAGGTATTATAAATTTAGCACTCAGGTATTCAAATGGAAAATATATGCCTGTTGGTACATTGCCTACCCCAATTGAAATACTTCCACAAAAGCAATAGTAATAAAAGACCAGGCAAGAATTCTGTTATGCTTCATTTCCATGAAGTCAGGCAGTTAAGGGTGTTTGACATAGGTAGATTTGTGTGGGCTCTATCTCTACACACCAGATAGCCAACTGTCATGGGTAGCGTAAAGAAATCTGACACTTTGAAACTGCTGTGCCCCAGTAAGAAGTCTCTCGATCCTTTACCTTTGCAATTGAATGTTGAAAGAATGCTCATTCAGTGGCAGCAATACACACCAGACACACTGTTGTCACAATTGTGGCTGTGCGAAGAATAGAATTCTGAAAGTCCATTTTCTGCTGATAGCTATGGTTGTTTTTGGTGTTTGAGCTGCAAGCAGAGGCATGCAGAGCTATTAAGTGTTCAAAGTCAGACAGGACAGGCAGATCTGAAAGGGCAGCTCATGCTTTGGTGATCTGGAGGGGGACAGCCTCCACACATCTGTTTTTCCTGTGCCGAGATTAAAGCAAACAAAAAAACCCTTCGGATAAATGAGCCTCAGTAAACACAGACCACTCCAATCATCTTTGTATCATAGGCACTGAACACGTTGCCCGGCTCAAGGAAATTCTTATTCATTGAGATTTCCCATCACCACCAGTACCTAATTTGATTCAGAAAATGTTTATAATATCTGAGTTATTTCAGATAGGTAGAAAAATAGCTTGATATCCCTATGATTTGTTTGCTTAATTATAGAGGATTTTGCTTTATTTGAGTAAAAACTGCCAGCGTGTGAAAAAGAAATTATTAATAATTGAACTGGAGTTGTCACTAAATCACTGAAGGAAAGGCAGGCAAAAGGAATGAGTCTCTTCATCAATGGAGACTGATGTTGAGCATTACATTAGAGGAGGGACTTTTTTTAACCTTTCAATTTAGTTTATCATTAACAGTCGTGCAATGTAGAGGTTTACAGCTTATATTTCTTTGCCTACATAAATGGGAGAGAGAGCTACAAATAAAAGGAAAGGCAAAGTTTAGGTAATTCCATTATAGTCTTTCTTTTCAATGTTCTTCCAAATGTTTCTTAATAAATATATGGAAGTAGTGTTTTTCAAATTAAATGTACATCAGTTATCCTCCTTACCGTTCCCAACCAATTCTTTTGATTTTAAAGACAACCCTAATCTTGTACAAAATTTTTGAAAAGAAAGAAAATTACAAAAAAGAGATGAAAAGTCACCTGTAATATTCGCCCAGAAAATAAAAATGTTGGTAGAGAAATTTATAGATACGCATTTATTAAATAAGTGGTTGTAAAGCAAATACTCAGTGCAATACATATAAGATATGTACTGTAGATCTCAGTTGTTATTTCCATACTATATTTTCTGTTTGGTAAGCAACATTTTTTTTTTTTTTTTTTTTACTTAGAAATTACCCCATGTTACTATGTGTCTTGCAAATAAAAAAAAACCATCATATTTAATGTTGAATAGCAGTCTTAGGTCAATATACCTAATTTTAAGTAACTAGTTAACAACATGAAAGTTATATGGACAATAAAGGATTGAAAAGGACACTATCAGAAAAAAATTGAAGATGCAAATAGTATAATAAATAATCTAACATCACGATAAATGATATAAGAATTGAGAGTTGATCTAGATCCAGATTTTGTTTCCTGTTTTGGATAAGGAGTTGGTAGAAATTTGCTATTTTAGTCAGGTTAATTTGAATGACTTCTCTCAGTGTTGATTACACATTTCTAAGTCATATTACCATCTATGCTTACAATGTCAGCTTTCCTATTAACCTTCTAAAAACAATTTAAAGAAAAAGCAATCCAAGCATTGCTATTTTGTACCACCAAAAAGCAAACAAAAAAGCCCAACCAAACAAAAAACAGTAGCTTATAATATTTACAGTTTCACCTTAGCTCTCAAATTCATCATCTTTGACTTAATATGAAAGAACATTAAAAGGAAGCATTGCAGCCTACTTTATTAAATACCCTCAGCCTCTACGAATATTAACATAAGTCCAATAATAACTATTATGTTTATTATTTACAGAAAATTAAGTTGATAGCAAATGTTTATAATTAGTTTTTCTACTTGCTTCAAACTGCAGTTTTTATTGTATAAACTTTTCCATAGATAATTTTGCCTTGATTTTATTTTATTTTTTCCACTGTAAACTGATTCCCTTAAAGACTTTCTTAAAGATCTGGGTATTAGACACGTTTATACCCGCATTGATCATGTTTTTCTCTTCACTTCTCGTCAGTGAATCTAAGATGCCTCAGCTACTTCTGATATTTACCATCTTCATTTCTAGACCTACTTTTAAGACTGGATTCATATGGACCCCAACTCTTGTGGATCTTTTTTATTTCTGGGCTTTTAAGTCCCGTAATATAGCCAAAAAGTTGGAAGAGAAATTACGGGAGAAGTGGAATTGGTACTGATCACTTAACCTTTCTCAGTGCAGGGAGTCCATATGAGACACTGATAATATACATTATCATGTACTGTCCCTGAAAGACTAATTTCTACTGATGTTCTTTTGAAAGGAATGCAAAATAACTACATTTAAATTTGAGTGCCAACAAAAAATAAATTGAATTTCTTGTGTCTCAGCACTTAATAGCTCCTTGATGGGCTTTAAACTAGTATCTACCACTACCGAGGATAACTTCCAATTCATAAGCTGGACACATTAAAAAAAAACTATAAGTATAAAAAATATTGTTACATTACATCTAAAACTGAAATATCATTGTGGGAACAAAACGATTTCTTTGCTGTCAAATTTATCTTTAGTCTGAATCACAATATTTATGAAAAAGCAGGAAACCATTGATCTGGATCATTATGGATTTTTTTCCTCATCCTACAAACCAAAGTCAACTTGTGATAAGTTCTGCAGTCTCTAGCATCATAGACTCTCTCACACAAAAGTCATTCCTTAATTCTTAAGCCTGGCTTTGGATTAAATCTGTCATCCATTCCTTACACAACACTCCTGTCTGCTATTTTGCAAAAAATTGTGGAGAAATACAAAACTCTAACTAAATCCGTGATTTTTTTTCTTCAAACAATGGCAGATTAGGGTTTTTTTTGTTTTCTTAAACTAAAGTGTAGTCGACATATAGTGTTAGAGTCAGGTGTACAATATATTGATGTGACAATTCTATACACTACTCAGTCCTCACCAAGGGTAGTCACCATCTATCACTGTACATTATTACATTATAGACTATATTCTATATACTACACTATCCATGTCCATGACATATTTATTTTGTAACTGGAAGTTTGTGCCTCTTAATTCCCTTTTTCTATTTCACCTGTCCTTCACCCACTTCCCCTCTCAGTCACCAATTTGTTCTTTATATTTAAAAGTCTGTTTGGGAGGGGCAGAGCTAAAATGACACATCGTAGGAGGACGCTTTTCTTGCCTCCTCCACAGCTAGATAACTATCAAATCATTCTGAATACCCCAAAAAATCGACCTAAGGAAACTGCACAACTATGAGGAGAGAAGAGGAAATATCGAGGAAAGTAGGAAATGCAGAGACATGGTTTGGGGGAGAAATGGATCATGGGTACGGCAGAGGGGAAGGAGCACTGGTTACAGAGGAAGATGAGAGAGAGCGGAGTACACAGGGGATGGTACAAGAAAATGCTTCCCTAAAGCCAGTGCCTGGGAAAACAAGAGGGGCCGATTTTCATGAGCTTTTGCAATGGAGCTCAAAGCCTGGAGTTTCAGGGGTCCATGGCTTGGCTGACATAGAGCCCTGAGGATGTTGCCCGACTCCTGGAGAGAGAGCAGGGAAGCAACCTGGGGGCAGAGAGCACAATCTGAGGATCACCTAAGGTGCGTGGGAGACTCATCTCTTCCTAGAAAGTGTTTGTGAGGGGTGATGTTCACAGAGTCACCTCTCAGGGACAAAAGAAACTCTGGGTGCCATTTCCTCCCCCACCCTCAGCATAGACTCAGAGACATTTGTTGAGGGTGGCTAAATTTGACAGAGGCTGTTCAATCTGCTTTGCTCCAAATCCCATGTCTTGTGCTCTAGTGAAGCTGCCCTTCTTGGTCAAACCTGCCTCAGTCCTAGCACAACAAGACCTTTACCCAGAAGACTACCACAGCTCTCTCCCAGAAGAGGTCCCTAAAGTTCAGAGTTTTAAGAGTCAGCAGGCTTGGCTGGAAGAGAGCCCAAAGTGTTCTGCCCTGCTCCAGTCAAGCAAGCAAGCCAGAGGAAAACAGCATGAAAACAGCAATCTGAAGTGATTAGGAACCATGAGGGGAAATTATTTGCTCTTCTGGGAGTGCTTCCCTGAGAGAAGCAAGCATGGAGTCCCGTCTCCAGGGACAAAGGAGCTGGCTGTCACCATTTTCTTCCCCTTCCCCTCAGCATAAACCAACTTCAGTAATTAGCCCAGTGCCAAAACTGGCTGCCTAACCTACTTACATCAAGTCCCACCCCCTGTGTTCTGCTGGTACTGCTTTTCTCTGACCAGTGTGCCTAAGGACCAAGGTAGTGGGCTCCCTCTCCAGAAGACCAGCAGAAACTTCCACAAACACCATGTCTACTGAACTTAGAGTTCTGCAGGGCTTCAGTTCTCAAGAAAGTAGCATCAGGTCTCATTTAACAAACAGATGAGAGCACTTAGTTCAAACTTGCCACACTTTGGCCAAGGTCCAAACCTTGCCCAATGCAGACACGAACCCCTACAGATGACTGACCTGAGGGATTGAGCAGCCAAAACAGCAGCAGTATGCATGCAGCACACACCAGAGACACTCCCTGAAGCACCAAACCCTGAACACTATATGACTTATTCATAAAGGCATTACTCTCAGGAACAGGAATCATAACAGGCATTTTTTTTTGAGAGAGAGAGAGAAAGGGGGCATGCAAATAGAGAGGGGCAGAGGGAGAGGGAGAGAATCTTAAGCAGGCTCCAAGCCCAGCATGGAGCCAAACCCTAAGATCATGATCTGAGCTGAAATGAAGAGTCAGATGCTTAACCAACCGAGCCACCCAGCCACCCCATAATAGGCTGTTTTAACATACAGAAGAAGACTGAGCTCTAGACAAAATGCCAAAATGGAGGCATCATCCCAAAAGAAAAAAAAACAAAAGGTTACAGCTAGAGATCGAATCAAAATAGATGTAATATGCCTCATGGAGAATTGAAAATGACAATCGTAAGAATACTGGCTGGGCTTGAGAAAAGCATGGAGGACCTCAGGGAAAACCTTACCACAGAGATAAAAGAGCAGAAAAACAATTGGGCAAAAATGAAAAATGCAATATGTGAGATTTGAAACTCATTGGATTTAATGACCATAAGGATGGAAGACGCATAGAAAAGAATAAGTGATATAGAAGATAGAACTATGGAAAATAGTGAAGGTGGACAAAAAAGAGAAAGGAAAATTATGGATCATGAGAGTAGAATCAGTGAACTCAGTAACTCTATCAAATGTAATAACATTCATATTATAGAAATCCCAGAACAAAAGACAAAAGGAAGCAGAAGGTTTATTTGAGGAAATAATAGCTGAAACTTCCCAGTCTGGGGAAGGAAATAGACATCAAAATCCAGGAGGCACAGAGAACACCCATCAAAATCAATAAGAACAGGCCAACACCAAGACATGTATTTATATTTCTAAAATGTAGTGATAAAATCCTAAAAGCAGCAAGACAAAAGAAGTCCCTAACTTACAAGGGAAGACCCATAAGGCTAAAATCAGATCTCTCCAAACAAGCATGCTGAATGAGAAAAATCTTCAGCCAAGAATATTCTATCCAGCCGGGCCATCATTCAGAATAGAGGGAGAGAGAAAGAGTTTCCCAGATAAACAAAAACTAAAGGATTTCATGACCACTAAACCAGTGCTGCAAGAAATATTAAAGGGGACTCTTGGAGTGGGAAGGAAAGACCAAAAGTGACTAAGACTAGAAAGGTATAGAGAAAATCTCCAGAAACAATGACAAAAAAGGTAATAAAATGGTACTAAATACATGAATATTAATAATCTGAATGTAAATGGACTAAACTTTCCAATCAGGAGACAGGGTGTCAGAATGGATAAAAAAAAAAACAAGACCCATCTATCTATCTGCTGCCTGTAAGAGACTCATTTTAGCCTTAGAGACACCTGCGGATTGCAAGTGAAGAGACAGAGAACCATTTATCATTGCAAAGGGCCTCAGAAGAAAGCCAGGATGGCAATACTTGTACCAGACCATCTAGACTTTAAACCAAAGATTGTAACAAGAGACAAAAAAGGGCCCTATATTATAATGGGGACTATCTGATAAGAAGATAAAATACTTATAAATATTTATGCCGCCAACTTCAGAGCACCCAAATATGTAAAACAAGTAATAACAAACATAAAGGAACTCATTGATAATAATACGGTAATACTAGGGGACTTTAACACCAGACTCACATCAATGGACAAATCATTTAAGCAAAAAATCAACAAAGAAACGATGGCTTTGAATGAAACACTGAACCAGATGGACTTATTGGATAGATTCAGAACATTTCATCCTAAAGTAGCAGAATATACATTCTTTCCAAGGGCACATGGGACATTCTGCAGAATAGATCATAGACTAGATCACAAATCGGGCCTCAAACAGTACAAAAAGATTGAGATCATACCATGCTTTTTTTTCCAACCACAATGCTATGAATCTTGAAGTCAACCACAAGAAAACAAATTAGAAAAAGTAAAAATACATGGAGGTTAAACAACGTGCTACTAAAAAATGAATGGATTCACTGGGAAACTGAAAAGAAATAAAAAAAAACATAGAAACAAATGAAAATTAAAACACAGTAGTCCGCTATGTGTGGATGCAGAAAAAGCAGTCCTAAGAGGAGCGTACATAGCAATACAGGCCTACCTAAGAAACAAGAAAAATCTCAATCTAACCTTACACCTAAAGGAGTTAGATAAAGAACA
This sequence comes from Potos flavus, assembly GCA_028534135.1. Taxonomy (NCBI): domain Eukaryota; kingdom Metazoa; phylum Chordata; class Mammalia; order Carnivora; family Procyonidae; genus Potos; species Potos flavus. The sequence goes on from CM052887.1 coordinate 24,785,549, forward strand.
ACAAATGAAGCCAGCAGACAAAGGGAAATAATAAAGATTAAAGTAGAAATAAAGTATATAGAAACTAAAAAAAAAGAACAGCTCAATGAAACCAAATGCTGATTCTTTGAAAGAATAAATAAAAATTATAAACCCCTACCCAGAGTTATCCAAAAGAAAAAAGACCCAAATAAATAGGATCACAAATGAGAGAGGAGAAATAAAAACTAACACCATAGAAATACAAATAATTATGAAAGAATATTATGAAAAATTAATATGCCACCAAATCTGACAATCTGGAAGAAATGGATAAATTCCTAGACACATACAAACTATCAAAACTGAAACAGGAAGAAATAGAAAACTTGAACAGACCAATAACCAGCAAAGATATTGAATCAGTAAACAAAAATCTCCCAAAAACAAAAGTCCAGAGCCAGTTCTACCAAACATTTAAAGAAGAATTTGTACCTATTCTCAAACTAGTCCAAAAAATAGAAATAGAGGGAAAACTTCCAAACTCATTCTGTGAGGTCAACATTACGTTCAAAACCACACAAAGGCTCCAATATCCAATATCCCTGATGAACATGGATGCAAAAATTATCCACAAATACTACCAAATTGAATTCAACAGTACATTAAAAGAATCATTCACAATGATCAAGTGGGTTTTAGTCCTGGGTTGCAAAGGTGGTTCAATATTTGCAAATCAGTGTGATACAACACATTATAAAAGAAAGGATAAGAATCATATGACTCTCTCAAGAGATGTAGAAAAAGCTTTTGATAAAGTACAACATGCATTCATGATAAATTCATGATAAAAACCCTCAACAAAGTAAGGATAGAGGGAACATATCTCAACTTCATAAAGTCCATGTATGAAAAACCCACAGCTAATATCCTCATTGGGGAAAAACTGAGAGCTTTTCCTCTATGGTCAGGAACAAGACAGGGATGTCCACTCTCTCCACTGTTACTTAACTTGGTACTGGAAGTCCTAGCCTCAGCAATCAGACAATAAAAAGCATCCAAATCAGCAAGGAAGAAATAAAACTGTTCTTATTTGCAGATGACATGATACAATATATAAAAAACTGAAGTGACTCCACCAAAAAATAGCTACAACTTATACATGAATTTAGTAAAGTCACAGGATCAGAATCAATGTACAGAGATCTGTTGCATTTCTATACACCAATAATGAAGCAGCAAAGAGAAATCAAGGAATAAATCCCATTTACAATTACACCAAAAACCGTAAGATACCTAAGACATAGCCAGAAATGTTAATGACCTATACTATGAAAACTCTAGAATACTTATAAGAGAAATTGAAGAGGACACAAAGAAATGGAAAAACATTCCATGCTCATGGATTGGAAGAATAATACTGTTAAAATATCTATTCTACCCAAAGCAGTCTACACATTCAGTTCAATCCTTATCAAAATACCACCAGCATTTTTCACAGAGCTAGAACAAACAATCCTAAAATGTGTATGGAACCACAGAAGACCCCACATAGCAGTCTTGGAAAAGAAAAGCATAGCTGGAGGCATCCCAGTTCCAGACCTCGAGATATATTACACAGCTGCTGTGATCAAGACAGTACGGTACTGGCACTAAAACAGACACCGAGATCGATGGGACAGAAGAGAAAACCCCGAAATGAACCCACAACTATATGGTCAACTGATCTCCAACAAAGCAGGAAAGAATATTCAGCGGAAGAAAAGACAGTCTCTTCAACAAATGGTGTTGGAAAAACTGGACAGCAACAAGTAAGAGAATGAAACTGAACCAGTTTCTTACGCTATACAAAAAATATATTCAAAATGGTTGAAAGACCTAAATGTGAGACAGAAAACCATCAGAATCCTAGAGGAGAACCTAGGCAGCAACCTTTCTCACATCAGAAGTAGCAACTTCTTACCAGATAAGTCTCCCGAGGCAAGGGAAACAAAAGCAAAAATAAACTTTTAGGACTTCATCAAAATAAAAAAGCTTCTGCACAGCAAAGGAAACAATCAGCAAAACTAAAAGGCACCCCTCAGAATGAGAGGAGATATTTGCAAATGACATCTGGTAAAGGGTTAGTATCCAAAATATATAAAGAACTTATATAACTCAACACCCCAAAACAATCCAGTTAAAAAAATGGAAAAAAGACATGAATAGACATTTTTTTCCAAAGAAGACCTACGGATGGCTAATAGACACATGAAAAATGCTCACCATCACTCATCATCAGGGAAATACAAATCAAAACTACAATGAGATATCCCCTCACATCTGTCAGAATGGTGAAAATTAACACAGGAAACAACAGGTGTTGGTGAGCATGCAGAGAAGGGGGAAACTTTTTGTTCTGTTGGTGGGAACTGGTGCAGCCACTCTGGAAAATAGTATGTAGGTTCCTCAGAAAATTAAAAATAGAAACTATGCTATGATGCAGCAATTGCACTACTAGGTATTTACCCCAATAATACAAAAATACTGATTCAAGGGGATACATGCACCACACTGTTTATAGCAACATAATCAACAATAGCCAAATCACGGAAAGAGCCCAAATGTCCATTAACTGATGAATCGTTAAAGAAGTGGTATATGTATATAAAAATATATATAATGGAATATTAAGCAGCCATAAAAAGAATGAAATCTTGTCATTTGCAGTGATGTGTATGGAGTTAGGTAATATTACACTAAGCAAAATTAGTCAGAGAAAGACAAATACCATACGATTTCATTCATATGGGGAATTTCAGAAACAAAAAGATGAACATATGAAAAAAACTCAAAGCAGGAAACAGACTCTTAACTATAGAAAACAAACTGAGGGTTACTGGAGGGGAGGTGGGCAGGGGGATGAGTTAAATGGCTAATGGATTAAGGAGGGCACTAGTATTAATGAGCCCTGGGTATTGTATGTGATGAATCAGTAAATTTTATACTTGAAACTGATATTACACTGTATGTTTACTCTCTGGAATTTAAACAAAGACTTGAAAAAGAAACCAATTTAAAAAAATAAAAACTGAAAAAAGTCTGTTTTGGTTTTTTAATTGTTTGTTTTGATTTTTTTAAAAGATTTTATTTTATCATCAGAAAGAGAGAGCACAAGGATGGGGAGTGGCAGGCAGAGAGAGAAGCAGGCTCACTGCGGAGCAAGGAGCCCGATGCGGGACTCGATCCCAGGACCCTGTGACCATGACCCAAGCCAAAGGTAGCTGTTTAACTGACCCACCCAGGCGCCCTGTTTGTTTTGATTTTTAGATTGCACATATAAGTGAAATCATACAGTGTTTGTTTTTTTCTCTGATTCATTTCATTTAGCATAATACTATTTCCGTCCACACTGTTGTAAATGGCAAGATCTCATTCTTTTTTATGACTAATACTCCAATGTGTGTGTGTGTGTATACACTCCATCTTCTTTACCTACTCATCTGTTCTTTTATCTTATTGTTTTTAAATTTTTTTCATTATAGTTAATATACAGTATTACATTAATTTCAAGTGTACAACATAATGATTCAAGAATTCCATATATTACGCAGAGCTCATAAAGTTAAGTATACTCTTAATCCCCTTTACCTGTTTCACTCATCTTCCCACCTATGTCCCCTCTGGTAACCATTTGTTCGTTTTCTATAGTTGGGTAAGTTTTTTGATTTGTCTCTTGTTTTCCCTTTGTTTTGTTTCTTAAATTCCACACATGTGAAACATGAAATATGATATATGTAATATGAAATAGTGAAATATGGTATGCGTCTTTCTCTGGCTCATTTTGCTAGCAGTATGCTCTGTAGATCCATCCATGTTGTTGTAAATGACAAGCTTTCATTCTTTTTTATGGCTAAATAATATTGCATTGTGTATATATACCACATCCTCTTTATCCGTTCATCTATCAATGGAGACTTTAGCTGTTTCCATGGTTTGGCTGTTGTAAATAATGCTGCAATAGACATAGGGATGCATATATCCTTTCAAAGTTGTGTTTTCATATTGTTCAGGTGAATAGCTAGTAGTGATTCATATGGTAGTTCTATTTTAAATTTTTTGAGGAACTTCCATACTGTCTTTCACATTGGCTGCACCAGTTTATATTCCCACCAGTAGTGCATGAGGGTTCCTTTTTCTCCACGTTCTTGCCAACATATGTTGTTGCTTGTATTCCTTATTTTAGACATTCTGACAGGTGTAAGGCAATATCTCATGGTTTTGATTAGCATTTCCCTGATTAGGGATGATATTGAGCATATTTTCTTGTGTCTGTTGGTCATTTGTATGTCATCTTAGGAGAAATGTCTGTTCATGACTTCTGCTCATTTTTTAAATTGAATTATTTGTTTCTTTGGTGTTGGGTTGTATGAGTTTTCTATCAGATATGTCATTTGCAAATAACTTCTCCCATTTAGTAGGTTGTCTTTTAGTTTTGTCAATTGTTTCCTTTACCGTGCAGTAGCTTTTTATTTTGATGTACTCCCTATGGTTTGTTTTTGTTTTTGTTTCCCTTGCCTCAGGAGACATACCAAGAAAGATACTGCTATGGCCAATGTCAGAGACATTGCTGCTTGTGCTCTCTTCAAGGATTTTGATGGTTTCTTGTCTCATATTTAGGTCTTTAATTTATTTGGAGTTTATTTTTATGTGTGGTGTAAGAAAGTGGTCCAATTTTATCCTTTCTCATGTAGCTGTCCAGTTTTCCTAACATCATTTATTGAAGAGACTATTTGTTTCCCACTGCATATTCTTGGCTCCTTTCTCCAAGACTGTTTGACCATATCTTCATGGGTTTATTTCTGGGCTTTATAGTCTGTTCCATTGATGTATGTGTCTGTTTTTGTGCCAGTACCATAGTGTTTTGATTACTAAAGCTTTGTAGTATAACTCAAAATCTGGAATTGTAATATCTCCCCGTTTCTTTTTCTTTTTCAAGATTGTCTTGACTCTTCAGGTTATTTTGTGTTTCCAAGTTTTAGGATTGTTTTTCAGTTATGTGAATAATGCTGTTGGTATTTTGATAAGAATTGCATGAAATCTGTAGATTGCTTTGGTTATTTAGGGGCACTTGGGTTGCTTCTATATCTTGGCTTTTGTAAATAATGCTGCAACAAACACAGCACATATTTAAATTAGTATGTTTGTTTTCTTTGGGTAAATACCCAGTGTCAAAATTACTAAATCATATGGTATTCCTATTTTAAAGTTCTTGAGGAACCTACAGAACACAGATTAGTCTGAGAGTAACTCTCCCCTCAAAGTACTCAGAAATCTGGACAATATTGAAAAATAATAAAATATATTCTTGAAACCTTTGAAGTAGGAAAACTTGAAAGATCATGATCTTATAGAGAAGAAATGCCCCCAAATGTGGATCCTACATGCAAAGCTGCATTTCTTCTAAAAACGTTAATACCTTAACCATAACACAGTAGACATTTTGTTTGAAATAATTCTTTGTTATGGGGCATGGTCCTCTGCATTACAAAAGTTTAGCAGCATCCTTAGTCTCTATCCACTGGATGTGGGTAGCACCATGACAGTTGTGGTAACCAAAAATATCTCTAGATGTTGCCAAATGCCCTGGGTGAGATGAACCAAATTGCTTCCAGTTGAGAACTTTTGGAGAACATCTGATGAATCAAGAGAGAGATCTAAAAAGCTTGGCAGAATATTTAATAGTTTGTTTTAGGACTATAGCACAAAGTTTGCTATTCCTGGAACTCAAAATGAGTCCTCAGGTTAGAATCCTAAAGGGGTACCACATAGCAAGCAGTAAGAGAAGTCGAATTGAGGCTCACACTTTGAAGGAGTTCAATCCATGATAGGATTAAAATCCTCTGTGGTGGTCCTAATTGCCTAGAAAAAGCGAAAGCTAATTTTTTTCCAAAAGAAAATAACATCAGCCAATTACTGAAACTATGTCAACAAGTTTTTATACTCATACTTGACATTCATTTTCTTTAACATCATGAGAAAAGACAATAATCAATATCAAGAATAAAACAGGGTCAGTGGAAGTAAACTCACAGAATTTATAGGCATTCACTTAACAGAATGCGTGTAAGACATTAAATTAATGATGGATAATTACAGGACAAAACTGATAATGTGAAATAATGGAATGCAATTTATAGTCTAGAACTAAAATCAAATAAAAACTGAAATTAAGAACATAATATGTTAATAGAAGGTTAGATCCTATGGAAGAAAGTATTATAAAATATAAAAATATTATCAGAAAGGGGTAAATGACATATAGTTATGGTGAAAATATTTAATTTATGTGTGATTAGAGGGCCACAAACAGAGGATACTGTTGCAGAAGAAGTATTTAAAGATATAATGACAGAATGTTCTAAATTTGATGAAAGACACCAGCCTACAAATTTAAGAAGTTTTATGAACTTCAGTGAATATACACAGAAAGAAAACTATACCTAAGTACATCATAGAACACTGTTGGAAACAAAGAGGAAAAGAAACTTTAAAAGCAACTAAGGAGGAGTGCCTGGCTGCCTCAGTCAGTGGAGGGTGCATTCTTTGATCTTGGGGTTGTGAGTTCAAGCCCCACATTGGGTGTAGAGATTACTTAAATATAAAATTAAAAAAAAAAACTAAAAGAGACAATAAAAGGTTAATCACAAATTTGTCAACTAACTTTCCAACTTACACTGGAAGCTAGAAGATGATGAAATGATATTTTCTGCCACTCTCTAATTCTATGTGCAATAAAAATATCCTTAAAAAAATACAGACAAAAAATTTCACGTAATGAAAAAAATTAAAGAATTTGTCATCGGCTCAGCTGCACTAAAAATAATTAAGATGTTCGTTAAGCAAAATAAAGGCAATTCTAGGTGGAAGCTTGCAAGTTCATGAAGCAATGAAGAACAATGGTTCAATCTACATAAATAGATACAGAATGATAAATAACCTTGTGAGATTTAAAAGACTGGAAATCTAAAGACATGACAAACAGGTAATAATACAACAGTCAAAAAAGGCTAGAGCAAGGTAAAAATGTATTGAGTATTGCAACTTCTCTATCAATATTAACTCATATTATATGCATGTTTAATAGTCTGTACAGTAACCACTAAAAGAATAGTAACAGAAATCATTAATAGTATGTTAGAGCAGGAAAATGAAAAATAGTTCATCAAAAAGGCTTAAACTAAGGAGAGAAATGTATATATTTACAAAGATAAGATAAATGAGAAATAGTAAAATGGTACAGTTGTTAAATATGTCTGTAATCATATTAAATTTAAGCTGACTTTGTCATTAACTTATTAAATATTTACCAAGTGCCTGCCTGTTTTCTGACAGTTATTCTACTGGATGATTGTCTACTGCATATAGGTACAAAATCTACAAATGAGCTATGCTGGAGATAATGCCAAGAGTTTTAATAATCCCCTAAAAAGACTCCACTGTGCAAACAAATGTGTTTTGTCTCTACTCCAATCTTAATTGTTTTTGAAAGATTTATGAAAAATAATTGAAGTAACATAAACGACAGCAGTGTTTTATATAATGTGGCAGGAAATGTTACCATCTTTAACTCGAGCTATGTTTTACTTTCATCCTGTCTCCTCCTCAAATGTTCTGAGAGGTTTTTTCTCTCTAAAGTTAATCCACATGTGCTTCATGTCTCAGCTCTAATAAGATGCATCCCGTGTTATTTCTTCTTGTTCTGTATTTTAAAGTTATTAAATAGCCTTGTGTAGAAATATAAATACCAATGTTGAGGACCCATCTCAAATGAACTAAATCAAAACCTGTAGTGCTGGGATTATTGCTTTGGTATTTTTAATGCTTATAAGTTAAGAGGTGGCATAAGAGACCATTCCATAATGTGGGAAATGTATATTTTCAACTAGATAATGGTTAGGTGGGTCAGTACTTTTATAAATATTCCACAAGGTATATACCCAAGAGGCTATGCATTTTATGTAAGTTTTAATGTAATATAACTTTTGAAAATCAAAACTAATGCATAGGTTATATATATTTTTTAATTAATTAATTAATTTTTTAAAATTAACACATAATGTATTATTTGCCCCAGGGTACATGTGCATAGGTTATATTTTAAAACCACTAAAGGCAAAGAACAAAAAAAAGAATATAATAAAGACAAAATTGGGTGGTGAATGTAGATAAGAATGAAAAAAAAAGATATACAAAATATATAATTCATTCTATAATATAGCATTAGTAGAATTGGGGGAATGATTAAAATCAAATACATGGTTATAAAGAAGAAATACATGAGGTAATTAAGAAATATAGATCAAAACGGGAAACCGGGATGGGAAATATAACTGGTGCTCAGGAAGTTGGGTAGAAGTGACTACCTTTGGAGTAAGATAATGAGTTTAGTTTCCACTGAGTTTTAAAGATCACAAAAATATACATGCTCGCAAGATATTTGGGGAGTTAAGGGTGGCATGTGAGTGTCAGTGATTGAGTTCGAAGACACAGATTTTGAATTTTTCAAGCTTCAAATGGATAATTTCCCCCAAATTGTTGGTGTAACGAGAGATTAGATGTTTTAGGACAAAACCCTTGAGTACTACCAAGATCAATGGCCTGGAAAAGAATAGGATTGAACCAAAAAGAACACAAGTTACCTGAAGAGGGAAGAACATCAGGAATCTCAGATGCACAGAGCTAAAGATAAAAATGTTTCAGAGGAAGAAATTAACTGCTGGTGTCAAGAGATGGTGAGAGATACAAAAGGAAAACAATTAGAAAAGACCAATGAATTTTTCCAGAATAATGTCACAGAAAAGTAAATTTTTGTGTATTTGTGATGTAAAAATAGAAGAGGCCAAATTGAAAAGGACTTTGAAATCATAAAATAATGAATCAGCAGTGCCTGGGAAAATTAATTAGAGAAATCAGGTGTTAATGCATTTTAGAAAAGAAGTAAATTAATAAAAATAGTAATAATAAATGCAGGAACACTTGAAGATCACTGGACCCTTACAGAACTTTTATAATTATATGCTAAATCCATTTTGCATCTAACATATAATATTCCCCATAATGATCACTTAGTATGTGTTAATGAATATTAGACATCGATAGAAAAACCTCGTACTCACATTTCTATTGTGTGGGTATTTGATGCAGCAGAGAAGATGAAAATTATTACTATGGACAAAAAATTTTGTTCAGGGGCGCCTAGGTGGCTCAGTGGGTAAAAGCCTCTGCCTTCGGCTCAGGACGTGCTCTCAGGGTCCTGGGATCAAGCCCCTCATCGGGCTCTCTGCTCAGCGGGGAGCCTGCTTCCCCCTCTCTCTCTGCCTGCCTCTCTGCCCACTTGTGATCTCTCTCTCTCTGTCAAATAAATAAATAAAATCTTAAAAAAAATTTTTTTTTGTTCAGAAAAACTTAAATTCAAGAAAGAACTTTGGACAAAGTTGAGAATATTTTGCCAATGGAGCTTCATTTATTTTCATAAGCTTTCATTAGTAGGAGTACACTGGTCTTTCTTTACAGTCCAATTTTTACTTCCTTCTGAGTAGTCAGTTCTATACATAGAATCATATTGAGAGCTTTCATGAACTTCTTTGGAACTACTACCAGTCATAAAGGAATAGAAAGGCGCAGTAACTTTGAAGCAAAGAAGATTTGTAAAGAGGCACAGTGTCAAGGTTAGAACTTTTTTTTTTTTAAACGTATATTGTATTGTTTCAGGGGTACAGGTCTGTGAATCATCAGTCTTACACAATTCACAGAACTCACCATAGCACATACCCTCCCCAATGTCCATCACCCAGCCATCCCATCCCTCCTACCCCTCTCCCCTCCAGCAACCCTCACTTTGTTTCCAGAGATTAAGAGTCCCTTATGGTTTGCCTCCCTCCCCAGTCCTATCTTGTTTCATTTTTCCCTCCCTTCCCCCAACAATCCCCCACCCTGCCTCTCAAATTCCTTATATCAGAGAGATCATATGATAATTGTCTTTGTCTTTCTCTGATTGACTTATTTCACTTAGCATAATACCCTCTAGTTCCATCCACATCACTGCAAATGGCAAGATTTCGTGGTTTTGATGGCTGCATAGTATTCCATTGTATATATATATATACCACATCTTCTTTATCCATTCATCTGTTTATAAGGAGGAGATTTCCCCAATTGGTGAATGATGACAAATTAATATCTAACCCACCACCCTTTCAAAAACCACAGTTTTTAATATGGTTTTATGGGATGAAGCAGTCATTAAATATTTCTTGAAGTTTAGATAGGTCAGAGTTTGTTTATCTTATATCCATAAAATCCAGATTTCCTCTGTCCAGCAATGCTTAGGTTTTGGATCTGATCTATAAAAGGAAACAAGTGTGTTTATGTGTGTGTGTGTGTGTTTTCAGGTCATTTAAGAGATTTTTTTTTAAGTGCTATTTCTCTGCTGAAACAACTTACACTAGTCTATTTATATCCTCAATGATGCACTGATGTCAAAGGGAACTAAAATAAAAAGAGGTAATGTTGATTCCCATTTTAAACACAAAATTAGATTTCAACTCAGTAGTGCACTATGGTCATCGCAGATCTCTCAGTATTCTCAAAATCCTAGATAAGAAAACAAACAGATGGATATTAGTGATTTACCAAATTTCTCATAGAAAATTAACAAAGCAATATTCTGTTATTTTTGGTCTTTCATCCATTTTGAATCTATTTTTTGTATGGTGAAAGAAACTGGTTTAGTTTCATTGTCTTACTTCTGACCAGTTTTTCCAACACTGTTGAAGAGACTATTTTTTTCCCATTGCATATTCTTTCCTGCTTTATCAAAGACTAATTGAATATATAATTGTGGTTTATTTCTGGGCGTTCTCTTCTGTTCCATTTTTTTACCTTTCTATTTTTGTGCCAGTACCATACTATTTTGATTACTACAGCTTTTTAATATTACGTGAAGTCTGGAATTGCGATGTCTCCAGCTTTGCTTTTCTTTTTCAAGGCTGTTTAGGCTATTTGGGGTCTTTTGTGGTTCCATACAAATTTTAGGATTGCTCTATTTCTGTGAAAAATGCTATTTGTATTTTAATAGGGATTGCATTCAATGTGTTGATTGCTTTGGACATTTTAACAATATTTGTTCTTCCAGTCCTTGAGCATGGAATGTTTTTCCATTTCTTTGTGTCCTCTTCAATTTCTTTCATTAGTGTTTTATAGTTTTCAGAGTACAAGTCTCTTACTTCTTTGGTTAGGTTTATTCCTAGGCATCTTACTGTTTTTGGTGCAATTGTAAATGGGATTGATTCTATAGTTTCTCTTTCTGCTTCTTCATTATTGTTGTAGAGAAATGTAACAGGTTTCTGTATTTTGATTTTGTATTTTGCAGCCTTACTGAATTCGTGTATCAGTTCGGGCAGTTTTTGGTGGAGTCTTTCAGGTTTTCTATATAGAGTATCATGTCATCTGCCAATAGTGAAAGTTTTACTTCTTCCTTGTCAATTGGCTGCGTGTGTTTCTTTTGGCTATTTGATTGCTGAGGCTATGACTTCCAGTACCAGGTTAAATAACAGTGGTGAGAGTGGACATCCCTGTCTTGTTCCTGACCATAGAGGAAAAGCTCTCAGTTTTTTCCCATTAAGGATATTAGCTGTGGGTTTTTTGTCCGTTGCCTTTATGATACTGAGGTACATTCCCTCTATCCCTACTTTGTTGATGGTTTTTATCAAGAATAGATGTTGTACTTTGTCATATGCTTTTTCTGCATGTATAGAGAGGGTCATACAGTTCTTTTCTTAACCTTTCTTTTATTAATGTGGCATATTGAGAAGTTTTGCATCTCTGTTCATCAGGAATATCGGCCTATAGTTCACTTTTTTAGTGGAGTCCTTGGTTTTGAAATCAGGATAATGCTGGCCTCATAGAATGAGTTTTAAAGTTCTCTTTCCATTTCTGTTTTTTGGAAGAGTTTGAGAAGAATGTTAATTCTTCTTTAAATGTTTGGTAGAATTTCCCCTAGGAAGTCATCTGGCCCTGGACTTGCATTTGTTGGGAGTTTTTTGTTTACTCATTCAATTTCTCTACTGGTTCTTGATCTGTTCAAGTGTTCTTTTTCTTCCTGTTTCAATTATGGTAGTTTAAGTGTTTCTAGGAATTTGTCCATTTCTTCTAGGTTGTCCAATTTGATGGCATACAGTTTTTCTTCATATTCTTTTATAATTGTTTGGATTTCTGTGGTGTTGGTTGTTATTTCTTTTCTCTTATTTGTGATTTATTTATTTGGGTGTTTTCCCCCTTTTTTTTTTTTGATAAGTCTAGCTAAAGTTTTATCAATTTTATTATTTTTTTCAAAGAACCAGCTACTAGTTTTATTGATCTGATCGTTTGTTGTTGTTGTTTTTGTTTCTGTATCATTTATTTCTGCTCTCATCTTTATTAATTTCTTCCTTCCGCTGGTTTTGGGCTGTTTATTATTCTTTTTCAACCTCCTTTAGGTGTAAGGTTGTTTGAGACTGTTTTTTTCTTCTTCTTCAGGTTGGCTTGTATTCCTATAAACTTCCATGTTAGAATTACTTTTGCTGCATCCTAAAGATTTTGGACCACTGTGTTCTCATTTTCATTTGTCTTCATGTAATTTTTTATTTCTTTGAGTTTTTGGTTGGCCCATTCATTGTTTAATAGCATGTTATTTAACCTACACATATTTGTAGTCTTTCCAGATTTTTTCTTGTCGTTGATTTCTAGTTTTATAGTGTAGTGTTGTGGTCAGAAAACATGTGTGGTATGACTTTGATCTTTTTGAATTTTTAAAGATTTGTCTTGTGGCCTAATACGTGATCTGTTTTGGAGAATGTTCCATGTGTGCTTGAAAAGAATGTGTATTCTGCTGTTTCTGATGAAATGTCCCGAATATATCTGTTAAGTCACTTGGTCCAGTGTGTCATTCAAAGGTATTGTTTACTTGTTTATTTTCTGTTTAGATGAACTATCTTTTGCTATAAGTGGGGTGTTAAAGTCTCCTACTATTATTGTTATTATCAATTAGTTCTTCTACATTTATTACTAACTGTCGTATATTTGGATGCCACCATGTGGGGTACATAAATATTTACAATTGTTATATCTTCTTGTTGAATTGTTCCCTTTATTATTAAATAATGTGCTTCTTTGTCTCTTTTTACAGTTTTTGTGCAGTATGGATATTTTAATACTAATTGTTCTGATCCATGAATATAGAATTTCTGTTTCTGTCTTTTTAATTTCTCTCATCAGAGTCTTATAGTTTATGGGGTACAGATTTTTCACCTCCTTAGTAAAATTTATTCATAAGTATTTTATTGTGTTTGATGCCGTTATAAATGGGAATGCTTTCCTTTTGTTTTAGATATTTCATTGTTAGCATCTTGAAACACAATTGATTTTTTTTTTATGATTTTGTATCCTGAAACTACTGAATTCATTGATTAGTTCTCATAGCCAAAATATATGCAGCTCCTTATTTCTGGACTTTTTCCAATTTCTACATTTTACTACCATGAATAACCCTGGATTCAACTTCTATTTGTAAAAAAAAAAAAAAAAGAAAAGAAAAAGAAAATAGATAATAGCCTTAATTAATTTGTCTTAGACTAGTCTCCTAGAACTAGAATTATATTCTCAGTGAATGTGAACATTAGTAATACCCATTTTACATATCACTCTCTAGAAATGTTGCATCATTTCTTCTTGACCTACTTATAGAAAGCACTATTTCACTATATCTATGTCAAAATATACTGTTTTCTTTAAAATCTTTCTACTTTTATTACCAAAAATACAAGAAGATATATTAATTTGTATTTCTTTCATGATTTGAAGAAAACATATATCAATATGTATTAGCTATTTGGATTTCTCCTCCCATGATTTTCTGGATGTGTCAACTAATAGTTTACCTTGAAATCTTAGTTGTCCAAGTTTTGGATGTTTTAAATTAATTTTCTATATAAGGAAACATGAGAGAAACTACATCAGCTGATGGCAGGGGACACAAGTTTTAAAATTCACTTATTTAATTGGAAATAAAGGTGAATATTTCTGATATAAATATTAAGTATTAGAAGCATATGTTACAATCATCTTTGTGTAGTGTTTTTTAAAATAGGAAAGAGTTAAGTGATTTTGTCAAGAAGTCGAAGAAATGAACATTCTGGCATTTTCTGGCTCCAGGTATTATCAGTCTATGCAAACAGAAAGGCAGTTTGGCATAGTTCTCGGTAATACAGGCTATCTAGGAATGAACTTAAAAGTAAATAAAAGGTTATTTGATACCATTTCCTTAGTACAATGATACGGAATTAAATCCGTAAAATATTTAAGGGTAATAGAGAAATTAACTTATTTGGACAATTCTTTGTTCTTTTACTCTCCTAGATTTATTTGATTTAATTATAATTTCACAGGCTGCACCTTGTGACAGGTATTATTTTTAAAATGATTTCTAGAACACACTGGCTTCTCGATTGTCCTGTCCTTAATGTTCATGCATCAGAGTGTGTATTTTCAGCATTCATTATATTTGATTACTGCTTATTAAGTAAACATATTCTTGGGAGTATTTTAAATATAATATGACCTTAAACTGATATTATATGTTATATATAATAATATATATTATATACTATATAATATTATATATGTTATGGGACCTTAAACTGAGATCCCAGAGATCCCTATCCTCTTCCCACTTTTTTTTTTCTAATCAACTCGTGATCATGTTCTGGAAACTTGAGACTATTAATAGTGTGTCATCTAAATAATGGGGGAGTTACTGAACGTAAAGTGAAAATATGGCTACTTCTGTCCCTGTCATAAAATGTTTCTAGTAGAGATATTTCTTAAGCCTTAAGTTATCAGATGGTCTTACAGGAAAAGTCTTCATTATTCAAGAGGAAATTTAATCTCTGTATCCAGGTTTTCCTAGTTTAGGATCCTCAAATGGAATGCATAGTAAACCAATATCTCAAAAAAACTGTATGAAAAATGGAGATAATTTCCAAAATAAACATTTCTGAAGCACTTTTCATTTATTTAAGCACTACAGTCTATGTTTTAAGCAATTGTTTAGCTTCTCAAATTGAGTAGCACCTTTCACAGGTTGAAATTCTTCACATAAAATTAATAAGTCAAACTGAGTTGTATCGAATTACATAACATTTTGGCAACACATAGTCTAAGTGCTTCAAAGAAATAGATCTGAGTACATTTTGTTTTTTTAAACTAGTTCCTATACAAATTTGAGACAGGCAACATGAATGAATAACAATGAACACCACAACCCATACATAGATAAATAATCATTATTTCGCCGTATTTGTTTCTTCTCCCTTTCTGTCTGCTTATACACATGCATACGGATGTAATTATGTGTGTTGGTATTCATGTATGTATTTATACTACATAAATATAATTTCACAATATAAATTATAAATCGTTATATATATTAAATATATATAATACATAAATATATATTTAATTATAATTATAAATTTATATAATTTCACAATAAGCTGAAGACACTATGACAGTTTTCATCTTAAATATTATAGAGCGTATTCAGGGACAATAAGGACATATTCTATTAATCATTTTTATCAATAATTATTTATGTTTTGTCAATATGTCTTTTCAGTCTGTTAATCTAGAAGAGCTCCCTTACTCCTTATTTTGACAATATTGGCATTTGGTTGATACCATGCCAGATATCTTACAGAGTGTACCACAATCTAGATTTATCTTACTGTTTTCTTACATGTACTATTTTTTTTTATTTTTTTCTACTGGCATTAAAATAGAATTTATATATGAAGGCTTGAATAGATTCAAGATAACCTTCCATTTATTTTTTTTCAAAAATCTATCTTTGGTGAGTCTTTATAGTACATATTCCATATTATCAGGTTGGTATAAAGGATGTTGCTTCTGGATATCATTGCTTCCTGGCATTTTTAGTGCATAAAGCCATGTACTTATTTTAAGTTAAAATACATATATAATATGTTTCAATTAATGCAGAAATACACTTTTGCATTAAAATCTACAAGATTTTTCTTCAGTTCTTTTCTTGCTTTAGAATAAGTCCCATTAAGAATGCAGCATGAAGAGCCTCTGTTCTTCAGTTTATCTGGTCGTTAATAATTTGACATGGAGTTGGAATCAGTTTTCTCAGTGGTACTCAATTTTAGATGTTAGAAACTTCCTTCCAAATGTTTTGAATGTGTAAAATATTCACTTAGTCTTAAAAATTCAAAATTGCATAAGAATATACTCAATAAAATTTTACTTTTTCAAAAAAGATTTTTATTTATTTACCTGAGAGAGCGTACAGAGGGGGAGAGAGAAGCAGACTCCCTGCTGAGCAGAGAGCCCGATTCTGGTCTGGATCCCAGGACCCCCAGATCATGACATGAACTGAAGGTTGATGCTTAACTGACTGAACCACCCAGGTACCTCAGAAAATTTTTGCTTTTGACGCTCCGCTCATTTTGACCACTACTCACATAAAAGAGACCCAACATCTCCTTCATTGTTTTGTATAGTTATATGGTACTCCTTTGTGTTGATGTACCATTTTAAAAAATTTTTTAACTTGAACATTTGCACTGTTTTAAATTTTTGCTGTAACCAGTGCTACAGTGGATAACACTGGCATCAATTTTTTCCACCTTATTTGCAAAGGACTACATTTAGGGTGGATGCCTAGCTGTGGATTTGCTATCCAGTGTTTCATGGTGGTGTCAGGTTTCCCCCAATAGATTTTGTATCATTTTACCCATACACACCAGTGAACTATGAGAATAGCTTCCCCCCGCCCAACAAGGTCAATAGAGTGTTTTATCAATTTTTCTGTATTTTGATGTACTAAAAATTAAGAAAAATTTAAAATATGGTTCTTAATTTGAAATTCTTTTATTATAAGTGAGTCTGAGCAGTTTTCCTAAATTTAAACGTATTTACACTATGCTGTCAAAGGTATTTTTATGTTATTTGTCCATTTTTCTATGAGAATTTGCTTTTCTTAAATAGATACATACAGAAACATAATAGGAAAGACTGGAAGGGAGGGAGAGAGAGAGGAAGAGAAAGAATGAACACAGGGATTAAACATCTATGATAAAAATCTGCACATATATTCTGGTTTTAGTTTGAAGTGTGTGCGTATTTCTATGTTCCAGGTTTTTTTTAAATAGTGAAATTTATTCATCTTCTAATGCTTCTGAATTTTGAGAAATTTTGAGAAATTTGAGAACTAATACTCAGGCTTTCCAACTCCAACTTAGGATAATTAATAAATATTTTCTTGTAGTACTTGCATGATTTATTTTTAAACATTCAGATTTCTGATTCATTTGGAGTTTATCCTAGTGAACATAATGATATACATTTTCAGTTTTACTGTTTTTTTAATAACTATTGAATTGCCTTTAAAACATTGATCAAAAAGTCTTTTTTCCCCCTGAAACTTAATCTACTACATATTATACTTTCATAGGTAGTTGGGTTCAATTTTACTTTTTGGTGCCAGTATCGTTCTGATTGTTCATGTTGTTTTATGAGAAAGGTGTTTTTCTTTATTTTAATATTTTATATATAATATTATATATTTTAATATTATTTAATATTTAATTTAATTATTTAAAAATTTAATTATTTAATATTAATATTAATATTCTATATTTTAATATTTTCTTTATTTTAATATCTGGTAGTGCCAATTCTACACTGCCTTACTGATCTTTTTTATGGTTTCTTTGTCTAGTCATTTTTAAATATGACCTTCACAATGACCCTAAGTCTTGGCAGTTCTATTGGGACCACAGTAAATTTATATTTTACCTAATGTGGATTGATGTTTTTATAATGTTTGATTGTTAAGTTCAAAAAATAGTGTTTCCTTCCATTTTTTCAAAACTACTTTTGTGTCTTTCCGAAGTATTTAAAAATTTTTCTTCTCTAGGTTTTGTGCTTTTGTTTTTTTTTAAAGATTTTATTTATTTATTTGACAGAGACACAGTGAGAGAGGGAACACAAGCAGGGGTAGTGGGAGAGGGAGAAGCGGGGCTCATGCCAAGCAGGGAGCCTGATGCGGGGCTCGATCCCAGAACTCTGGGATCGTGACCTGAGCCGAAGGCAGATGCCTAATGACTGAGCCACCCAGGTGCCCCGGTTATGTAGTTTTAATCCTAGGTATTTTACTGGGTTGTTTTTTTTTTTTAACAAGATTTTCTTTGTAATTATTGGAATATAAGAAAGGTTTTTAAATTTCGTAATTTTTAATATTCTGATGGCTTACTGAAATGTTTGTATTGGTTTTTAATCTTTTTTAACTTTCCAGACATGCTATCATAAAATGAGGAAATTAGGATTTTTTTCTTTGTTTCAATTCTTATTTCTCACATTTCCTGTGTTCTTGCTGTTTTGAATAATACCTATAGTTCAGTGTTAAATATCAGTATAAGAAACAGTGGTCCTTTTCTGTATTTTAGTGGTAATTGCTCTCTCTCAGTGTGCATCATATATTGACTTTGCAACTGAAGTAGGTAGATTTATGTAGATTCAAGGTTAGGAAGTCATCATAATTTTTTATTTTATTGGTAATTTGTTAACAAATAGTGGACTTTTAAAAAGTTTTTATGTCAATAGTATGAATTACATTAGTGGATATCCCATATTAAATCATCCAATTTCTAGAATAAATCCTACTTCACCATGATGTATTGTTTTTAGTGTGATTTTTAGATCCTTCTGCAATTATTTTATTTGTGATTAAGCAGGAGTAGTCTGTACTTATTTTTTATTGTATATCTTTTATGCCATTATAACTTTAACATTCTTCTAAAATGAAATGACAGTCTCGATTGGGGATAATATCAATATCTTCATTTATTAAAAACTCTGAATGTTTCTGGTCCTTCTTAATCTTTGTAACAGTTTAACTAGCATTAGAATTGACTACTTTCAGTGTTTGGTAGAATTTTCCAGTGAAACTCAATCTGGTTCTTGTGAAGGTAGCACTTTGAAATTGGTTTTTGTTTGCTTTGTCTGACATACATTTTTAAAATCTGAAAGGCAGTAGGTATACAGATGTTTTGTTGATGCATTCTTTTTTTGCAGAAGCTAAAAAAAATAACATTTTTGAAATGGGGGTTTTTTACTTCTAATGCTGTTTTATCCAGCCAAGGCTATTTTTTTGACAGTATCTCTTCATTCTTGAACGCGGAAATCAGCTGATGATTAATGTGTATATTACTTTGTTGATTGCTTATAGAACTTAAAACAGAAAGAGTGAAAAAAATAATGAAAAAAGGGTTACCTCAAAATTTTTAAATATCATTTATTTCCCCTGCTGCTATCTGAAAGAAAAGCGATGAATAATTTCCACCTGACGGCTATTATTTATTTTCTCCCTTAATCATTAAAAATAAACTCAGTGATAGAATTGTCATATCTGTATTCATGCGTTTGTCAATATCTTAATTTTGAAAGGAATTTTTTTCCCCACATAACCCAATTGCAAAATGCTCTCCCCTGTGACCACCACAGATGTGCCCATGGAATTCTAAATGTTTCTCCTGAAATATGTTTATACAAAGCAACCAAAAACTTTCTGTGAATTTTCCTTTGCTCAGGGCATACTTCTGATTGGTACATAACACCTGCTCAAAGCAAAAATTCTTTGTGATTTCTATTAATCAGGGGCAAAAGGGTATCTTAAAAATCAGAGAATGTAGTATTTATAAATTCATGAATAATGCTCAATACCCTAACTATAAAATCACTATATGAAAGCAGTTTGTATATTATTAATTATAAAGTGCATAGAGAGAAATTTTTTTTTTGCCTTTACTGATATCAGGATAGGAATATTTATAGGTCTGAGCAATTAAAATATCCCAGAGTTAATTCTTTTAGGATTTCTGAGTGTCTCACACATAGTTCAAAAATTAAGTTATTGAGAAATGAGTACTGTTTGAGCCCCAAACTTGCTGTTCTCTCCCCCTTTCTTTTTTTAAGTTTTTATTTAATTTCCAGTTCAATTTTCCAGTTAAAAAAATAATAAATTCTAGTTAGTTAATATACAGTGTAATATTAGTATCAAGTGTACCATATAGTGATTCAACACTTCTACACATCTCAGCAAGTGCAGTCCTTAATCCCCATCACCTATTTTACCCAACCCCCACCCACTTCCCCTCTGGTAACTATCAGTTTGTTTTCTATAGTTATGAGTCTCTTTCTTGGTTTACTTCCCCTCTCTTTTTTCCCACCTTTGTTCATTTGTTTCTTAAATTCCACATATGAATGAAATCATATGGTATTTTTCTTTCTGTGACTGACATATTTTGCTTATTAGCACAATACACTCTAGTTCCATCCATGTCATTGCAAATGACAAGATTTCATTCTTTTTATAGCTGAGTATTATTCCATTGTGTATATGTACCACTTCTTCATCTATGTGTCAGGCAGTAGACACGGGCTGTTTCCATAATTTAGCTGTTGTAGATAATGCTGCTATAAACATCAGGGTGCATGTATCCCTCTGAATTAGTACTTTTGTGTTCTTTGTGTAAATACCTAGTAGTGCAATGGCTAGATTGTAGGGCACTTTTATTTTTAACTTCTTGAGGAAACTCCATACTGTTTTCCACAGTAGCTGCACCAGTATGCATTCCTACCAGCAGTGTACGAAGGTTCCTTTTCCTCCATATTCTTATCAACACATGTTTCCTGCGTTTTTGATTTTAACTCTTCTGACACTTATGAGGTTATCTCTCATCGTAGTTTTGATTTACATTTCCCTGATAATGAGTGATGTTGAGCATCTTTTCAGATGTCTGTTGGCCATCTGGATGTCTTCTTTGGAGAAATGCCTATTCCTGTCTTCTACCAATGTTTTAACTGGATTATTTGAGTTTTTTTGTGTGTTGAGTTTTATAAGTTCTTTATGTATTTTGAACACTAACCCTTTATCACGTTTGTCACTTGTAAATATCTTTTCCCATTGCAAAATTTGCTTTTCATTTTGTTGGTTGTTACCTTCACTGTGTAGAATCTTTTTAAAAGCAAAAATAAACAACTGGGATTTCATCTACCCTTTACTCTTTAAAAAAAAGATTTTTCCATTCATTCAGCAAATACTTCATAAGCACATGTTATTTCTCTTGGAAATACACATAATTACATCTATGTCATCTATAATGTCCTTACCATGTTGTGGATTTAATGACCATGAAATAGTAAATTCTGGCTCAATTTTATTTTACCTGCTTAAGAAAGCCTTAAACATCATGAAATGCTTCCAGATTTAGTGAGTTGAGCTCTTTCCACTTTGCTGTTGGAAGTGTAGGTGATCACAAAGAACAATTTAAAAATAATTGTCAAGATACTCAAAAACATAGGATCTTTGACTTAGTAATTCTCATTGTAGAATTTTGACTTAAGAAAGCAGAACCTCGGGTAATAATTTAATTATAAAGAAGTTCAACATTATTTAATGTAAAACTGGAAATAAATATCAAGCAATAGTATATCTGAATATATACTATATATCTGAATTCCTATACCGTATATTCAGTTGTGTAAAGAGCTGCATAGCTCATGAGACCTATTTCAACTTGAGAGTCAAAATTTTAAAATCAGAAGCAAAGCTTTAGAACTCAAAGAATGTCTCAAGCAAACGCGTTGCCCCAACCCTCATAACTTAGTTCCAGCCAGACTTTGTACTACCTCAGAACCATTATATTACAGTTACTATCATATTACCCATTGTCATTATTATCAGTCATTATTTCATTAAGACTCATTTTCATTGTTCTATTTTACTGTCATCACTACTTGAAATTACCAGATTGATATTTTTTGTTATTATTTGTCTCCTCGTATTGAGATAAAAGCTGCATGACAGTCTGGCCTATTCAGTACTCCCTATTAACATAAACATATTTCTTGATTGCACGCACTCAAAAATGTTCAATACATAAATAGGTGAATAAAAAATTAGTAATAGGATATGGAACCATTAAAGCACTTTTTAAAAAGATTTTATTTATTTGAAATAGAGAAAGAGAGGGAGCGCAAGCAGGAGCAGGGAGAGGGAGAAGTAGACTGCACACTCGGCACAGAGTCCAGCGCAAGGCTCAATCCCAAGACCTTGAGATCCTGATCTGAGCAGAAATCGAGTTGCATGCTTAACCAACTGAGCCACCCAGGTGCACTTAAAATATTTCAAATATTTTTTTTTTTAAATGAGTGTTCAGGGGCACCTGGGTGGCTCAGTGGGTTAAAGCCTCTGCCTTCAGCTCAGGTCATGATCTCAGGGTCCTGGGATCGAGCCCCGCATCAGGCTCTCTGCTCAGCGGGGAGCCCGCTTCCTCCTCTCTCTCTGCCTGCCTCTCTGCCTACTTGTGATCTCTCTCTCTGGCAAATAAAAATAAAATCTTTAAAAATAAAAATGAGTGTTCAACAAAATTGTCGTTATTGCTTCCACACATATTTATAAGCAGAGAGAAGCAAAAATATGAATATGTTGAGTGATAATTCACAGAAGTATTAAAACTATAAATTTTGATCTCTATACTTTTCTTGCTAAATTCTCTGTAATGGGCATTATTAAGTTTCTAATCAGAAAATTAAACACAGTATCTCAAGCTAACCATACATAGTAGGAAAATCATATGAATAGAGACATTTCTCTCTTATAACTCCTTAATATATGCCACTTTGAATAAACTACTAGAGCACTTAAAAACTTCAGGAGAAAAAAAGAACATATATATAATATGGAAAAGAAGATGTGTACAGCTACTAAGAAATAGCTCTTGATAAAAATCAAAGATTATCAGATGTTGGTAGTTTAAAAATGTTACAATCAATGTTCAAAACAGTCTTGCATGAGCATAAAGTTAATTTTCTTTTAATGTTTGTTTATTAAGAAGAACTTAGTTATATCATTTTCTCAATGAGAAAAAATTACAAGAAAATCCGCTAAAACTTTCAGAAAGTATCTTTATTACAAAATATCAACTATCATTACATACCTCATATGCCATTATGTTTCTAACATCCTTGTAAAATAAAATAATTGAATATAATTTTCTTGACATGATTGGTCATAAAATACCATTAAGTTAGTGATCTGTGAATAAATCAAAATTATCTTTTTTCTCTTCTAGAGATCTAGTAACAAATATTTGTTATTTTAAAAATCATATTGAAATGTAAGTCTTAAAAATACTAAAATAATTCTTGCCTAAAATTTTCAAAACAATTGCTGCGTAAAACTTTTCATAAATAATTTTCAAAAACAATTCTTACCTAAAATTTACCAGAAGCATTTTTGAGTGAACTGTTTAGGTATCAATAGTTTTTCTAAGTGACATAATCTACAAATTCATTCAAATTAAAATATTCAACACTTGTAATATTATACTGACCAAGCTATTATGGGCTTATTAAATGATTAATCCCAGTGTGATTTTCAGAAAAAAAAAAGGCATTCTATGTCAGCATAGAAATATAATTACACTGTTATTGTGCTCAACTGTCATCGAAGAGAATACAGAATGAGGTTGGGTAACATTACCTTGCTAGCTGAATTTTGGCTTATAAAATTATTTGAAATGCGAGAGACTTTGTAGAGTCAATTAAAACTTAAATACTTAAGGAACGATATGTTTAATCATTTGAAAGTTACTAGGTTGTTTTTATAGTTCTTTGATATAAATGAACAAATGTAGAAAATGTTTCATTGAGGAAGGTAAAATTAATTATTGAATATCATAAAATTACAGTCTCTTAATAAAAATTAAAATCTCTAAGCTGTTAAGAATAAGAGAGGAACTCTTTCTGAAGCTGCTACTAACTAATTACCTTAGTTTTCCTTAATATTGAACCTCAGTTTTGTTCAAATCAGCAATATGGTTAAATAAAATAATCGGTGATTTCCTTGGAAAGATGGATGCATTCATTCCCAATGATTCCGAACTAAGAATTAAGACATGATTAAAGTTACTAAATAAGGAGGAAATTTTTCTCATGCAAATGACAATGTAGTCAGCAGGACATAAGCATTTATTGGTTAATATTTTCCATTGTCTAAAATTCATCTTTAGCCTGCCCTTATTGAAGTGAAGTCTTTTAGATTTAATTATATTCTGTTTTCCTCTTAAATTTTTATAAGTTCATTTTTCTTTCCCCTTATTGAAATATTAACATACAACATGTGACGTTTTAAGGTGTACAGTCTGATGGTCAGATACAGGCATGCATTGCAAATGTTTACCACAATAATCTTAGTTATTAATACCTCTGTCCTCTCACTTTTAATTTGGGGGAAGAGTGGTAATATTTAAGATTTACTCTCTTAACAACTTTCAAGTATATAATACAGTATCGTTAATTATGGTCATGATGTTACACACTAGATTCCCAGAACTTAGTGATATTGTAGCTTCAAGTTTGTGCGCTTTGACCAAATTCTCATTCCTGCCACCCACAGCCCCTAGCAACCACCATCGTGCTCTCTGGGTCTATGAGATTGGTTTTTTTAGAGTCTGCACGTAAATGACAACATAAAGAACCTAGAGTGTACAATACTGACTGAAATGTCAGAGAAAGACAAATACCGTATGATTTCACTCGTATGTGGAATTTAAAAAACAAAACTAACAAAGGAAAAAAAGACAAATAACAAAAAAGGCTCTTAAAAATAGAGAACTGGTGGTTACTAGAGGGGAGGGAGGTGGGGAGATAAGGGAAATTGATAAAAGGGATTAAGAGTGCACTTCTTTTGATGAGTACTGAGGAATATATAGAATTGTTGAATTATTACATAGTACACCTGAAACTAAACAGTCAGTAATACTTGATTAAAAAAAAAAAAATACTTGTCATTCTCTGACTTTTTTCCTTTAATATAATGTCCTCAAGCTCCATCTACGTTATTGCAAAAGTCAGAATTTCCTCCTTTCCTGGTGCTAAATACTATTCTATTGTTGTGGACAGGGGCACCTGGGTGGCTCAGTCAGTTAAGCGTCTGCCTTCACGTGAGGTCATGATCCCGGGGTCCTGGTATCAAACCCTACATTGGGCTTCCTGCTCAGCGGGGAGCCTGCTTCTCCCTCTCCCTCTGCCACCCCACCCTGCTTGTGCTCTTTCTCTCTCACAAATAAAGCCTTTAAATAAGATTCCATTTTTGTGGATATGTACTACCTTTTCTTTATCCATTCATCTTTTGATATACATGTAGGTAGATTCCATGTATTGGTTGTTGTTCATAATGCTACAATGAACATGAAGCTACAAATATCTCCTCAAGTTTCTGTTTTCATTTCCTTTGTATATACTACCTAGGAGTGCATTTGCTCAATCATATGGTAGTATTATTTTTAATGTTTTTGAGGAAACTCCATACTGTTTTCCATGGTGGCTTACCATTTTATATTCCCAAAATAGTGCTCAAGGGCTCTCCTTTTCCCACAGCATTGCCAACATGTGTCTCTTGTCTGTTCAATATCGCTGTTTTAACAGGTGTGAAATACTATTTCGATGTGGTTTTGATTGGCATTTCTCTGATGAAGTGATGTTGGACACCTTTCATGTACCTGTTACCCATCCGTATGTCTTCTTTAGAAAAATGTCTATCAGGTCCTCTGCCCATTTTTTAATTAGATTGCTTGGGTTGTTGCTATTGAGTTATGTGAATAAATTACATAGATTTTATATTAACTCCTTATCTGATAGATGGCTTTAAAAATATTTTCTGCTGTTTGTAGATTACCTTTTTATTTTCCTAATTCTTTTGCTTTGCAGCTTTGTAATTTAATATAGTTCTACTTGTTTATTTTTGCCATGGTTGTTTGTGCTTTTGTTGTCATATCCAAAAAAATCACTGCCAAGACCCATATCGAGGAACATAGTCCCTGTGTTTTCTTTTAGTAGTTTTACAGTTTGGGATCTTATATATATAAGAATTTAAGCCATTCCAAGTTAATTTGGGAGAGTGGTGTTAAGATAGGAGTCCAGTTTCATTCTTCTGTATGTTATTTTCTTTTTTTCTTTTTTTTAAAGATTTTATTTATTTATTTAACGGGGGAGCGGGGGAAGCAGGCTCCTCACTGAGCAGAGAGCCTGATGTGGGGCTCGATCCCAGGACCCTGAGATCATGACCTGAGCCGAAGGCAGAGGCTTAACCCACTGAGCCACCCAGGTGCCCCCCCCTTTTTTTTTTAAAGATTTTATTTATTTACTTAACAGAGTCTTCTGTATGTTATTGTTCAGTTTTCCCAACACCATTTATCGAAGAAACGATCTTTCCTCTATTGAATCTTCTGCTTCCCTTGTGAAATATTAGTTCACCATACACGCAAGGGCTCATTTCTAGGCTCTAGATTCTGTTCTGTTGTTGTGTGTGTCTGGATTTATGCCAGTACCTTTCTGTTTTGATTACTACAGCTTTGTATAAAGTCTGAAATCAGGAAGTATTATGACTACCAACTTCGTTTTTCCTCAGGATTCCTTTGGTGATTCAGAGTCTTTTGTTGTTCCATAAAATTTTAGGATTGTTCTTCTCTTACTATGGAAGTTCTTCTCTTACTATGTTCTTCTTCTCTTACTATGTTCTTCTCTTACTATGTCATTGGAATTTTGCTAGGGCTTGCACTGAGTCTGTAGATAGCTCTGGGGAGTATGGACATTGTAACAGTGTTCACGTCTTCATGTTATTTCATTCATGTCTTCAGTTATTTCATCAGTGTCTTAAATTTTTTTAATGTCTTAAAATTTTTTTAATGAAATATATTTGATATACTGTAAAATTTCAGTTGTATAAAATGTTAACTTGATACATGTATATATTGTAATATAATTGCCATTGTAGCAATAATTAGCACCTCTATCATGTTACATTATATTTCTTTTTAGTGATTAGAGTAATTATGTTTTTGTCTCTTGGCAAATTCGACGGTTATAATACCGTTGTTGTATTGACTATCCTGTGCATTAGATCTCTAGATCTAACTACTCATTGTATGTTTGTAACCTCGGTCAGTATTTGTTCTTTCCCTCTATCCCCCACCCTGGTAACCCTCATTTTACCGTTTCTATGAGTTTGGCTTTTTTAGATTCCACATGTGACTGATATCATATAGGTTTTTCTCTGACTTACCTCGTATAGAGTAAGGTCCTCAAAGTCCGTTCATGTTTTCACAAATGGCAGGATGTTCATTCTTAGGTTAAAGATATTCCTACATATTTTGATGCTCTTGTAAATGGAATCGTGTTTCTTTTTCAGATAGTTTTTTCTTGGTGTATAGAAACACAACTAACCTTTTTTTATTTTTTTTTAAGATTTTATTTATTTGTTTGTCAGGGAGAGAGAGAAAGCACAAGCAGGGAGAGCTGTAGGCTGAGCAGGGAGAGGGAGAAGCAGGGAGAAGACATGGGACTCAATCCCAGGACCTTGGGATGATGACCTGAGTGGAAGGCAGACACTTAACCGACTGAGCCACCCAGGCGGCCCCACAACTAATCTTTTTATATTAATTTCATATCCTGCAACTTTAATTTGGTGATTAGTTCTAGTAGTTTTTTGGTCAGGTCTTCAGGGATTTTCTATATAAGATCATATTTTCTGTAAACTGAAATAGTTTTACTTCTCCCTTTCCAGTCTGGATGCCTTTTATTTCTTTTTTTGCCTGATTGCTCTAGTAGGATTTTTAGTGCTGTACTGAATAGGAGCTGAGAGTGGGCACCTTGATCTTATTCCTAATCTTAGCAGGAAAGTTTTCAATTTTATACCATTGAGGTTTTTTATATAGACTTTGCTATGTTGAGGTACATTCTTTTTATACCTAGTTTCTTCAGTGTTTTTAACATGAAAGGATGTTGAATCTTGTCAAACGCTTTTCCTGCATCTCTTGAGATTACAAGATTTTTTCCATATTTATTTTTATTTAAATTCAGTTAACTAACATATATTATTGGTTTCAGAGGTAGAGGTCATTGATTTATCAGTCTTTTATAATACCCAGTGCTCATTACATCACATGCCCTCCTTAACGGCCATCACCCAGTTACTCCATCCCCCCACCCAACTCCCCTCCAGCAACCCTCAGTTTGTTTCTTATGATCAAGAGTCTTTTATGGTTTGTCTCCCTCTCTGACTTTGTCTTCATTTTATTAATTTATTATATTTAATTATTTGGATATATTGATCTACCCTTGTATTCCAAGGAAAAATCCCACTTGATCATGGTGTATAGTCTTTTCAGTGTCCTGTTGGATTTGGTTTGCTAGAATTTTGTTGAGATTTTTTGCAAATATATTTATAAGAAAACCACAGGCCAGGGCACCTAGGTGGTGCAGTTGGTTGAGTGACAGACTCTTGCTTTCAGCTCAGGTCATGATCTCATGGTCGTGAGATCCAGCCCCACATTGGGCTCTGTGTTCAGTGTGGAGTCTGCTTGAGTCACCCTCTGCTCCTCCTGCTCATGCTCTCTCTCTCTCTCTCTCTCTCTTTCTCTAAAATAAATCTTAAAAACAAACAAAAAAAACCCACAGGACAATATCCTTATACATAGTATCCTAATATGACTTTGGTATCAGGGTAATGCTGGTCTCATAAAATAAAGTTAAGTTTAGGAGTGTTCCCTCCTCTTCTATTTTTAAGAAGAGTTTGAGAAGAACTGGTATTAATTTTTTTAAATGTTTGGTAGAATTCACCGGTGAAATCATCTTGCCAGTGTTTCCTACTAGGTATAATGTCTACTCTTTCAGTTCTGAGTCTTCTTTTTTTTATTCTAGCTAAGGGATTGTCGACTTTTTTATATTTTAAAAAACACACCTTTTAGTTATATTTTCTATAGTCTTTTTAATCTCCATTTATTTTTGCTCTGATCTTTGTCATGTTTTTTCTTCTACTAACATTGGACTTAAGTTCTTCTTTTTCTAGTTCCTCGAGGTGTACATGTAGATTGCTTATTGGAGAGCTTTCTTTTAAGGTAGGCATTAACTTCCCTTTTAGAACTGTTGCTGCTGCATCACATAAATTTTGGCATATTGTGTTTCAATTTTCATTTGTTTCAAGTTTTTTCGATTTCTGTTTTTATTTCTTTGATGTATTGTCAGTTCAGGAACATGTTTAATTACCACATATTTGTGAATTTTTTTCTATTACTGATTTCACTTTTCATAGCATTGTGGTCAGAAAAGATACTTGGTATAATTTCAGTTCTCTTACATCTGCCACATGTGTTTTGTGACTTAAGATAAGGCATATCCTGGAAAATGGTCTATGCATGCTTGAAAAGAATGTGTATTTTGCTGCTGTTGAAATTATCTGAGTATGTGTTTAGGTCCATTTGGTGTAGTTCAAGTCCAGTGTTTCCTTATTGATTTTCTGTCTGGGTGATATATCCATTGTTTAAAGTGGGGTTAAGTCCCTTACTGTTATCGTATTATGGTTCTCTATAGTGATATATTAATATTTGCTTAGTACATTTATGTGCTGCAGTATTGGATGAATATTAATGATTATTACAGTCTATTGATAAGCTGACCTGTTTATTTTAAAATGATTTTTTTGTTACGATTTTTGACTTAATGTCTATTTTTTTCCTTATAAAAGTACATCTACCCCTGCTTTCTTTTGGTTTCCATTTGCATGGAATGTCTTTCTCCTTGTCTTCACTTTGAGCCTATTTCTGTCCTTTAAGCTGAAGTGAGTCACTTGTAGACAGCATATAATTTATTTTTTAATCCATGTAGCCACTGTGTCTTTTGGAGAGTTTGGTCCCTTTTCATTTAAAAAAAAAAAAAAAAAATTTGTGTGAGCAGGGGGGAGGGGCAGAGGGAGAGGGAGAATACTTAAGCAGACTCCCACTGAACATGGAGAACAATGTGGGGCTTGATCTCAGGAACCGGAGATCATGACCTGAGTTGAAATCAAGAGTCAGCCACTTAACCAACTGAGCCACTCTTGTGCCCCTAGTCCATTTACATTTAAGGTAATTTTTAATAAGACTCACTAATACCATCTTATTCTTTTTCTGGCTGTAGTCTTACCAAGGAAGCCACTTTGGGACCATGGTATGTGCCTGGGTCCCCTAGAGCCTACAGGGACTGACCTAGGATAACGGGCATAAGCCGGTGTTGGGACACATTGGCGCTGGTGTGTGCCCTGAAATCAGACACTTACTTTACCATCCTTTTCCCATGGGGGAGCATCTCTTTCACTCTTTCTTTGATAGGCTGCCTAGACATGGGGGATGTGTAATGGGGGATATGTGAATCTGTCCTTCCTACTGTTATCAATCCCAAATTTGACTGCCCCTTGCTCAAGAGGCCAGTACGCAAGAGATGAGTGTTGATTGGAAGGAATTTGAGTTTTATTCGGGAGGCTGGCAACCTGGGCAGAAGGTGGACTCTTGCTCAAAAGCCACCTCCAAGGTTTCTACCTAGCCCAAGTGTTTTTAAAGGGGTCTAAGGCAGTAACTCAGCAAAGGAAGTGTAGTGGCCTACAGCATTTCTTGATTATGTGGAGACTTGATGATGCCAGTTCCAAATATTATCTCAGTGGGAGGCTTTGTTGCAAGGGGCTCTGGTTCTTGTGATGTGCAGGAGTACTCTGTTTTTTCTGCAAAGGAGGGCAAGGTCTACAGATCCAAAGGAAGATCAGTAAGATCATTTATGTGACCTAAACGAAGAAAAACATTTTCCTAACAAATTAGCTGGGCTAATCAGAAAGCCAAGGTGGCTTCAAACAGACTTGCTGGCCTCTGTGGGCAAGATAAAATCTGATCCTTCACTCAAGGGAAGCAGTCTGCAGATATCAAACAAAGTAAATTTGCTCTCTTACAGATCAAGGTTCTCAGTGTAGCAGGTACCGAGTACGTTGTCTGAAAGCAACTCAACCCTTAAGACCAACTGGAATGCTGTAATACTATCTTTCTCATTGCATCTTTTTTAATTTCTGTGTTTTTTTTTTTTAAAGATTTTATTTTTACTTATTTGTCAGAGAGAGAGTGAGAGAGAGATCACAAGGAAGCAGAGAGGCAGGCAGAGGCAGAGGGAGAAGCAGGCTCCCCGCCGAGCAAGGAGCCCGATGTGGGACTCGATCCCAGGACCCTGGGATCATGACCTGAGCCGAAGGCAGCCGCTTAACCAACTGAGCCACCCAGGCATCCCTAATTTCTGTGTTCTACCTGTATGCCATAATCCCTGACCTGAATCTTTGGTTCTGTGTGCAAAATAGTTCTTCAAATCCATGTATGTGTGTGTGGTGGTGTGGAAGCATATTGCTATACCACCATTTTGTCTAGTGGTTCATTTTAAGGTTAACATAAAATGTACATGTTCCATAGTCAATCATCTTTTATGTCATGTTAGACCATATTAAACAGTATTCATTTGGGGCACCTGGGTGGCTCTGTCGGTTAAGAGTCCAACTCTTGATTTCAGCTCAAGTCATGATCTCAGGGTCCTGAGACTGAGCCTTATGTGGGAGGGGAGGGTTTGCTTGGGATTCTCTGTCTCCCTCTTCTTCAGCCCCCCCCCCCCACTCTTACTTTCTCTCTAAAATAAATAAGTCCTTTAAAAGAATATTCATTTAAACTTCTTATGGAGCTGCATGAATGAGTTATTTGGTACCTAGTACTCACATTTAAGTCACTACTCCATGCATTTAAGTTTATATGGGCTAATTTTTTTTAACTTTTGCCATTGTGATTTACATTTGAGAGAAAGTCTAAGAACTGTCTAAATTTTAAAGCATTATTTTGTATTCCAAACCATCTGATGAAATATAATACCTGTAATTTGGTTACAGGTTCTGAGAATTGGCACCAGTGTGTGTTGTTCAAAGTCAACTACTTAAGTAATTGCAAATACTCAGTGTTTTCCTGTATGTAATTACTGTCATTTGAATTGGTAATTTTCCCAGTTAGTAACAATGATAATTAAACCAAAATGTAATTCACTTTGTAGGTGTCCATGAGAGATGTTATATGAATAAATTGAATATACATCCATTCTTTAAAGATACTGCTATATACACATAATATGTTGTTCTTCAGGATTCCCAATGAATAAGAAATGTAACTATAATAAATATAATAATAGCCAGTAAGTGAGTTTGTATAACTAAATCCAAAAACATATTTTAATGGTTTCTAAACATTTTCCATTAAAAGTAACTATGTATCATGGTAGTTCTTAAAAATACATTTTTAAGCCTGATAATTATTATGTTTTTGTGATTGCACCTTGTAAACCTTTGTGGGGCTTTTTATGAGAAATTCAGTTTTCCAATACAATAGCTTCAAAACTGTGAGAATATTTTTGGAACTGATTAGTAGTATAATAAATACTACTGGGGTAGGAATGCAATTTAGACTGAAAACAGAAATACTAATTCTACCCACACTTATAATCTTCTACTCAAAGGTCATTGAATTGGTACACATGTAAGAAGACAGATACAGATATAGGTAGATAGCCAGAACTTGAAGGGAACTGAAAATTTTGGTGAATAGCAGTAAAATCAATGACTCAACACACAAAACCAACTCAACGAATAGTCTAAATTGTGTAACAAATGACCATGCTCAAAATTCTTGTGAATGTATGGATGGTATTTGGGAAAAAATTCTATATACCACTTAGGGATCTCTTGTTTTCTTGGACTATGTATGTGTGTTTTCTGGATACTTTCATTTTTTAAAACAATTTATAAGACTAATTGACTAGTCTATATTTGATTAAGTTATTCTACCCTCAATTCAATATGTATTTAAATTGTAACACACATTACAATAATTACAGGTTATAACAGTAGCTGCTATTATATGGTCATAAAGTTTTGTCTTTCATTATTTTTTAAAAGGTTTTATTTAAGAGCGAGAAAATGAGAGAGAGAGCATGAGGGGGGGAGGGTCAGAGGGAGAAGTAGACTCCCTGCAGAGAGGGGAGCCCAATGTGTGGCTCAATCCCGGGACTCCAGGATCATGACCTGAGCCAAAGGCAGTCACTTAACCAACTGAGCCCCCCAGGCACCCCTGTTTCATTATACTTATGAATAATACAATTTATGAAAATATAAGGCAAATATTCTATAATATTTATCATGTAAATGAATTTGGTTCTTAAAGACTTTCAGTTGTAACTTGGCAATCATTATATTTGTCTCTTTTATCAACTTTATTTCAGTGACAACAGCCTTTTCCACTCTTAATTATCCCAATACTGAGTAGAAAGCTTGATTTCCTCACCATTGCCGGCTTTGTTTTCTCAATATAAGTGACAAATCCATCCTTTCAAGTGCTCTCATATATTGTTTTTTTTTTAATAGACTTTATTTTTAGAGCAATTTTACATTGACTGCAGAATGGAGCTGAAGGTACAGAGATTTTCTATATACTTGTTGCCCTCATTTTTACAAAGCCTCTCCTATTATCAGAACCCTATGCCAAAGTGCTTTGATATAACTGATGAACATACGCTGACACATCATTGTATCCAAGGTCTATAGTTTATCATAGAATTCACTCTTGGTCATAGAATTCACTCTTGGTGTTAAACCTTCTATGTATTTGGACAAATGCCTTAAAATTGCTTCATGCTTGACCTATTCATCCTTCCTCCTCCCCAATACCAGGCAACTACTGATTTGTTTTTTTCTGTCTTCAAAGTTTTGCCTTTTACACAATATCGGACACTGATAGTCATATAGTATATAGCATTTTAGGATTGGCCTTTCACTTAATAATTTCTATTTAAGTTTCCTCAATGTCTTTTCTTGTCTCACTAGCTCATTTTTGTTTAGCACTGAATAATACTCCATTGTCAGCATGTATCGCAGTTCATTTATACATTGATTTACTGAAAGACATCTGGGATGCTTCCAAGTTTGGACACTTAGGAATAAAGCTGCTAAAAACATCCCTCTCCAGGTTATTGTGTAGACATAAATGTTTGATGTCTTCGGATACATAAGCAGCAGCATGATTACTGGATCGCATTCTGGTATTCTGTATTGTAATAAACTACCCCATGTCTTCTAAAGTGGCTGCATCATTGTGCATTTTCACCAGCAACAAATGAAAGTTACTGTTGCTTCACAACACCCTTGCACGTGGTGGTGTCAGCTCTCTAGATTTTGGCCACCCTAATAGGTGTGAGGTGGTATCTCACTGTTGTTTTCATTTGCATTTCCCTGATGACATACGATGTGGAGCATCTTTTGATGTGCTTATTTGCCATCTGTATATTTTCTTTGGTCAAGCATGTGTTAAGGTCTTTGGCTCATTTTCTGATTAGGTTTTCTTACTCTTGAGTTTTAAGGCTTCTTATATGTTAAATGTTATAACTGGATAACAATCTCATAGCAGATGTATCTTTTGCAAGAATTTTTCTCGTTCTTTCATCTGTCTCGTCCTTCTTTTCATATTGTCTTTCATGGAATAGGCATTTTTCAACTTTAATGAAGTCCAGTTTATCCATTATTCTTTCATGGCTAGAGCCTTTGGTGTTGTATCCAAAAAAGTCATCACAATATCCAAGGCCATCCAGCTTTTTTTCTTTGTTGCCTTCTTGGAGCTTTACAGTTTCGTGTTTTGTGTCTTCTTCAGTTTCTTTCGCTATTATATTACAGTTTTCAGTGTTCAGTTCTTTCACTTCCTTGGTTAAATTTATTTCTAGATATTTTCTTTTTGCTGCAACTCTAAATGGGATAATTTTCTTTATTTCTCTAATAGTTCATTATTAATATACAAAAATCTGTTGGATTTCTATACACTAATTCTTTATCCTGCAACTTTATTGAATTCATAGATTAGCTCTAAAAGTTTTTTTTTTTTTTTTTAAGATTTTATTTATTTATTTGACAGAGAGATCACGAGTAGGCAGAGAGGCAGGCAGAGAGAGAGGAGGAAGCAGGCTCCCCGCTGAGCAGAGAGCCCGATGCGGGGCTCGATCCCAGGACCCTGAGATCATGACCTGAGCCGAAGGCAGACGCTCAACCCACTGAGCCACCCAGGTGCCCCTCTAAAAGTTTTTTTGGTGGTGTCTTTAGGGTTTTTTATATATGTTCTCTCCAAATAGACAAGCTTTATATTTCTTCCTTTCTGATTTGCTAGTTACTCCAGCTAGGGTTGCCAATACTACGTTGAATGAAAGTGAGGAGAGTGACCATCCTATCTTCTTCCTAAGTTTAGAGGAAATCCTTTTGGCTTTTGACCATCAAGTATAATATTTGCTGTGGGTTTGTGTTGAGGTACGTTCTGTCTAAATTCACTTTGTTGAGAGTTTTTATCATAAATAGATGTTGAAGTTTTGAAATGGTTTTAGTGCATTTA
Organism: Potos flavus; assembly: GCA_028534135.1. Taxonomy (NCBI): domain Eukaryota; kingdom Metazoa; phylum Chordata; class Mammalia; order Carnivora; family Procyonidae; genus Potos; species Potos flavus. The sequence goes on from CM052887.1 coordinate 24,820,921, forward strand.
CTGATAGGAACATAAGATTTTAGCCTTTCATTTTGTTAATGGGGTATTTCACATTGATTTGCAGATGTTGAAACATTTTTGCATCCATGGAATAAATCCTACATGTTCATATTGTATGTTTTCTTTATTTTGTTGAGGATCCGTGTTCATCAGGGTTATTGGCCTGTAAGTTTCTTCTCTTGTACTGTCCTTTCCTGGTCTTAATTGAGCAATTTATGATTCCATGTTCTCTCCTTTTTTTTTTTTTAGCATAGTGTCAAAAGCATGTGCATTGCCTAAAATTTTTTAGTGGTTACCTAGAGTTTGCACTATATGTCTGTGCTTAATCCATATCCACTTTTAAATAATGTAACATTTGACAGGTAATAACAGATCCTTATAATTACAAGTAATCACAATCCCTCCCTATCATTCCTTGTATTATTGCTGTCATTCATTTCACTCACACATAAGCAAACCTAAGAACATACGAGAATGTGTGTGCAGGCATGCGTACAACTGCCTTTGAAGAGAAGTTTTCTTGATATCCAATTTATAGATTTTTTTCATTTATGATTTATGCTTTTGGTATAATTAGAAAAGGCTTTCTTCTAGAAGTTTTATAATTTTAATTTTCCATCAAGTCTATTATCCATCATAAGTTTATATTTCTGTATGATGTGAGGTGTAAGTTTTTTGGCGTGGTGCAGTAGGGATATAAAATTCTTCCAACACATATTTGTTAATTTCTACAAACTGGCTAAGATTTTCATTGGAATTTTATTGAATCTTTTGATAAATTTTTGAAGAATGGATATCTTAACAAGATTAAGTCTTCTAAATCATAAACAAATGCCACTTCCTAACGGTGCACGGGAGAAGAATGTCAGTTGTAAGAGGGAGCAGGGGAGGACAGCTGAAAGGCCTGTCGCCCCGAACAACTCCTCAGTCCTGTATTTATTAGATACAAGATAACAACCAACAAAGGAGAAGAAGAAGGTTATACATTAGTCATAGGTGTTGTAGGTAAACCAGAAGGAATGTGAGTCATACGTTGATCATAAATCTTCTAGGTAAACAAAAGAAGTGTAGGGTGTGCCTGGTCAAGCAGCATGGAATTTGTAGTTCAGCAAGCTCACTTAAAAGGGATTATCTAACGGCAGACTTTCTCTGAGGCGGGGGAAACAACAAAAAAGGGAAGCAGGCAGTGTTCTGCCCTGAACGAGCCGGGCATCCCCAGCTGCTCGGCTTCAAAGACGTATGTCACCCTCTCCACCGGAGGTCTGCTGCTAGTACATGTTTTTCTCAAGGTCATCTTTCAGCATGCTTGCATGACCAGTACAATTCCTCATTAGTTGTATTTTAAGCAGTGTATTATTCTGAGGGATGGTTACAAACAGTTTAACTTTCCACATATGTTATCTTAATTTCCTCAGCAATTTTGTAGTGCTCAGTGTATAGGTCTTTCACAATTTTTGTTGGGTAGACCCCAGTATATTTCCTAATTTTATACAATTTTAAATGGTATTTTAAAATTTCATTTCCAGTGCTTTTAGGAAGAAATACAATGATTTTGTATCATAATATGTAATATGCAGTGTTGCTTAACCTATTAACTTCTAGCAGTAATTTTATAGATTCATCAAATTTTCTACATAGATCTTCATATCATCTGTGAATAAAGATATTTTTATTTCTTCCTTTGCCATGGGCATGCCTTTTAATTCTTACCCTTTTACTTCAATGCCTAGACCTTCTATGTAATATTGAATAGAAGTAATGAGAGTAGACATCTTCTTTTTCCTGATTTTTTTAGGGAGAGCATACATTGCTTTGTCATTAAGAATGTTATTAGCTTAGGGGCGCCTGCATGGCTCAAAGCCTCTGCCTTCAGCTCAGGTCATGATCTGAGCCCCACATCAGGCTCTCTGCTCAGCAGGGAGCCTGTTTCCCCCTCTCTCTGCCTGCCTCTCTGCCTACTTGTGATCTCTCTCTGTGTCAAATGAGTAAATAAAATCTTTTTTAAAAAAATGTTATTAGCTTAAAAGAAATGTTATTAGGGGCGCCTGGGTGGCTCAGTGGGTTAAAACCTCGGCCTTCGGCTCAGGTCATGATCTCGAGGTCCTGGGATCGAGCCCCGCGTCGGGCTCCCTGCTCAGCAGGGAGGCTGCTTCCTCCTCTCTCTCTGCCTGCCTCTCTGCCTACTTGTGATCTCTCTCTCTCTCTGTCAAATAAATAAACAAAATCTTTAAAAAAAAAAAAATGTTATTAGCTATTGGTTTTTGTAGGTGCTCTTGAGGAAGTTCCCTTCTGTGTCTAGTTTTATGAGAAGAATGTATTTTGGATTTTGTCACACATTTGTTATTTTGTCAATTGAGATGACAGGTTTTTTTTTAGTTTATTAATATTGTGAATTATATTCCTTGATAGTAGAAAGTTTAACCAGCTTTGCAAACTTGGGATAAATGCCAGTGTCGTCATGATGTATTATCTTTTTAACATATTGTTGAATTAGCTGTGCTAATTTCCGTTTAGAAATTTTGCATCTATATTTTTGAAGGATATTGTCCTGATATTTTACAGTCTTATACTGTCATTCTTTAATATTGTTATTACTATAATGCCAATCTCATAAAATGAATTTGGAAACATTCATCCTTTTTCATTTTTCTGAAGTTTCCATTGATAGGGCATTATTTCTTATTTTAATATTCAGTATAATTCCTCAGTGAAGCCATTTGGTTACAGGGCTTAATTTGTCGACAGTTTTAAAACTACAAATTTATTTTTTTAAGTAGGAGTAGGGCTTTTCAAGTTTTTCATTTCTTTTGAGAGTACTTTGATAGTTTGTATTTTTCAAAGATTTTGTCCATTTCAATTTATTCATTTCTTCACGAATATATTTCGATATTCTGTCTCTCATGAAGTATGTCTATGTCAGCTAACTTCCTGGCAAACTGGCATAAAGTTATTCATAATATTCTGATTTTCCTTGAAATACAGATTCTGTAGTGTGACATCATGTCTCTTATGGTGATATTGGTTAATTTGTGACTTGTCTTTTTATCCTGAACAATCGGTCTAGAGTTTTATCAATTTTATTAATCCTCTCAAAGAACTAGGCTTTGAGTTACTAATTAAATGTTTTTGCATCAAGTGAAAAACTTAAAATTGTTATGTTTTGTTTTGTTTTTAAATTACCCAATGTAGGGGCGCCTGGGTGGCTCAGTGGGTTGGAGCCTCTGCCTTCGGCTCAGGTCATGATCTCGGGGTCCTGGGGTCGAGCCCCACATCGGGCTCTCTGCTCAGCGGGGAGCCTGCTTCCCCCTCTCTCTCTGCCTGCCTCTGCCTGCTTGTGATCTCTCTCCGTGTGTCAAATAAATAAATAAAATCTTTTAAAAAAATAAATAAATAAATAAATAACCCAATGTATAGTTATCAACTCACCTTTTTTAGCCCTGTCAATATGTTGTGCTCTGAAACCTACTTTTTCTGTTACCAGCTTTGGTTTGACTAGTGTGAACATAGCATGTGTTTTACTACCATTCTACTTTTCCTGTTTTGTGTCTTTATGTTTACAGTATATTCCTTGTTGGCAGTATAGGATTCTCACTTTTTATCCAATCCAGTCATTTACTCCCTTTAATGGTGGTATTTAGACCATTTCCATGTAATGTCATTACTACTAAGGTTAAGTGTAACATACAATTTTCTATGTATTTTCTACTGGTGCCATCTCTTCTTTGCTGCCTTTTTCTCTTTTTCCCTTTATTCAAATCTAGTACATATTTTTTAATCTACTTTATCAGTTTTGTTGTCATACTGACAGCAATTTTTTGTAGTTGAAATTTTAGGGTTACTTTAAGGCTTAGAGTAAAAATATTTAATGTCATAATCTTTCTAAAAAAAATATTTCATTGATTTACTTGAGAGCAAGAGAGAGCAGAGGGAGAGGGAGCAGCAGACTCTTCACTGAGCGGGGAGCCTGCCGAAGGACTCAATCCCAGGACCCTGAGATCATGACCTGAGCTGAAGGTTGCCCCTAAAATAACATAATCTAACTTAAGTGAAATACAATCAATTTACAAATAGTGTAAAAATAGTGCAAAAGTATACTTAGGTAACTCCCTTCCCCAATTTTATTTTTGTTATACAATTGCCACGTATCATAAATGTCAGATTATATCACTGTTGTTTTTTAAAAGTCAATGTTTTAACACATTTTAAGTGATACAAAAAAAATGTCATATTAACCCCTGTACTTACCCTGTCTAGTACTCTTCATCCCTTTGTGTGGATTCATATTTATATAGATTATCATTTTTCATCTCTCCTAAAAACTTTTTTGATTGAAGTATAGCTAACACACTATTTCACATTAGTTTCAGGTATACAACACGTTTTGACAATTCTATAACTTATGCTCTGCTTTCCTAAGTGCAGCTCCCCTCTGTCACCATACAATGCCATTAAAATACAAAAGTGATTATTTTTCCTGTGCTGTACCTTTCATCCCCATGACTTATTCATTCCATTACTGGAAGGCTGTACTTTTTACTCCCCTTCACCCTCTTTGCCCATTCCCCAGCCTCACTCCTTTTGGCAAGCATCAGTTTGTTCTTTCTATTTATGGGTCTGTTTCTGCTTTTTGTTTGTTCATGTATTCCTTTGTTTTCCTTCTTAGATACTGCGTAAAAGTGAGATCATATGGCATTTGTCCTTGTCACTCTAACTTCTTTAATTTAGCATATTACCCTGTCGGCCCATCCATGTGGTCACTAAATACCAAGATCTTCTTTTTTATGGCAGAGTAATATTCCTGTGTGTATCCTACATCCTCTTTATTCATCTATTGATGAATACTTGGACTGCTTCTTCAATAGACGAATAAAGAAGATGCAGAATACACACAGGAATATTACATACTACTTTTGTTTCCCTTGTCTGAGGAGACGTAGCTAGAAAAGTATTGCTAAGATATATGTCAAATAAATTACTATGTTTTCTTCCAAGAGTTTTAAGGTTTCAGGTTTCACACGCGGGTCTTTAACCCAATTAGAGTTTACTTTTTAATGTGGTATGAAGAAGTGATCTAGTTTCATCAATTTGCATGTAACTGCCCAGTTTTTCCAACACAGTTTTTGAAGAGATTATCTGTTCCTCCTTGTTTATTCTTGCCTCCTTTGTCATAGATGAATTGACCAAGCAACATGTTTGTTTGTTTTTCTGGGTTCTCTGTTCTGTTTCATTACTCTATGTGTCTATCTTTGTGTCAGTACCATACCGATTTGATTACTACAGCTTCCTAGTATATTTTGAAATCTGGGAATGTAATATCCCAGCTTCGTTCTTCTTTCTCAGGATTGCTTTGACTATTGGGGTTTTTTTGAGGTCCATACCTTCTGTGAAAAATTCTGTGGTATATTTTTTTAAGATTTTATGTATTTCTTTGAGAGAGCAAGGGAAAGAAAGAGCATGAGCAGGGGGGAGAGAGAAAGGGAGGAGCAGATGCCCCACTGAGCGGGGAGCCTGATACGGGACTGGATCCCAGGACTCTGGGATCATACCTTGAGCCTCAGGCAGACTGAGCCACCCAGGCACCCCTGTTGGTATTTTGATAGGGATTGCATTGAATCTGTAGGTTTCCTGGGCATTATGGACATGTTAACAATACTGATTCATCCAATCCACAAACCTTAAGTAATTTTACATTTGTATCATCTTTAATTTCTTTATTCTTTGGTATTTTATTCTTTTTGTTACGATTGTAAATAGAATTGTTTTCTTTATTCTCTTTCTGCTACTTTGTTAAGAAACTCAAACTCATGGGGCGCCTGGGTGGCTCAGTGGGTTAAAGCCTCTGCTTTCGGCTTAGGTCATGGTCCCTGGGTCCTGGCATTGAGCCCCGCATCAGGCTCTTTGCTCAGCAGGGAGCCTGCTTCCGCCTCTCTCTGCCTGCCTCTCTGCCTACTTGTGATCTCTCTCTCTGTCAAATAAATAAATAAAATCTTTAAAAAACAACACAAAAAATTTTTGTGTTCTAATTTATATCCTGCAACGTTACTGAATTCATTTATTACTTCTAATAATTTTTTGATATAGTCTTTAGAGTTTTTATGTATAATATCATGTTATCTGCAAATAGTGACAGTTTAATTTCTTCCTTACCAATTTGGATGCCCATTATTTTTTTCTTTGATTGCTACAGCTGGGAATTACAGCACTATACTAAATGTAAGTGGTGAAAGTGAACATCTGTCTTGTTCCTGATTTTAGAGGAAAAACTCTCAATTTTTCACCATTGAGTATGATGTTCACTGTGGGTTTTCATCTGTGGTCTTTATTGTGTTGAGGGATATTCCCTCTAAACCTGTTTAGCTGATAGTTTTTATAAATGGGTGTTGTACTTCATCAAATGCTTTATCTGCATCTATTGAAGGGTTTATTTTTGAGAGAGAGAATGCAAGTGGGAGAGGGGCGCAGAGCCTGAGGTGGGGCTTGATCCCATGACCCTGATATCATGAACTGAGCTGGAATCAAGAGTTGGATGCTGAATTGATTGAGCCACCGAGGTGCCCCTGCATGCACCGAAATAATCAAGCAACTTTTTTTAAAGATTTTATTTATGTATTTGACAAAGAGAGAGAGTACAAGCAAGGGGAACAGCAGAGGGAGAGGAGAAAGCAGGCTCCCTGCTCAGTGGGGTGTCTGCTCCTCCCTCCCTCTCTCAGTAGGGAGCCTGATGTAGGGCTTCATCCCTGGACCCTGGGCTCCTGACCTGAGCCAAAGGCAGATGCTTAGCTGACTGAGCCCAAATAATCAAATAACTTTCATCTTCCATTTTGTTAATGTGGTTTATCACGTGATGGACTTGTAAATTTTGAACCATCCTTGTATCCCCAGAATACATCCCACTTGATTATGGTGAAAGACCTTTTTAAAGTATTGTTGAAATTTTTTTGCTAGTATGTTGAGGATTTTTGCATTTATATTCATGGATATTGGCCTGCAGTTTTCCTTTTGTAGCATTTTTTATTTTGGTATCAGCTAACGTTGACCTCATAGAATGAATTTGGGAACTTTCCTTCCTCTTAGATTTGTAGACTTTACCTATGAATCCATCTGCTTCTGACCTCTGTTATGATGGGAGTTTTTGATTACTGATTGAAATATCTTACTAGTAATTAGTATGTTCAGATATTCTACTTTCTGATTTAGTTTTGGAAGATTGTATATTTCTAGGTATTTATCCATTTTTCTAGGTTGTCTAATTTGCTGGCATATCATTTCTCATAGTAGTCTTATAATCCTTTGTACTTCTGTGGTACTGGTTATTTCTTCTCCTCTTTCAGTTCTCATTTTATTTGTGTCCTGTCTCTCTCTTGACGAGTCTGGCTAAACATGTGTAAATTCATATTTTCAAAGAACCGGTTGTTGGTTTCATTGATCCTTTCCTTTTTTCTCTGAACTTTATTATCTCCTCCTTTCTACAAACTTGGGCTTCCATTTCCTAGTTTCTTTATGTGTAACGTTAGTTTTTTGTTTCATTTTGTTTTTGAGATTTGTTTCTTGAGGCAGGCATATATCTCTATAAATTTCCTTCCTAGAACGTCTTTCACTGAGTCTCAGATTTTGGACTGTTTTTTCATTTTTCATTTGTATCCATGTATTTTTTTAATTTCCTCTTTGATTTCTTTGTTGACCCATTGGTTGCTTAATAGCATGTTGTTTAGGCTCCACATGCTTGTTCCCCCCCCCATTTTCTTGTAATTATTTTCTAGTTCTGTGCTATTCTTAGTGCAAATATTGGATCTTTTTAAGATCTTAATCTTAAGTTTATTGAGACTGTTTTGGAGTCTAAGATGTGACCTATCCTAGAAAATGTTTCAACTTTTTATCAGGCAGATTGCATATAGTTCTTTTTCTGAGATTTTCTTCTGTTTCTTTCATTGGCATATATTCTTCTATCTCCTCATTTTGTTTCACTTTCTGCATTTGTTCTGCAAATGAATTAAGTGGCACAGCTACTTCTCCTAAATTTGGAGGAATGATCTTGTGTGTGGTCCTTCCCTGTGTAGATGCTGTGTGCCTGGTGACTTTGGCTGGCTAGTTGGAGCGGTGTTGTGTGGGCTGGTGATCTCAGGACACTTGGGCTGGTGCCCTGATAGGGTGGCAGTGCTCAAGGATTCATGGGCAGTAGTGGTCCCAGGGCTCTCTGTACAGAGGGCTCTGTGGCAGGACAGTTGAAGATAGTGTAAGTCGGTGTGTCCTGGGGCTCTTTGTGCACAGAGTACCCTAGTGAGGTTAATGGAGCTGTGCCAGGACGTGGGCGAGGGGGTCCTGGGGTATTCTGTGCAGGAGACACCGTAGCAGGGCAGCTAAAGCCAAAGTGGGGTGCAAGCCAGGGTCCTGGGGAACTCCAAACAGAGGTTGCCATGGCGGGACAGCTGTAGCTGAAGAGGGCATAGGCCGGGGTAGACCTAGGGCTCTCCCCAGAGAGGGTGCCTTGGCAGAACAGCTGAAGCTCAAGTGAAGCACGCTAGCGTATGCTGGGGTGTTCAGCACCAGGGTTCTCCTGGGGGGGGAGGCTGGAGCCAAGGTAGGCACAGGCTAGCAGTTCCCAGGGCACTCTATGAAGGGGGTATGTGGAAGTTTTGTCTATAGCAGAAGAAGGTATGAGCCAGAAGGTCACAGAGTTCTCTGTCTCCACCTGGAGGACCCTACCAAGCTGTTTGGAACCAAAGTGATACAGGGCTGGAGTTTTCTGGGGTGCTCTGTTGGTGGTGGTTGGCCCAGGGGCTGGAGCTGTAGTGAGCGCTGCTCAGGAGTGTCCTGGTGAACCCCACAGTGGGGCTGCCTTGATGGGTTGGCTGGGGTGGGTATGGTTTAGGGACCCAGGACTCTCTGGGGCTGCAGGCCAGACCTTGCTCCTGTCTGCACTATCAAGGTAGATAAGGAATGTAAACAGTGGCACTTTCCAGACCCTGAGACTCAGAGCAAGTTCTAGAAGCTCCCTTGCCATTTGGGGGTCCTAGGGCTAGGTCCTTGACTGTTGCTCTTTTTAAATTACAGCTTTGTATAGCCCGGGTATTCACGGATCATGTGGGCTAGGACCTGGGAGGCTCACTGAAGCTGCAGGCTGCCTATGGCATATGGAAGCCTATTCCTAGCTACTCTATCGGGATGGAGGGAGAAGGTAAACAGTGGTTTTCATGAGCCCCTTCAACCCAGAGAACTCTCGAGCACTTGGAAAGTGACTGGATCCTTCATATACTAGTTGCTCTTTCAAATGGCAGCTTTTGGGGCACCTGCGTGGCTCAGTTGGTTAAGCATCCTACTTTTGATTTCAGCTCAGGTCATGGTCTCAGGGTCATGAGGCTGGGCCCTGCCTCGGGCTCCGCGTTCATTGGGGAATCTGCTTAAGATTTTCTCTCTCTCCCTCTCGCTCCCCACTATCTAAAAAATAAAAATAAAATGGCAGCATTTTTTCTCTACCCCAGGACAGGCAAATCTGCTCCTAGTCCCTCAATACTATTCTTCCCTGTTGCAACCTGCATTTTCAGGGGTGGAGGTTCCTTCATTGCCAAGTCTCTCTCTCTTACTGTTTTCTATGTGGCCTATCTTTTGTTGCACAGCACTTGTTCAGTTTGGCCCTCAGCTTTCTTCAGGAGGAACTGTTCTATATATAAGTAGGTATAAATTTGGTATGTCTATGGAGGTGAGTTCAGGGTCTTCCTTCTTTGCTATATTGGACCAGAATTCTAAAAGACTACCTTTACCTGTTTTTATAGTATAGATCTGGTACATCAATTCTCTCAGGTTGTAGTTGAAAAAAAAATAATTTTACCTTCAGTTTTATAAGAGATTTTCTCTATTCATCAAATTTGTGGTTGACAACTGTTTATTCAGTACTTGTAAGATGTTGATCAACTGTCTTCTCTCTTGCTTTGTGACAAAAAAAAAATCACTTTTATCCTTATTCTCTGTATTCTTTCCCTCAGATTGTCTTTAAATATTTATAACCAATAAACCAATATTTATTTTGAGCCATTAGTTAAGATATTCTTTGGTATAATTTTCCTTGTGTTATTAGGGCTTAATGTTCCTTGAACATCCTAAATACCTGGGTTTAGTTTTTATCAAACTGTGAAATTATTGGGTAATTATGTCTTCAAATATTTTTGACCCCTCTCTCTTCCAGGGACTCGAATTATAAGTATAATGACTGCTTGAAGTTGTATCACAAATCACATTGGGTTTTTTTTTTCCATCTTATTATGCTTTGTTTTAAACAGTTACTGTGAAGTATCCAGGTTTATGAATTTTTTTCTGCAATATGTTACAGCAATTACATCCAATGTATTTATTTTATGCTAAACATAATTTTTGCTACAAGAAGGTCGAAGTGATTCTTTTCATATCTTTCTCAAAATGTTTAACCTGTCATTTAGCTTTTTGAATACATAAACTATAGCCTTAATTACTTATGTGCTATTTGTAGTATCTGTGTCACTACTGTGTCAGGTTTGTTTCATTTCTTTTCCTTATTCTAGGTATGTTTTTCTGCTTCTTTGCATGCTTGGTAATTTTTGAATGGCCAAAAGATACTGTGTCTTTTAATTTTTTAGAAGTTAGAAAGCTCGAGGGATAAAAAGTTACCTGTTCTTGAGCTTTATGCTAGGACATATTTAAGTTACTTAAAGACAGTTTAGTGGATTGTTTGAATCTGTGTTTTAATTTTTTTTTTAGGCAACAACAGAATGATGTTTATTCTAAGGCTAATTATACCAACCACTCAGGCACGACCTTTTAAAGTTCTCTACCATTGGCTTGTGAATTATTAGATTTTCCATTCGGGCATGCTGACAGGCAATAGCACAACCCCCTGAGAGCACTGGGCACTGTCGCTCTAAGCCCTTTAGTTGGTCCTTTTCCAACTGTCAGGTAGTTTCTTCACCTGTGTGTGTGCCAGTTCATATGCCACAATTATTCTAGGGCAACTCTACAGACATCAGTGAGTTCTCTTCTCTCTTTGTTCCGCAAACTCTATCTTTTCTTCCTTTTTTTATCTTAATACCAGCATAGTGAACAAATGGTGGTGTATTACTTTCAGGCGTACAATGTAGTGATTCAACAATCCTATACATTATTCAGTGCTCTTCATAATAAGTATACTTGTAATCCACTTCACCTATTTTACTTATCCCCCATCCACTTCCCCTTCAGGCACCATCTGTGTATTCCCTACAGTTAAGAATCTACTTTTTCGGTTTGTCTTTTTTTTTTTCTTTGTTCCTTGATTCCACAGATGAGTACAATTATATGGTATTTACCTTTCTATGAATAACTTATTTCACTTAGCATTATCCTCCTAGATCTGTCCATCTTATTGCACATGGCAAGATTTCATTCTGTTTTTTATGGCTGGTTAATATTCCTGTGTCATCTTAATCTATCAGTGGACACTTGGGCTACTTCCATAACTTGGCTTTTATAATAATGCTGTAATAAACACAGGGATACATAAATCTTTTCAAAGTAGTGTTTTTGTATTCTTTGGGTAAAGAAAGATATCCCATGCTCATGGATTGGAAAATATTGTTAAAATGTGTCTACTTCCCAAAGCAGTGTATAGATTTAATGCAATCCCTATCAATACCAGCAGCATTTTTCACTGAACTGGAACAAGCAATCCTAAAATTTCTATGGAACCAAAAAAATAAACCTGAATAGCCAAAGCGATCTTGAAAAAGAAGAACAAAGCAAGAGGTATTACAAATCTGGACTTAAAGTTATATTACAAAACTGCAGTAATCAAAAAATTACGGTACTGGCATAAAAAAAGATCAAGGGAACAGAATAGATAGCCCAGAAATCACCCCACAAATATGTGGCCAATTAACTTTTGGCAAAGGAGGCAAAAACATACAGTGGGAAAAGAACAGTCTCTTCAACAAATGGTGTTGGGGAAAACTAGATAGCAAGAGAATGAACCTGGAGTATTTAGACCATACACAAAAATAAACTCAAAATTGATTATGAACCTAAATGTGAGACCTGTACAAGAAAAAGGGGTTGGTGAAGATGTGAAGAGAAACAAACCAACACTCATACACTGTTGGTGGGAATGTAAACTGGTGCTGCTACTGTGGAAACAGTATGAAGGTTCCTCAAAAAATTAAAAATCGAAGTACCAAAATGTTGAGTAATTTGACTCCGAACTCCCTAGAGCTATGTAGACTTACAGCAACATCTGCTCAACTCTGGGGTCCACCCCCTCTGGCTAGGTTACCCTTTTGGCTTTAAGGCCTAGAAACTCTCATTACAGTAAACTGGGGGATTGCAGGGCTCACTTGGTTTGTTTCGCATTTCTCAAGGATTATTTTCCTCCTTTGTAGGATTTCCAGTTTCTTGAAAGCCATCGTTTGAAGTAGAAACGTAAGTTTATTCCCTGTTACTCCATTATGAGAAGCAGAAGTCCCTTCTTTTTATAATTAAACTTTAACAGAATGTTCATCATCTTTCTTTGAACTATAGCTGCTAGTGATTTAAAAACCTACTTTGAACTAAATAGAAACTTTCTACTATATTTCAGTACCATCTTCTTCTTATTCTAAAAACATATTCCTTCAGTGTGGTAAACTTTGCTATCTCTTCCACTTGTTAGTATTGTTAACTTCACCATTAGCCTTTTCCACCCAGTTCTCCCTTAATTTTCTGACTCACTGTCCAATATACTTTCTGAAAGTCGTTTTAAAGTCACTTTTTTGTTCATAGAATGACAACTGCAAATATTTTTATTACATTCCTATATTCTTAAGTTGGCATATAAGTCTGGGTCCTATTTGGATGAAACATTAGTTTTCTGTTCCATCCATGCTCATGGATGCAGAGAATCAACTAAATTATTCAACATGTAAATCAGTATTTTAGATAGGTTACTATGCCTCTAGCACTAAAAATAATGAAATCCCACTGCAAGAAGGAAATAAAACAAGTCAAGATAAGTAGGACACAAGAACTGATAATCTTCTGTGGGTGGGGATGAGAGAAAAAAATAAGCAATTGTCAAGACTGGGGAATATTGATAACCATGGCTTGTTTTTGGAAAAAGTCCACAAGTATCCCTCCAAGACCTGACAGACTTCACTGTGGCTCAAAATCTGTGTAAGAATGTATTAACACTTTCTTAGCTGAAATAGCTTTGCAGTGATGAATGTTTGTTTTTCACTTTGTACCCATAGAACAAACAGAAAATGTCTCTCAGTGATAAATACACACACTCTCCTGAACCTTGCAGAATATTTCACTGACCTGAACTGTTTCGACTCATTGCTACTCTCTTCTGTGCATGAACAAATCGTTTTACTTAGACTCCATTTATAAAACCGCTGTGGACAAAAAATTATTAAAAATGACAGCCCTGGATACCACTGATAGCAACTATATTTCAACAGAGTTGTCTTAGGATGATAATGAAAGTCTTTTGTAACTAAGTATGTTTAATTGGTCTAAGCACTATCAAAATGAATTAGTGGGCACCTGGGTGGCTCAGTCAGTTAAGCATCTGCCTTCGGTTCAGGTCATGATCTGAGGATCCTGGGATCGAGTCCCAGGTTGGGCTCCCTACTCCTCAGGGAGTCTGATTCTCCTTCTGCCCCTCCTCCCACTCATTTGAGGAAGAGAGAGAGTGACAGAATAAGTGAAATCTTTAAAAACATGAATTAGTAAAATATGAAGATACATACATTCTTCAATGAGATTTTAAACCATATTATCAAATCGATGAATATACTTAAAAAGCTGAAGTTTTTTTTCCTAAGATCATGTCTTTTACTTTTTTTCTCCTCACACTTTCTATCATTTTTTTCATTTCCTTCCATGATATTTTCTTTTTCTCCAATTCCTACAAAATAGTACTTGAATGGCCTTTAAATTTGATGATTAATATAAGCTTCGTCCAGCTGTTAGTAACTTTCTTAAACTCCAAACTCCCTTGGTAATTAATGTGGCTATCATTACATTTGGAGTTGACTTTCATATTGTTCATTTAAACTCATAGTGTTTCATTAAAAACGATGAGCTTTTTTGATTTACTTAAAATAGCATTTTCATATTAAGGACAGATCACAGTACTTTCGCAAAGCAACCCTAGCCAATTGCTAACTCATTTTATTAGTTTTCATCGAAGGTAGAGAAGAAAAATCCTTATCCCATGTTATTATGTATGAAAGGGGAAAAAAACGTGTATATGTTAACTTCTCCAGAAAGAGTAGTTTATGGACATTTCTTTCCCACCTTATGTATATTTCTTTATTCATACAGTGTAATTTTATAAAATGTTCATATGTTACATGCATTATTTATCTGATTCTAAAGGTAGAGTAGAAATTTAGGGGTTTGGGAACTAGTGAGTGAAGGAAGAAAGAATCACATGTCTACTTAAAGATTTAAGAAAAATAACAGCGACTGTTAAGTGGGAAGTACCCAAGACAGTGTACGATTGACAGAATACAAATACTTGCTTAGGAATCCTACAGAGGTCTGAAACAAGATTTCAGTTTGAGTGCCAGAACTCAGTAAGACTAAGAATCCCAAGGAACTCAATATACCTAAAGAGAATTAAGAATTAAACAACTATCATTTAGCACCTCATAGGATACTGTATGTATCAGTGAGCTGGAGATGATAGAAGACAATGAGGTCCATGGAGTTCCTATAGGGTAAGAATAAAGCAGAAACAAGGGTAGAAGTAATAGGATTTTTAAAAATTTGTTATACTACTTACTATACTATAGTTGTATACTGCCTCATCTTCTTTAAAAATACTTCATACAACTGAAAATAAATAGTAGGCTATAATAAATTTGCTGTGAGAGCTCAGAAGTACAATTGAGATGATCTGTAAACTGAAAAGTTGAAATCCAAATGTTTCAAATCATTTTGACTATTCTGTTTTCAAGCATGGATGAAATATTTGGGAATTCATGCTCCTACAAGTGTAACACTTAAATAACAATATCATAATTAGTGATTTTATCTTATGCAATATAATGCTGTTTGTAATTAATAAATTGATTTTTGATATAATTTTAAGGTTACTTTATATTTAAAGACTAGCTAATCTTTGGTTTCAGGTTCAAGTTGTAAAAGTGTCATAATTTGACATAAAATGACAAAGTGTCATAATCTTTGTCGACAATAAGAGAAGCTGGACAATCTTCTTAGAACTATCAGAAAACTAGGAGCAGAGGGCAGTTATCCCCAACTGTGGAGAGGCAGGAGCAGCAGCAGCTGGAAGCCATTAATGACAGTAAGACTTTATTGGAAAACCAGAAATTGCTTCCAGATGAGTGTGGACTGGAGTAGGAAACTTCTCAGGGTCACAATCCCTGCCAGAGATTGCACTAGGCTTTCACAGAAAAAATCTGAGAAAAACCACCTCATGACTGAGGAACAGACACCTCTATGATACCCTCCAAAACCCTCATCATGAAGCCCAAGTCTCAGGGAATCCCTTAGCCAGAGCTTATTTCCCACGGTGGAAAGGAATTACACAACTCTACCTTTTCCATCTTCCTCTATGAAAAAGAGAAGGAAAAGCTAATTCACAACAGGACAGGGCTTCCAAAAAAAAAAAAAAAAAAGATTGGGAATGCTGAAGTAAGACAGAGGAGGGGACAAAAAAGATAAAAGTTGTATTCCTGGAAAAGAACTAGAAAAACTTGAGAAAGGCAAACCCTAAAGAGAGGAGAGAACTATAAGCCTGAGATTTATTCCAAAGAATGTGGCTTGCTTTCCTTCTCTCATATCCAACCATCATCCCAATAAACCTCAAGTATATTAATAGTGAATTGCAGTTGAAAGAGGTCCCAAGATGTATACTCTTTCTGAGGAACAGGGCAAAGAGAACCCCTAAAGCCAAGAGAAAAGGTAAATATACAAACAGTAAGGGTATTTGAAACCTATCACTGAAGAAAGCTGAAATCCTAGGCAAATTAGTAGAACTTCTCACATTACAACATAGATAACTCCTATTCCAGATACAGTGTCCAACTTTGAACAAAATTCCACAACCTAAAGAAAACCATCAGAAACAAATTCAGATGTGACACAAGTGTAGGAATTATCAGATAAGTGTTTTAAAATACTCTGGTGACACAGCGATAACAACAATGTGAAAGAATCAAAAGTACATGCAAGAAATCAAGAAGCAAGTAACAGAAATAAAGAACGCCTTTGATCAGCTCACCAAATTAACACTCCAAGGAAAGACATGACAAGAAAATGAAAAGGACATCAGAATATCTAAGAACTGATGAACAGTACCAGAAGTTTCAATGTAGGCATACTTGGAAAAGTGAAAAAAGAGCATGCAGAAGAAATATTCAAATAGTAACAGAAAACTTTCAAAATTATTTACAGGCAAATCACAGATTAAGGAATTTCAAAGATCATCAACAGCCACTTGTCATTAGGGAAAATAAAACAAAATAAACAAAAAATATCCCATGCCTTTTAGAATAGGTAAAAAATAAATTAAATCCTAAGAATAGCAATTTTGTCAAGGATTTGGAGAAACAGGAAATAATGTCCACGACTGGAAGGAATGAAAATGGTGCATCCACTTTGGAAGACTCATTGACAGTTTCTTAAAAAGCTAAACAGAGGTTTATCTTTGATCTAGCAATCACATTCTTAGTATTCGTTCACCTCTTTTGAAAACTAATGTCCATACATCCATGTGAAAGTTTGTAGCAGCACTATTTATAATTGCCCAAAACTGGAAGCACTGGAGATGTCCTTCAATATGTGTGAGGATAAACAGTGAAATATACCTACTATTTAGTATTAGGGGATAACAGGTAATGAGCTATTAATATGAATGAATGCTAATTGCATATTGTTAAGTGAAAGTAGTCAGCCTGAACAGGTTACATATTGAATTATTAAATTTACATGACCTTCAGAAAAAATAAAAACTATAGGACAGAAAGCAAAAAAGTTATGACCTTGGATTCTAAGGGAGGGGAAAGTTTAATAGGTGAAACAGGATTGTGGGGGGATAAACCAATTCTGTGTGATAGAGTACTGATGAATACATTAGACCATGAACTTGTCAAAACCATTACAACTGCAGAGCACAAAGAGTGAAACTTAATGTAAAAAAAAATTGTTTCTAAATCCATTAGGAGGTTACGGGTTCCAAAGATGTAAAGCAAACTAGAGGAAAAGAATCTAATTGTATCAAAATGTTGGACATAACCTCACTAAAAGGGAAAAGTACAAGGTAATCATTTAAAGAACTTTGGAAATGAGTAAAGAGTCTAAGACTAAAGATAAGAGAAGCTGTATAAAAACACTGCATTAGTTGGTAAAGCTGTTTCTTATCAGAGTACTGATTAACAATTATGAAACCAGTCTACTTATATACTAGAATTGAACTATTATGTAAATGGATGAAAGATGGTGGCACTCGGGTTCTCACTGTTGGAGTGGGAGATAAGCAAAGGGGAAAAGGGCTAGAATAATATATGTGCATTAGATGTAGAGGTTTGAGGATGAACTTGTGTTTGGCTTAGAAAAGACACCAATGGATAAATAATTATAGGAGTGACATCGTCATAATGGTGGAGTGTTTTATACTATCTTTTCCCTACAGAACACTGCTTGAGACAACCACCCATGGACAAGGAAGACTTTCTGGAAATCCAGAGATCCACTGGGCAAGTTTTAGCATATTGTTAGAACAAAAAAATACAAGATGGAGGCATGGAAACAGGTAATGGTTCTTTTTACCCACCTCACCCATCCCCTAAAAAGGCACAGCTCAGTGTTAAGAGTGTGTGAATAGTGCACAGCTTCTCCATCAGGGCAGTACATTGCCAAAGAGTCTCATTTCTTTTTTGTCCTATCCTTAATAATGAGTACTGACCTTCACGACTTGGAAGCAGTGAGTGGTTAAGAAAATGAAAGCTAGGGCATGGCGGATGTACCAGATGGGTGCAGATTCTACTAAATACATCACCGACACTATCAGGAAACCCCCAGTGAGCCACAAGGGACACCTAGAATACAGATCCAAAAGGGCTCACGGGCACTCCCAGCAGCAGCCAGAGTTTCACAGAGGGCTAGTGAGTGTGTCACGAAGCTAAACTAAATCTATGGATCTGGAAGAGTACCACAATCTTGAGCACTAGCACCATTCTAGGGCAAGCAAAATGAAGACTGTCAATAACAGGCCTGGCTTTAGGGTATTGAGAAATATCTTTATTAAAGGATTGAGGGAAGACACATGAGCTTTAAGACTTCTGTCACGCAAGGTAGCAAAAAAGTATTTAGCAGGTGTATCTATAGGAAAAGGCTGAGAAAGCCCCAGAATCTCTAGCAGGGCTGACCAGGTATTTCTCTCAGCTAGTTTGTGAAGAATACAGAAGGTGACTGCTTCCTCAACTATGAAGTCAGCAATGCAAAAGACTTCAGGGAACATGAAAAAAATCATCAAAAATATGACACCACCAGAAGAACACAGTAATTTTTCAGGAATCAACCACAAAGAAATGAAGATCAATGACTTACCTGATAAAGTATTCAAAATAGGTGTTTTAAGGAATCTCAATGAGCTACAAGAATTTTTCTTAGTTTTTGTAACTAATTTACGTAACTATCAATAATTAAAACCTGCATATTGATTTATGGTAGAAAAATGTGTAAAATCATTGTATTAAAGATAAATTCTTAAAGTTGTTCAGCTTCACAAATAAGGTTTCCCTTTTCTTGAAGCTTTAAATTGAGCTCATTCATGTGCAGTGTGATCATGATTTTTGTTTGTCTTTGATTACTGAATATTAGGTAAGCATTCCTTCTGTTTTAAGAAAATTTTCATTTGAAGTTAAAAGTATGGTAAATCTTTGTAAAATTCTTTTACAACCCAGCCACGGAGCATTAACAAAGAACATAGGATCATTAAATTCATTGTCTTCTAAACTTAGTGAAGAGTCCTAGAATTTGCACATACATACTACACGACATTAACAACTGTCCATGATATTTTTAGCACATTCAGCTAAAAAAAACTTTGCACCGAT
This sequence comes from Potos flavus, assembly GCA_028534135.1. Taxonomy (NCBI): domain Eukaryota; kingdom Metazoa; phylum Chordata; class Mammalia; order Carnivora; family Procyonidae; genus Potos; species Potos flavus. The sequence continues at coordinate 24,839,988 of CM052887.1, forward strand.
ATTTTCCACATGTGCTGTACAGTGGAATGAAGCAACAAAGAAGACACTCTCTTGTTTGTCAATTCCTTTGAATTTTTGATCCAAAACTAGTAATAAAGGTAACAGAGAAATAATTTAAGAAGAACCAAATTCTGGAGCTAAAGAATATAGTGAATGAAATGAAAAATGCAAGAAAATGTTTCAAAAGCATACTGCTCAAGCAGAAAAAAGATTCTGTGAGGTAGCAGACAAGATCTTTGTAATTATTCAAAGGAGAACAAAGAAAAAAAAAGAGTGAAGAAAGCCAACATGAACCATGGAATATCATTAAAGGCAAGTTGGAATCTCAGAAGGAAAACAGAGGGAGAAAGGAACAGAAGCCTTAAAGATTTCATGGCTGAAGACTTCTCAAATCTGGGCAGAGATTTGGATATCCAAATTCATTAAGATAATATATCATCCCAAAATTTCAAACTAAAATGATTGTCTCTGAAAAACATTGTTGTACAGTTGTCTGAAATCAAAGAAAAAAAAGTATTTTAAGCAGCAGGAGCAGAAAGAGCAAAATTCTCTCATAGAAGGGAATCCCCATAAGGCTACCATTGGATTTCTTAGAAGAAACCTTGCAGATTAAGAGTGGAATGATATATTCAAAGGACTGAGGCTGGGGGAAGGGGACCTTGCCAACCAAAATACTTTACCCTGCAAAGTTGTCCTTCAGAAGTGAAGGTAAGGTAAAGACATTTCCAAACAAAAGCTGAGGGCCATAATCACTATGGGACTTGTCTTACAAAAAAGGCTGAAAGGAATTTGCCAAGCTAAAATGAAAGGACATTAATTAGACATATGAAAATATATTAAAGTATAAAGAACACTGGTAAAGTGAAGTATACGATCAATTCACAATACTCTAATAATGCAATGTGTTAATTTGTGGTGTGTCAGTTAACCCTAGTATAAGGGTTAAAGGAAAAAATATTACAGATGTCTAAACTACAGTAATTTTAATGGTTATACAATAAAGAAATGTAAGTTGCAAAGCTGCAACATTAGAAACAAAGGAAAAGTAAAGGATTAGAGTTTTTAAATGTAATTCAAGTTGTTAGCCTAACATAGGCCATTATAACTATGTTTTATGGCAACCACAAACCTAAAACTTGGAGTAGGTTGAAAAGAAAAAAGAAAAGATTAAGAGAAGTTAATCAAGGCATACGAAGTGAATCAAATCCTACATTTACATAGAAGGACAACAAGAAACGAAGAAAGGAACAGGAGAATCATACAACCTTACCTACAAGTCCTAACTTATCATTAATTCTTTAGAGAATTTAATCCATTTATATTTAATCAAAAGACAACCAAACTATGTGCTGCTTAAAAGAAACTCCTTTCAGTTTTAGGAGACATAGAAGCTCCAAGTGAAGTTATGGAGAAAGATATTCCATGCACATGGAAGCCTAAATAGAGCAGGAAGAGCTGTACTTACTTGAGAAAAAAATATGTGTAATGAGATAAGGAAGGCCATATTATAGATAAATGGATCAGTCACCAAGGGTATATACCATTCATAAACATGAACACATCAGAGTACCTAAATATATTAAGAAAATACTAATAGATATTAAGAAAGAAAGAGACAACAGTACTAACGTGGTAGAGGACTTGATTTCCCCACTTTCAATAATGGATAGATTATCCTAAAAAATTAATAAGGAAATTTGTCAGAACTTTGGTTTAGAATAAATGGACCTGAGATATATAGAGGACATTTCTACCAACAGCAGCAAAATACAAATTCTCCAGTGAACAGGGAACATTATTCAAGCTAATGGATACAAATTATGTTTTCTGACCACTATGATATGAAACTAGAAATCAAAAGCTGGAGGAAAGCTGAAAAATTCACAAATGTGTAGAAATTAAACACACTCCTGAACAACCAGTGAGTCAAAGAAAAAAATCAAAAGACTAGTTAAAAAATATCTTGAGACAAAAGAAAATAGAAACATAACAAACCATAACTTGCGGGATGTAGAAAAAGCAGTTCTATGAGGGAAGTTGATAGAGATAAAGATATCAAACAAACAACCCAACTGTACATTTCAAGGAGCTAGAGAAAAAACAAGGTAAGGCCAAAGTTAGTAAAAGGAAGAAAATAAGATCAGAACGGAAATAAATAAGAACACCACAACAACAACAGAATATAGAGCTGGTTTTATGAAAGGTACAACTGACATTTAGGTAGACTTGAAAAATCAAATTCAGAAAGTCAAGTGGTGATATTATAGTTGATAGACTACAAATACAAAAGATCCTAAGAGATTACTGTAAGTAATTATAGGCTAACAAACATACAACCTATTAAGAGTCAATCATTAATAAATAAAAAATCTAAACAGAACTGTAAGGACGAAGAAGAGTAAAGCAGGAATTAAAAACCTCTCGACAAATCAAAGTCCAGGACCAGATGATTTCTTTGGTGAATTCTTCTAACAGTTGAAGAATTACCACAACCATAAACTGAGTTTGGGAATGTTCCCTACTCTTCCATTTTTTTGAGCCAGCATTACCTTTGATACCAAAGCCAAAAACACTAAAATAAACTGTAGACCAATATACCAATATCCCTGCTAAATACAAATGCAACAATTTTAACAAAATACTATCAAATAAAATATGACAGCATATTAAAAGGATTATACTCCACAATAGAGTGGAATTTATCCCTGGGATACAAGAATGAGTCAACATATGCAAATCAATAAATGTGATAAACCACTTGACCAAAATTCAACATCCTTTCATAATAAAAATGCTTAACAAATTGGGTATAGAAGAAACATATCATAGTAAAGACCGCAACAGACAAGTGCACAGCTAACATATACACACATGACAATGTGAAAGCCAGTCTTCTAAAATCATAAATAAGACAAGGAGACCCATTCTCATCACTCCTATTCCACCATAGTACTGAAAGTCCTAGCAAGGACATTCAGGCAAGAAAAAGAAATTAGAAAAGGAGAAGTAAAACTGCTTATTTGCTGATGACATGATCTTATATGTGGAAGATTCCAAACACGCCACTGAAAATTGTTAGAACTAATTAATGTATTTTCAGTGACGTCTTGGAATATAAAACATATAGAAATCGGTTGCATTTCTATACACTTAGAACAAAATATCTGAAAAAGAAAACAGTCTCATTCACAACTGCATCAAAAACAGAAAAAAATTACATACCGATGTATTTCACTAAGGGGATGAAAGGTCTGTACACTGAGAAAAAAACTTTGATGAAAGAAATTGACAAAGACACAAAAGAATGGAAATGTATCCTGTGTTCGGGGATATAAAGAACTAATGTTAAAATATCCATAGTCCCCAAAGCCATTTATAGATTTCATAGAATTCCTAACTGAATTCTAATGGCATTTTTTCACAGAAATAACTTTTAAAGTTCCAAATTTTGTATGGAACGATAAGTGACCTTGATTAACCAAAGAAATCCTAAGACGAAACAAAGTTGGAGGCATCACGCCTCCTGTTTTCAAACTCTATTACAAATACAGTTATTTAAATAAACACATAGACCAAGGGAAGAGAATTCTCTCAATAAATAAAAACTAAACCCTTGTATATACAGTCAACTCCTATTTTAAAAGGGGCCCAAGAATACTCACTGGGGTAAGAACAGTTTCTTCCACAAATGGTGTTTGGAAAATTAAATAATTATATGTAAAAGAATGAAATTGGACACCCCCCCCCTTACACCACTTACAAAAATAAACTCGAAATGGAGTCAAGATTTAAGTTTAAGATCTGAAACTGTAAAACTCCTAGAAAAAAAGCAAAAGAAAACACTCCTTGATATCCATCTTGGCAATGATTTTTTTTGGATGTGACACCAAAAGCACAAGCAACAAAAGCAAAAAACAAGTGGATAATGTCAAACTAAAAGTTTCTGGAAAAAAAAAAAAGCAACCAATGGATGGAATGGGAGAAAATATTTGCAATCATCTACTGGATAAGAGGCTAATATCCAAAATATAAGGTACTCCTACAACCGAATAGCCAAAAAATAATCTATTTTAAAAATAAGAAGACCTGAATAGACATTTTTCCAGAGAAGACACATAGACGGCCAACAGGTACATAAGAATTTGCTCAACATCACTAAGGGAAAGGCAAGTGAAAGCCACCATAAAAAGTCACATCACACCTGCTAGAATGGCTCTTATCAAGAAGACATTAGTTAAGAAGTGCTGGTGAGAATGTGGTGAAAAGGGAACTCTGTATGCTGTTAGCATGCAAATTGGTACAACCACTATGGAAACCGGTATGGAGGTTCCTCAAAAACATTAGAAATAGAACTATATAATCTTGCAATCCCACTTCTGGGTATATATCATAAGGAAATGAAATCAGTATCTTAAAAAGATTATCTATATCCTCAAATTCATGAAAACATTATTCCCAAGAGTCAAGACATGGAAAAGACTTAAGTGTCCGCTGATGGATATCCATTGATAAATAAAGAAAATATATAGATGTATACATACACATACCATATCTCTATCTTATCTATGTTTCTATCTATATAATGGAATTTATTCACACAATAGAAATTCTGCCATTTGCGACAACATGGATAGAATAGGCGGACATATGCTAAGTGAAGTAAGTCAGAGAAAGACCCACACTGTATGATCTATCTTAAACGTGGAATTTTATATATCCAAACTCCTAGTAAGAGATTGGAATTGTGGCTGCCAGGGGCTGGAAGCTGGGGGAAATGACAAGTTCGTCAAAGGTATAAACCTCCAGTTAGGAGTAAATCTCTTGAATTGAATGTACAGTGTGGAGACTATAGTGAACAATACTGTATTATGTGTTTGAATGTTGCTAGGAGAGTAGAGCTTAGTCTCACCACAAAAAAGAAATAGTAATTATGTGAGATAAGAAAAGTGCTAATGAACCCTATTGTGGTAATCATTTTGCAATATATTCATGTATCAAATCATCACATTGTAAAAATTTATTTTACACAATTCTATATGCAAATTATATATTAATAAATTTGGAAAAAAATGATCAGTAAGCTTCATACACTTTTTACTATACACACATGTATTTCTTTACTCTGTAAACTGAGATAATCTCTAGAAGCAACAGCAGCCCTTAACAACAAGCATGCACTATGTTCTAATTTAGATTTTTAATACCATTTATCACAAAAGGAATCTAGGCTCCTTAGAAAAATGACTACTCTAGAGCTAATGCAGGGAATATACAAGATGAGCCTGAAGTATCTTTTAGGGTCAGAAACTAAGGAAGTGCTTAAAAAACAAAACCCACTGAAATATGTTAAAGGAGTGTAAGAGCCAACTCATAAAACTTTCAATGGTCAAAAGTGAAAGTTTGGCAATACGAAATAAAATTTGATTACAATTCAAGTTAGAAAATGAATATCCCCTAGCCTATATTGAAATTAAGTGAATAGATTATAAATACGTAAAAATAGACAAGTATCCTAAGCAAGAGAATTCCAGGTAATGCATGTAGATTCTATTACCTCAAGCAACTGTAGCATAATTCCCCAGCCCTTAAAACTGGGCTGTACATAGTGACTTTTGAAATAGTACAATATGGAAGGAGGGGGGGGGAGAATAACTTTACTATGTCAAAACCTGAAAAACACTCCTCAACTATCACCAAACTTAACATCCATAATGACCTATTGTGTTAACATACATCCTTTCATATGAGGTGATGAGAATTGCATTTTACTTCTATGCTCTTCCTCCCAAAAACCCTTCATTCCAGTGTAAGCATGATAAAAACATCAGAAAATTCCCAGTTGAAGGAAACTGTGTAAAATACCTGACCAGTAATCCCAAAAACTAGCACAGTTGGTAAAAACTAAGGAAATCAATACAAGAAATGGATTTAGTTACTGATGATAGTGTTCATGTAGTTGTTCATTAGGTGTATCAAGTATACTTAGCAGGGGAAACTACGTATGGAGTACATAGAAACAATTATTTTTGCAATCTTTCTGTTCATCTGAAACTCTTTGAAAAGTTTATTGTTCTGCAATGAAAAAACAAGTACTATGAATAAAAGTCTAGAAGAATGTTATTGAATTCGTCTTTGGATTTTTCTTTTCAAAAATACACTGTGTAGTGTGAACATTATTTTCTGTCATAAAGGCATCATTCAATAAACATATGTTTATCATTCATTCTTATAGGTCTAGTGATAGAGTAACACATAATCACACACTGATAATCTTATGGAAATCGTAATGATAAAAATATGCACAGTGTATATGGATATCTATGTGAGAGTCAATAAAACTGAGAAATTAACCTATGAATTATATTTGAATGATAATTCAGAATTAACTACATGTAGAAAAGAGGACATTATGCATTTTATTTTTTTTTTTAAGATTTTATTTATTCACGAGGGAGAGGCAGAAGGAGAGGAAGAAGCAGACTCCCCACCGAGCTGGGAGCTGGACATGGGGCTCGATCCCAGGACTGTGAGATCATGGCCTGAGCCAAAGGCAGACACCATGCCCCAAAAGGTTATGCATTTTGAATAGATATACAGCATATTCAAAGGTAACATGATTAGAAACAGTAAGTTATGCGCAGGGAACCTAAGCACTACAGACCAGAATATATTGGATGAAAGAGGCAATATATAGCAAGCATAATCAGTGGTATCCCTGACAGTGTCCTAGTGTCATCTGGGAATAAATCTTGTTCATTTGTTCCCTCTTATCCCAGATAAACAATGGATGCCTTCCCATGAGGACAACCCAGATATTAATTCTCTTCCTTTTACTAGTTCTGTCAAGAAAGCAACATTTTCCAATTTTTCCCAGTGAGATTCGAGATTTAGGACAATGAAAAGTGAAATTTCCACTCTATAGTTGAAGATTTCCTTACTCTTAAAACTGGCATTCACAACTAAAAGATCTCTTCTACTTTTGAACAGTGCGAGTGATGTCTGTAAGTATTGCAACCTTTTTGCAACTATGAGATAAAACCTAGTGACCATGCAAGCACTCTACTCAGATTAGTAGAGTAAAAAGAAGACAGAATCAATGTTTTGGTGATGCCACTAAACCACTAAAGTAATTTAAGCAACAATTTACAGAGCCCTAGAAGTTCTTGTTAGTGAGACAATAAACTTGACTCTTACTTAATCCAATTAAGTTTCAAAATCATGCCCTTAAGTTTGTGATGTCTTTCCCACCAGAATTGTAAGATCAATAAATTATGCATGTAAATGAAATAACTAAATGAATGGATGCATATCTTAATACATGTTAAATTCCCTGAGACTTACTGAATACAGTTTAATGGAATAAGATGAAGCTGAAAATAAAGACAGATATCAGAGCATGGAAGCTATAGCATGCCTAATGAAGAAACTTAAACTGTATTATATAAACCAGTATCTCTAAAAATTTATGTCAGTACTAGTTTCATGAAATGATAATAGGTATTGCATAGAAAGAATTTTTAAGTAAATAGGCATTAAGATTTCATTAACTGGGTTTCTTTTTTTCAGGAATTTAATACATAATTACATGAGATGGATAATATACTAAAATGGATACTACATAAAACATAGTCTCTTAAGTTTAGTGCTCTTTAAAATGCATTCTGGGAGTTCTGGGCCAAAGGCAACATAGAAAGACCCCAAACTCCCCTCCTCCACACACACCCCAAATGTACATTTGTACATAGAGCGATTCCTTCTGAAGAACTGAGGTCTTATGAAGAGCTTCTGTACAACAGACAGAGACCACATACAGAATGGCAGAAAATGGAGACATGGTAACAAAAGGAATCCCCACCCTTGACTCTGTGAATGCAGTGGGAGGAATAGTACTGAAGGACCATCAGCAGATTCGTCTGCCCTGGGGCACAGAAAAGAAACCAAGGTTTAAAAGAGCAACTAGGATATAAAGGAACCAGCCCTAGGACCAGGCAAATGAGAAAATTGCTGGCACTTTCACTAGTCCAAGAGGCTGGCGAGCACCAGTTTATATTACACCACCAAAGGAGCAGGGATCCAGGAACTATCACCAACCTGCTGCCTCAGTAAGCCCCAGACATTCTGGAACACAGGGCGGGGGCAGGGGGGAGCTTTGGTTTAAAAGGACAGCTAGACTATAGACTATAAAAGAACTAGCCCTAGAATCCTAACAAATGAGAGGGTAGCTTCTGGAACTGGGTCAAAGGGACTAATGAGCACCATGGTTTACACTCCCCCCTCAATCTTCATAGCATACATGGGAGCAGGGTCCAGACACCCAAGCTGACCTACCACCTCAATGAGCCCTAGGCCTCTGGCCCCCACCTGCCCCAGTCAACCAACCAAAGCAGCTCCATTGTGGTGCACACTTGTACATCTCTGGTCAGCACTCACTACGACTCCAGCCATTGTGCCAAGGTGACACAGGAACAAAGCACCCTAGAACACATACCACTTTGACTCAAAATGGCTTGCTAGGACACCGCTGGCTCGGAGCACTTGGGCACCTCCTGGTTCACATCTGCTTTGGTTCTACCACCCCACCAGATGCCAACTGTCCAGGCTGCCCGTGGCCCCCTGGCCCACACCCTGCCTCAGCATGATCTACTCCGCCAGGTTGCCCTCTGTGCTGAGAATCAGGGAACTCCTGGCTCTCACTCACTAAAGCTGTCCTGTTCAGCGCCTTCTCTGGGGAAAGACCTGGGGTCCCCTCTGCCCAGCCTGCGCCCTGCTGCAGTTTGGACAGTCCTTGTGCGAAGCACCACCAGGACCCCAGGTCCATGCCCTACCCCAGTTCTAGCCACCTCACGAAGGTGAACCCTGCTTGAGAGTGCCCCAGGACACTCTGGATTGCACTCACTTTATTTTTAGCTGTCCTGCCAGGGTTTCCCCTGTGCCAAGGGCCTTGGGACCCTGGATCACTCCTACTTATGCCCACTTCAGTTCCAGACATCTCACCAGGGCAGTCTCAGCACAGGTGCCATGGGATGAGCTGTCTACACCAGGCATAACTCCAGTCTCCACCCAAAGTCATCATCCTATATGCAAGGCCAAATGCAAGGCCATTCCTTCAAGTTTCAGAGAAGTAACTCCTCTGCCCCATTCATAAAAAGAAATGCAGAAAGTCAAGCAAAATGAGATGAAGACATGTGCTCCAAACCAAAGAAGACAATCTCAAAAGACAACATACTCAATGGGAGAAGATATTTCCAATGATGTATCTGATAAAGAATTGTATCTAAAATATATAAAGAAGTTATACAATGCAACACTTAAAAAATTCAATAGGTATTTCCTCAAAGAAGAAATACAGATGAGCAACAGACACATGAAAAACATCACTCATCATCAGGAAAATGCAAATAAAAAATACAATGAACTATCACCTCATACCTGTCAGAATGGCTAAAATAAAGAACACAAGAGGGGCGCCTGGTGGCTCAGTTGTTAAGCATCTGCCTTCAGCTCAGGTCATGATCCCAGCGTCTAGGGATCGAGCTCCCTGCTCCCTGCTCAGTGGGAAGCCAGGTGCTCCCTCTCCCACTCCCCCTGCTTGTGTTCCCTCTCTCGCTCTCTCTCTGTCGAATAAATAAAATCTTTAAAGAAAAAAAAAAAACAACAACACAAGAAACAACATGTTGGTGAAGATGTGGAGGAAAAGGAACCCTCATGTACTGATGCTAAGAAGGCAAACTGCTGCAGCCACTCTGGAAAACAGTATGGTGGTTCCTCAGAAAATTAAAAATAGAATTACCATAGGATCTAATAATTGCACTACAGCGTATTTATACAAAGAGTAGGAAAACATTAATTTGAAAGAATATATGCACCCTTATGCTTATTGCATCACTATTTACAATAGGCAAATTGTGGAAGCAGCCCAAGTATCCACTAACAGATGAATGGATAAAGAAGATGTGATACATATACACAATAGAATATTTTTTAGCCATAAAAAAGAATGAAACCTTGCCATTTGCAAAGCACAGAAAGATCTAGAGAATATAATGCCAAACGAAATAACCCAATTAGAGAAGGACAAATACCATATGATTTCACTCATAAGTAGAATTTAAGAAACCACTGAACAGAGGAAAACTAAAGAGAAAAACCAAAAACAGACTCGTAACTATAGAGAACAAACATGGTTACCAGAGAGGAGGTGGGTGGGGGATGACTGAACTAGATGAAGGGGATTAAGAGTACACTTAATTGTGATGAGCACTTAGTAATGTATAGACTTGTTGAATCACTATATTGTACACCTAAAAGTAATACAACAATTTATCTTCACTATACTGGAATTTTTCAAAAAACAGAACAAGACAATCTCAGAAAAATGACCAAATGTGCTGAATAAAGAGTTTAAAGTAATGATCATAAAGACACTCCCTGGGGGTGCCTGGGTGGCTCAATCAGTTTAGCGTCTGCCTTTGGCTAAGGTCATGATCCCAGGGTTCTGGGATTGAGCTCCATGTCGGGCTCTCTGCTCAGTGGAGAGCCTGGTTCTCCCTCTCCTGCCTGCCCCTCCTCCTGCTTGTGCACTCACTCTCTCTCTGTGTCAAATAAACAAATAAATAAATAATCTTAAAAAAAAATAGATGCTCACTAGACTGAAAAGAAGAGTCGAAGTACTTAGCAGGAAGTCAGCAGAGATAGATAATGTAAAAAAGACCAATCAACAGCTATATGTAGAAGAATGAAACTTGACCATTCTCTTACACCATACACAAAGATAAACTCGAAATGGATAAAAGACCTCAACCTGAGGCAGGAATCTATCAAAATCCTAGAGGAGAACATAGGCAGTAACCTCTTTGACATCAGCCACAGCAAATTCTTTCAGGACATGTCTCTGAAGGCAAAGGAAACAAAAGCGAAAATGAACTTTTGGGACTTCATCAAGATAAAAAGCTTCTGCACAGCAAAGGAAACAGTCAGCAAAACAAACAGGCATCCCATGGAATGGGAGAATATATTCGCAACTGACACTACAAAGGTCTGATATCTAAGATCTATAAAGAACTCCTTAAACTCAACTCTCAAAAAACAGATAATCATGTCCAAAAATGGGCAGAAGACATGAACAGACACTTCTCCAAAGAAGACATACAAATGGCTAACAGACATATGAAAAAATGTTCATCATCATTAGCCATCAGGGAGATCCAAATCGAAACCACACTGAGATACCACCTTACACCAGTTAGAAGGGCCAAAATCAACAAGACAGTAAACAACGAATGTAGGAGAGGATGTGGAGAAAGGGGAACCCTCTTCCACTGTTGGTGGGAATGCAAGTTGGTGCAGCCACTTTGGAAAACAGTGTAGAGATTCCTCAAGAAATTAGAGTTACCCTATGACCCTGCAATTGCACTACTGGGTATTTACCCCAAAGATGCAGATGCAGTACAAAGAAGGACATGTACCCCTATGTTCATAGCAGCAATGGCCACAATCGCCAAACTGTGGAAAGAGCCAAGATGCCCTTCAACAGATGAATGGATAAAGAAGATATGGTCCATATATAAAATGGAATATTATGCTTCCATCAGAAAGGATGAATACCCAACTTTTGTTTCAACATGGACTGGACTAGAAGAGATTATGCTGAGTGAAATAAGTCAAGCAGAGAGAGTCAATTATCATATGGTCTCACTTATGTGTGGAGCATAAGAAAAAACTTGGAGGACATTGTGAGAGGGAAGGGAGGGGTGAATTGGAGTAAATTGGAGGGGCAAAGAACCATGAGAGACTGTCAATTCAGAGCAACAGACTGAGGGTTTGGAGGGGTGGAGGGTGGGGGAATGGACGAGCCTGGTGGTGGGTATTGAGGAGGGCACATATTGCATGGAGCACTGGGTGTGGTACATAAACAATGAATCTTGTAATACTGAAAAAATAAAAGTATTTGGGAAAAAAAAAGGGAGTTTGCATTCCTAAAAAAAAAAAAAAAAAAAAAAAAAAAAGACCAATCAGATTTGAAGATTACAATAACTGAAATAGAAAATACACTAGAGGGAATCAACAGATTAGCAAATTGAGAAGAATAGATCACTGATCTGGAGGACAGGGTAATGAAAAGCACCTAGCTGAACAGGAAAAGGGAGAAAAGAATTAAAAAATGAAGATAGGTTAAGAGATCTCTTGGATAACATCAAGCAAACAACCATTCATATCATAAGTGGCCCAGAAGGGGAAGAAAGAAAGAGGCAGAAACTTATTTGAAGAAATACTAGGTGAAAATTTTTCTAACCAAGGGAGAAAACAGATATCCAAGTTTAAGAATCACAGAGAATTCCATAAAACATAAAATCAAGGCAGTCCACACCATGACACATAGTAATTAAAAAGTCAAAGATTAACTATAAAGAGAGAATTTTAAAAGCAGCAGGAGAAGCAAGTAATTACATACAAGAGAAACTCCAAAAGGTTAACAGCTAGTTTTTCAGCAGAAATTTTTCAGATCACAAGAGAATGGCATGATAAAGTCCAAGTGCTGAAAGCAAGAATAACTATCAACAAGAATGCTCTACCTGGCAAGATTATCATTCACATTTAAATGAGAGATAATTTCCCAGACACAAACATTAAAGGAGTTCATCCCACTAAACCTCCTTACGCAGAATGTTAAAGGGACTTCTTGGAGTGCAGAAGTAAAGGATAAAACTAGAAGAAAAGTATTAATAAACAGATGTAACATATGACGATGTATACATAAAATGTGAAGTAGGGAGTATGAAGTTCTTTTAGCAGATGTTTGAACTCAAGTGACCATCAACTTAATACAGACTGCTACAGACTTAGGCTGTTATGTATGAACCTTGTGGTAACCACAAACCTAAAACTTATAATAGATACACAAAAAATAAAGAGAAAAAAAGCTAGGCATAATAAGCACTAGAAAGTAATCAATCTCTGAAAAGAGACCAAGAGGAAAAGTAAAAAACAGGTAAGAACTAAAAAAACTACTGGAAAACAATTAAAAAATGGAAATAACACATACCTATCTATAATTATGTTAAATGTAAATGGTGTAAATACTCCAATGAAAAGATATAAGGTGGTAAAATGGATTAAAAAAAAAAAACAAGACCCATGTATATGCTGCCTACAGGAGACTTATTTCAGACCTGCAGATACATGTAGACTTAAAGAATGGACAAAGATATTCCATGCAAATGGAAGCAAAAGAGAAAGTCAAGGCAGCAATACTTGTATCAGAGAAGATAGACTTTAAAACAAAGACTATAACAAGAGACAAAGAAAGGCATTATATAATGATAAAAGGATCAACAAGGCAATATAAAAATTGTATTTTATGCATCCAGTATTGCAGCACCTAAATACATAAAGCAAATATTAACAGACATAAAAGAAAAATTGACAATAATATGATGAAAGTAGTGGACTTTAACACCTTACTTTCATCAATAGATAGATTTTCCAGGCAGAATACCAATAAGAAAACATTATCTTCGAATGAAACATCAGACCAGATGGCCTAATAGATACATATAGAACAATCCATCCACAAACAGAATACACATTCTTTTCAAGTGCACATGGCACATTCTTTAGCATAGATAACATATTAGGTCTCTGTAAATTTAAAGAGATGAAATCATATCGTCCATCTTTTCTGACAGCAATGGCATGAAGCTAGAAAATAATCACAAGAGAAAAAACCTGGAAAAAACACAAGTACACTGAGGCTAAACAATATGTTTCTAAGAAACCAATGGATCAATGAAAAAATTAGAGGTAATTTAAAAATATATGGAAAAAATGAAAATGAAAACATAGTGGTCCAAAATCTGGGATGCAGCAAAAAAACACTTTTAAGGTGAGAAATTTATAGAGATATAAGCCTACCTTAAGAAATGCGAAAAATCTCAAATACTCTATTCAACTTTATACCTAAAGAAACTAGAAAAATAAACAAAGCTCAATATTAGTATCAGGATCAGAACAGACATAAATGAAGTACAGACAAAAAAAAGAAAAAAACCTAATAGAAAAGATCAATCTAACCAAAAGCTGGTTCTTTGAAAAGAAAAACTGATAAAACTTTAGCCACACTCACGAGAAGACTCAATTACTATCAGAACTGAAAGAGAAGAACGATACCACAGAAATAAACATGAATTATAAGAGAATACCATGAAAAATTTATGCCAATAAATTTAACAACCTATAAGAAATGGATAAATTCCTAGAAAAATAATGAATTTTCCAAACTGAATCAGGAAGAAATAGAAAATCTGAACAGACCAATTATTAATAATGAAAATTAATCAATAATCAAGGACCTCCCAACAAAAATATAGGATCAGATGGATTCACAAAGGAATTTCACCATGCATTTGAAGAAAAATTTATACCTATTCTCCCGAAACTATGTCGAAAAGTAAAAGAGAAAGGAACTTCCAGGAAAGATGGCAGAGTAAAAAGACCCTAAGCTCACTGTGTCCCATGGATACAACTGGAGAACACTCACGATAGTGTAAATAACTTAGAAAACAACTTGAAGACTGGCAGAATAAACTGCACAACTAAATGTAGAGAAGAGGTCACACTGAAAAGCGTACAAAGGACAGAGACATGGCGAGAGCTAAATGGACTCAAAGGACTCTCTCTGTTGTGGGAGAAGGGGTGCCATGGGTATGGAAACAGGAAATAAAGAGAACACCAAACTGGGGCACCCACAAGGCAAAAAAAGAATCTCCCTATCATTTTGCTTCAAAACAAACAAACAAACAAAAACCCAGAGGGTCCAAATTTCACAAGTTCTTAAAACCAGCAGGACTTAAAAACTGGATTTTTTAAAAACAGCAGGTTTGGCTCTGACAGACCCAGGAGGGCTAGAGGAAACTAAGTCCTTCCTATCCTTAAAGAGATAGCACAACAAAACAGCCCATGGAGAAACAACATGTAAGCAGTAGTTTGAAAGGTGCCTGGGCATATGGCAGGGAAAATTATTCGCTCACCTCAGAGCCTGTCCCAGAGGGACAGTAATCTCTGGGGAACTTCTCCAGGAGCAAAGAAACAAAGGAACTCATAGGCACCATTTCCCTCCCCTGCCTCCCCCACTTCACCTGCATAAACACACAGGCACCTGAGGGATTGGCTACCTAACTTGCTAGCATGACCACCCAGCCCCCACATCTGTGCTTCACCAAATCCACCCCTCCTGATGGCCCACCTCAGTCAAGTGCAGCAGGGCCCCTCTTGAAGAGGAACCTCAGGGCAAAGGTTCCTAGCATTGCCACCCTGCTGCCCTATACTAACCATGTTCTGCTTCCAGGAAGCCAGAAAGAACCCTGCGGAGGACCTGGACCTTGCAAACCCTGCTAGTACTGCTGGCACACCCCCCGCACTGTGCTTTCATAGAGCCGGACAGAGGCACAAAGTAATTAAGATGGCCAAAAGTAGTAATAAATAAAAAATTTTAAAAACAGTGAGAGAGAGAGAGAGTGACAATTACATGCGAGGGAAATCCCATAAGGCTATCAGCAGATTTTTCAACAGAAACTTTGCAGGTCAGAAGAGAGTGGCAGGATAGATTTTAAGTGCTGAAAGGGAACAATCTGCAGCCAAGAATACTCTATCCAGGAAGGCTATCATGCAGAATAAAAAGGAGAGATAAGAGTTTCTCAGGCAAGCTAAAAGTAGAAGAGTTCATGACGTCTAAACTAGCCCTAAAAGAAGTATTTAAGGGGACTCCAAGTAGAAAGGAAAGATCATAAATGAGAATATGAAAAATAAGTTTATCTATAAAAGTCAGTCAAGGTATTCACAAAATAAAAGGATGTAAAATACGACACTATATAAATAAAACATAAGGAGGGGAGGAGTAACAATTTAGTGCTTTTAGAATGGGTTCTACTTTAAGCGCCCATTACCTTAATATAGACTCTTGTATGCAGAAGATGTTCTATGCAAACTTGGTGATAACCACAAATAAAAACCATAATAGATATGCAAAGAATTAAGACAAAAAGGAATCCAAGTGTATCACTAAAGAAAACCAGCAACATCCTGAAAGAGCAAGAGAAGAATGGATCAGAGAACTGTAGAAACAACCACAAAACAAGTAACAAAATGACAATAAATACTTATCTATCAATAAGTACTTACGATCTAACTGGACTAATGCTCCAATGGAAAGACATAAGGTGACAAGAGTGATTAAAAAACAAAACAAAACAAGACCCATCTATATGCTGCCTGTAAGACTCATTTCAGACCTAAAGATACCTGCAGATTGAAAGTGAGGGAATGGAGAAACATTTATCATGCAAATGAAAGTCAAAAGAGCTGGAGCACCAATACTTAACGATGGACAAAAGAGACTTTCAAAGATTCTAACAAGAAACAAATAAGACACTATATAATAATAAAAGGGACAATTCAACAAGAATATCTGAAAATTTTAAGTATTTATGCACCCAATACGGCAGCACTCAAATATATAAGACAGTTAACAAACATAAATGAACTAATGGACAGTAACACAGTAATAATAGGGGATTTTAATACCCCCTTACATCAGTGGAGAGATCAGCCAAACAGAAAATCAAGGAAACAGTGGCTTTGAGTGACACAGTGGACCAGATGGACCTAATGATATACTCATAACCTTACATCCTATAACAGCAGAATACAAATGCTTTTCAAGTGCACATGGAACATTTTCTAGATCACTTATTAGGCCACAAAACAATCTCGACAAACACAAAAAGATCAAAGCATAGCAGGCATCTTTTATGACCACAGTGCTATGAAACTAGAAAGCAAACACACACACACACAATCTGGAAAGAGTATGAATACTTGTAAATTAAGTAACATGCTACTCGACAATTAATGAGTTGACCAATAAATCAAAGAAGAAATAAAAAATTACATGGCAACAAATGAAAATGAAAACACACGGTGCCAAATCTTTGGAATGCAGTAAAAGTGGTTCTAAGGGAGAAGTTTAGAGCAATATAGGCCTACCTCAAGAAGCAAGAAAAATCTCAATTAAAAAACCTAACCTTACACCTAAAGGAGCAAGAAAAAGAAAAAAACAATCAAAATCCAAAACCAGAAGAAAGGAAATAATAAATACTAGAACAGAAATAAATGATATAAAAACTAAAAGCAAAAAACAGTAGAACAAATCAATGAAACCAGGAGCTGGTTCATTGAACAAATCAAAAAAATTCATTACCTCTAGCCAGACTTATCATAAAAAAAAGAGGATGGTGGCAAGATTAAGAAAAAAAAAAGAGAGGGGAGGTGCCTGCGTGGCTAAGTCGGTTGAGCCTTTGGCTCAGGTCATGATCTCAGGGTCCTGGGATCGAGTCCCACATCAGGCTCTCTACTGAGCAGGGAGTCTGCATCTCACTCTCCCTCTGTACTCTCCCTCCCTTTCAAGTAAATAAATAAGATCTTTAAAGAGAGGAGACTTTAATAAACAAAATCACAAATTAGAGATGAGAAATAACAACCAACATTATAGAAATACAATTTTAAGAGATTATGACAAGTTATATGACAACAAATTGGACAACCTAGAAGAAATGGATAAATTTCTAGAACCACATAACCTACAAAAACTGAAGCAGGAAAAAATGTAAATTTGAACAGACCAATTGCTAGCAAGGAAATTCAATCAATAATCAAAAAAAAAAATCTATACACCAAAGTCCAGGACCAAGATGGCTTCAGCAGTGAATTCTCCCAAACATTCAAAGAAGAGTTCATACCTATTCTCTACCTACTACAAAAAAATCCAAGAAGGAAAACTTATAAATTCATTCTATGAGGTCAGCATTACCCGGACTACCAAAACCAGATAAACACACCACAAAAAAAGAGAAGTATAGGGCAATATCTCTGATGAACATAGATGAAAAAATCCTTAACAAAATACTAGCAAATCCAATCCAACAATACATTAACAAAATCATTCACTACAATCAAGTGGGACTCATTCCTGGGATGTAAGTTTGGTTCAATATTCGCCAATGTGATACATCACATCAATAAAAGAAAAGATAAAAACCATATGATCATTTTAATAGATGCAGAAAAAGCATTTGACAGAGTACATCATCCATTCATGATAGAAACCCTGAATGAAGTAGGTTTAGAGGTAATATATCTCAACATAATAAAGGCCTCAGATGAAATACCCACAGAGAACATTATGCTCAGTGGGGAAAAACTGATAGCTTTCCCAAGGTCAGGAACAAGATAAGGATGTCCAATCTCACCACTCCTATTTAACACAAAACTCGAAGTCCTTAGACCCAGCAATTAGACAACAAAAATAAAAAGCATCCAATTTTGTAAGGAGAAGTAAAACTTACACTATTTGCAGATGCATGCTACTATATAGAGAAAACTCTAAAGACTCCACTCCACAACTGCTAGAACTGATACATGAGTTCAGTAAAATCACAGGATACAAAATCAACATATAGTAATGTGTTGTGTATCTACATACTAATAATGAAGCAGCAGAGAAATTAAGAAAACAATCCCATTTACAGTTGCACCAAAAATAATAAAGTCCCTAGGAGTATAGTTATCAAACGAGTGAAAGACCTGTACTGTGAAAACTATAAAATGTTAATGAAAGATACTGAAGAACAAAGAAAAAAATAGCAAGACATTCCATACTCATGGATTGGGAAAAAAATTGTTAAAATATCTATGCTATCCAAGGTAATCTACAGATTCAACGCAATCCCTATCAAAATGCCAACAGCATTTTTCAGAGAACTAGAACACACAATCGTAAAATTTGTATGGAAACACAAAAGACCCCAAAAAGCCAAAGCAATCTTGAAATAAAAAAACAAAGTTGGAGCTATCACAATTCCAGACTTTAAATTATATTACAAAGCTGTAGTAACCACAACAGCATGGTACTGTCATGAAAACTAGAAACGTAACAATGGAACATAATAGAAAACCCAGAAATAACCCAATGACCTCTTCTACTTCATCCCCAGCAATTTCTTCCAAGACACATCTCTAAAGGCAAGGGAAAAAAAAACAAAGATGAACTATTGGGACTTCATCAGTATAAAAGGCTTCTGCACAGCAAGGTAAACAGTTAACAAAACCAAAAGACGACTGAGAATGGGAGAAGATATTTGCAAATAACATAACATAAAGGGCTGGTATCCAAGATCTGTAAAGAACTTACCAAACTCAAAACCCAAAAAACAAATAATCCAGTCAAGAAATGGGCAGAAGACATGAACAGACACTTCTCCCAAGAAGACATACAAATGGCCAACAGACACATGAAAAAATGTTCCACATCACTAGTCATCAGGGAAGTACAAATCAAAAGCACAATGAGATACCACCTTACACCAGTTAGAATGGCTAAAATTAGCAAAACAGGGAACAGCAAATGTTGGCAAAAATGTGGAGAAAGGGGAACCCTCTTACACTCTTGGTGGGAATCCAAGCTGGTAGAGATACTCTGGATAACAGCATGAAGTTCCCTCAGGAAGTTAAAAATAGAGCTACCCTATAACCCAGCAATTTGCACTACCAGGTATTTACCCCAAAGATACAGATGTAGTGAAAAGAATGGGCACCTGCATCCCAATGTTCATAGCAGCAACGTCCATAATAGCCAAACTGTGGAAGGAGTTGACATGTCCTTCAACAGATGAATGGATAAAGAAGATGTGGGTCATACAGACAATGGAATATTACTCAACCATCAGAAAGAATGAATACCTACCATTTACATTGACATGGATGGAACTGGAGGGTCTTATGTGAAGTGAAATAAGTGAATCAGAGAAAGACAATCATCATGTTTCACTCATATGTGGAATATAAGAAATAGCGCAGAGGATCATAGGGGAAGGAGGTAAAAAACTGAATGGGAAGAAATCAGAGAGGGAAACAAACCATGAGAGTCTCCTGGCTCTGGGAAACAAACTGGGAGTTGTGGAAAGAGAGGTGAATGGGGGGTTGGGGTGACTGGGTTATGGGTAATAAGGAGGGCACACGATGTGATGAGCACTGAGTGTTATACACAACTAATGAACCATTGAACACTACACCAAAAACTAATGGTGTACTATATGATAGCTAATTGAATTTAAATTTAAAAAAATAATAAAAAAAATAAAGATTTTACTTTTAAGTTATCTCTACACCAATGTGGACCTTGAATTCACAACCCTGAGATCAAGAGTCACGTGCTCTACTGATTGAGCCAGCCAGGTGTCCCTGCACTGAGGAATTTTTAAATCAAAACATATAATCATTTTTGCATTTTTGATATATGATTGTGATAGCAATATTTAAGATTAATTTTGCAGAAACAGATCAGTGCCAGAAAGATCATTTAGGAGTTTTTGCAGTGGTACAAAAGAGATTATATAAGCTTTATATAAGCTTTATAAGAGATTATATAAGCTTTAAAAGATACTAGATATGAAGGATCAGGAACAGAGTTGAGATCTACTTACTAATAATCAGCAATTAATAGGATATGTTCATGGGATGTGTGGGTGGCTCAGTCAGTTAAGCATCTGCCTTCATGTCAGGTCACGATCCCAGGTCATGCAATCAAGTCCCACATCAGGATCCTTGCTCAGCAGGGAGCCTGCTTCTCCCTCTGCCTGCTGCTCCCCCTGCTTGTGCTCTCTCTTGCTTGCTTGCTCTGACGAATAAATAAAATCTTTTAAAATAAATAAATAAATAAATAAATAAATAAATAAATAAATGTGTTCATGTCTGAATTCTTGCCTATAATTTTAGAAGAAAATTAATAAATTGGAATGATATTGGTGCTCCACACGAGCTTTTAGAAAGTTGGAATGCCTGTTTCATTAAAACTTAAACACGTTAAAAAAAAAAAAAATAGGCAGTTAAGAACATAGCCCAAGACTGTCACAAGATCAGTCTAGCCAGCATGCTGTTGGGGGCACCGTACCATGCCTAGGACCTCATAACCACTACTTTGGTTTCTACTCCACCTGTGCCTCCATCTTCCACCTGCCTCTTGACCCATCCTACCACAGCAGCCTCAGGGACTCAAGAGAGAAATTCTGCCAAGTTGTGGCATATATCTCTTCAGTCAGAAACTAGACATAGAGCTAGTAGATAAGTCAAAAGTCCCACAGAGCCTTCCCAGAGAAGATATTGATAAAGTTTCACTAATCATATGACTGCTAATCATATGACCATCATTATGGATAGGGATCTCTGGGGACTTTCTAGCTCTCTAGAAATTACTTTTCCCTTGCAGCTTCTGACTCTTGAGCTCTGGGTTTTCTGTTTACCCTTACAAACAGCAATAGTGAATGACCCAGTGATTATTTTGGAAGTTGTAGAAAAAATATTGCTTTTACTAATTTAGGATAATCTTTCTCAAGAGCACCCACCTTCCTGTTCACACAAGGAATATTGAATCTGTGAATAAAATTAAATCTGGAAATTGGATGAGAAGCCATGGCTTTCTACTTTCTGTGGCTTATGTCAGGTTGCTATCTACCAAACAGGATTTATGTATATTTAATTCTTATGGATCCCATGATTACTTATCATCTACATGTTTTTCTGATAGTCAGACATTTCTGATTATTACTCTGGCCTTGATGGTAATAGGAACCCACTCTGTTCCAAATAGTTAAATGAAGCTTCTTGGTTTCTACAACTACCGAAGCCAGAGAGGCATTGAAACTGCAAAATATTCCGTTAGTATATCCTGACTACAGAAACAAACAGCAGGAACACTTTCCAAGGAGCTGACATTCTCCTACAGAGTGTATTTCTTAGGGTATTAGTAAAAGAGCAGTCATCTCTTACAGATTGTGATTGTCGTTTTAAAGTTTTAGGAGTCCTCCCTCCGTACTAAGTTAATTTGGGGCATTTACCATGGGCCATATTTGAGTCCAAGTACAGCAAGTCCCATCTACGTAATTAAGAAAATTCATCTGTAAACACCACGATATCATACAGTGAATATCAGTATTTCTGTCTGAAGACTTTTTTCTAGCTGCAGGAGGTAGATAATTAATGTCCCAGAAACCTCTCTCAACCAGTAATGGACAACTAGCCACTGCATAAAATATGCCAGATTCTTTGCCTCTGAGATAGGATAATTGTGACATGGACTGTAATTTAGATCCCAGTGTTCCTGGAAGAACATAACCACTTTTGTTTATAGTGTTAACCTGCTCAATGATTCACCTATTGTACTGGAAATCCTAGACAATCCATTAAAGAAAAAAAAAATTTATAAAGATTTGAAATTAAAAATTAAGAATAGCTTTATTGGCACATAATCTTGTAGGTGGAAAACTCTACAGAATCTTAAAAAATGATGATAGAAGAGAAAAACTGAGTAATAATAAATACATTTAGCAAGTTGTAAGATACAAAACGTAAATATTAGTTGCACCAAAAATCAAATGTACTATTGCAAAAATAAAGTATGTAAATAAATAGAATTTCTTTCACAGTACCTTCAAAAATAGTAATACATAAATTTAACTATACAAAACATGTAAACTGAAACCTACCAAAGATCACAAGGGAGAATTTAAATCTAATACAGAGAGATGTACCATGTTTATAGATTGGAAGAACGAATACTGTTAAGATGGCAATTCTTCCTAGGGTAGCCATGATGATCTACCTCTCATATCCAACTTTATGAATCATAATTGATCTAGGGCCACAGCTGTGTGTCTACAGTCCATGACTGTATTTGTACTGGTGCCATGCATTCTTGCAGTTTATTCATAGCCAGTAACTTAACACAGTAAAGAAACTACGGCTGAATTATTCCCAGGAGACCCAGAATGTTCTTACGAATTAATGTGACTCAAAGACTCAACAAATATCTTCCAAATTTTCCTCAGAAAGTCTCAAAGACTCAACAAATATCTTCCAATTTTTCCTCAGAAAGACTCAAAGTCTCCACAAATATCTTCCAAATTTTCCTCAGAAATGCCCAAGAGTCTAAGATGTTTCCGTTCACATTTTTTTCTTCCTTCTCTACTTCATGTGACATCAAACTTGCATCTTGACCTGATGACTCTCCCAACTTCTCCTGTCTCCCTCTCCATTTTTTCCTCAGAATCATGTTTCTTATTTCTTACATGCTCAATACTCTTGCTGTCTGTTTCTCAGAACTTAGACTAATGAACTCCCTAAAATTATCCATACACTTACTATGATCCCAACCAAAATCTCAGGCTTTTAAAAATTAAATTGGTTAACTTAATCTACAATTAAAATTGAAATGCAAAGGGCAATGACAAGCTAGAACAATATTGAAAAAGAACAGTTTGACGGACTGAAACTACTGGATTTCAAGCATTATTATAGAGGTACAATAATCAAGACAGTGTGATGCTGATATGAGGATATATAGTTAGATGTATTGTATGTTAGTTAGAGAGCCCAGAAATAAACTCACACACATTCAATCTATTTTTAAACAAAGGTCTCAAGGCAATTCAATGGGGTAAAGATAACCTTTCCACAAATGATGCTATAACATATTGGGGGAGGGGGAAGTAACTTTAATTCTTACCTCACACTGTATGTAAACGTTAACTTTAAATGGATCATAGAACTGAACATAAGAGCAATTACTGTTAAAACTTAAAGTAAATATTAGGAGAAAATTGTGTGATATTTACTAGGCAAATATTTCTTAATCAAGATGCAAAAAACAATGTATAAAAAATTAAAAATTGAACATCACAATTATTTTTTATTTTTTTATGTTCTGTTAGCCGCTGTATCGTACATTAGTTTTTGATGTAGTGTTCAATGATTCATTAGTTACATATGACACCCAGTGCATATCACCACAACTAAAGCCATCTGCTCTTCAAAAAAATACACTTATAAATGTGTGAAAAATGTGTACTGTTGGTGGAAATGCAAACTGGTTCGGCCACTATAGAAATGAGCATGGAAGGTACGTGAAAACTCGAAATTAGAACCACCGTATGATCCAGAAATCTCACTTGTGGGTATATACCCAAAGAAAATTAAAACATGCTATTAAAAACTAATAATAATAAATGAACAAAAAGTCAAGCTATTAGCAGAAAATATTTTCAAAGTAAGTGTTTTACA
This sequence comes from Potos flavus, assembly GCA_028534135.1. Taxonomy (NCBI): domain Eukaryota; kingdom Metazoa; phylum Chordata; class Mammalia; order Carnivora; family Procyonidae; genus Potos; species Potos flavus. The sequence continues at coordinate 24,864,153 of CM052887.1, forward strand.
AATGACTTTGATCAGAATACATAATAAAGTCTTGCTACTCAACCGTAAGAGGACAAATAACCTCCTTCAAAAATATGGGCAAATTTTTTTTTTTTAACAGTTATGTCACTAAAAAAGAGAGAAAGAGATGAATAGCCAATAAAGCACAAAGATCCTCAATATCACTACTTAGAGATTGCATGTACAAATATCCACCAAGCCAGATATAAAAATAGAACTGTGACCCACTATCTGCATAGTCCAGAAGCCAAACCATAATCTCTGTAATATCAGCCCAAAGGGTCAGGATTTAATTAATAAATGCCAGCTTCCCTAATTTTTGCCTCTATTTCCAACTCAGGACCAACAGAGAAAGCCAGATACACTTTCCTAATCAATCACATAGAACACTCTGCCAAATCTCCCATCTCTAGCTTCCCCATGCCAACACCCATCAGGGACTACCTGAAGCCTTTCCTCTCTTCCACTCCCCTGCCTGCCCTTGAGTCTCTGCCAAATTCAAGTAAAGGCTTTACTCCCTTGCTAGAGCAAGCCCTGAATAAACCCTGTTTGCTCGTTCTCATTTGGGTGGTCTTTGTTTATTTCTACATGAGTCATTAGGGAAATGCAAATTAACACCATAATGAGATACTACTACGCACATGCTAAAATGATAAAGTTAAATGGCTGACAATCCAGGTGTTAGTGAGAATATAGAACAGTGGCTCTCAAAAGGAGGTGATTTTTGCCCCCAGGGAACATTTGGCATATCTAGTTTGTGTTATCACAGCTGGGAGATGGGTCGGAGAATGCTACCAGCATCAAGTGTATGTAGTGGCCAGGGATGCTATTAAACGTCCAAAGTGCATAGGAAATTCCCCCCAAACAAAGAATTGTTCAGCTCAAAATGTCACGAGTGCTTCTGTTGAGATCTCCAGATAAAGTGTTTATTATGCAACCTTCATATGTGTATATCATATGATCTAGCAATCACACTTCTAAATATTTACCCAAGAGAAATGAAAACATCTGTTCACACAAAGACTTGTAGAGGAATGTTCATAGCAACATTATTTGCAATAATTAATAAACTGGAAAGAGCCAAAAGATGAACAGATAAATTTGGTATCTATACTATGGAATTATATTCAGCAATGAAAAAGAACAAAATATTAATATATACACAGAATGGTCAACTTCAAAAACATTACACTAAGTAAAATAAATCAAGTAAATCCCATTTATAGAAGTTCTAGAAAAAGCAAAACTATACTGACAGAAGTTACATCAGTCGTTTCCTGGAACCAGGGTCAGGAAAGAGCATGGAATGCCAAAGGGGCAGACATTAGAGGATAATGTAATTTTGCTATACCTTCATTGCGGTGATGGTTAAATGCACAGAATTACTAAAACTCATCAAACTGTTAGGTAGAAGCTAGGTATGAGCAGTGGAAGGGGGGGAATGATAGAGACACAAGCTGGAAGCAAGGGCAGTGAGAAATACATTATCACAACATACATATCATAACATACATAAACACATTAGAAGCCCAAGGGCAGAACATCCTGACCTTGTGGCTTCCAAGACCTTGGGGCTAACAGACCAAGAGCCACAGGTGCAGAGCATGCACTCTCTAATTCCACCTCTGCCCCCAAGGTAACCACTAGATTCATTATAATGCATTTGCACTGTGGGCACAGCTCCCCATGGAGAAAGGCTGCCATGATGGTCCAGTACAAACCTTGTAGGGTCAAAAACTTCCCCTTCCAAACTGTGGGAACAGTCCCCAAAATGATTGGAAGCAGTCTCCATTAGAGACAACCCAAAGGTCTATCACACCTTTGGTCTGATACTTTTAGAAAGTGTAGTCTTGAGTGTTAGCTAGACTTATTGTGGTGATGATTTTGAAATATATACAAATCCCGCATCATTATGTTGTACACCTGCAACTAATATGTTCTATTCTATGAAACCTCATTTTCTTAAAAAAGCACAGTCCTACACATTTTTTAGATGCAAAAAAGTTTAATTTCAGCACGATGTAGTGCTGTTTTGCTTGGCAGGTGTGGCTGAAGGAAAGAGATATAAAGATGCCAAGGGATGTTGGTGAAAATACTGTTTCAGATCATCAATCGTAGAATTCAGAACAAGTAGAAGACAGTTCAGGAAATACCTATTCATTTTGTCAGTGTTACTTATCTTTCGCCAGTACTTCCCTGAGTTTGTAAACCACATACACACACACCATGCTAGGCCAAGGCAATTCCAAAGGAAACAGCTTCCTAAGGCAAATCCGTAAAGACAGAACAGATAAAATCGGTTATTTCTTTCAAAGACTGTTTGTCTCTGGTAGTTTGGGGTTTTTATTAAATATCTGTTGTGTAAGTCAGAAGTAAAAATGCTTACAGTCTTGTACGCAAGTCTTAGCTGGCTTTCAGTGAAAGCTGTAAGTATTTGTGAATGATAGACCCCTTAGATCATCTTCCGGTTTATGACTAATTTATCCTCTTATCGCTGTGACATAACGATTGATAGAATTGATCTGGTTTCATAATTATGTAGAATTCTTTCATGTTTGACATGAAAAATATCTGTTAGAAGTGGGAAAATATATTTATAAAGCCTTTTTAGTAGTATTTGTACATCTTAATGTAAACTAAAAAAGCAAAAAACAAAAAATACCCACATTCTGTCAAATTCAAGCCTTTAGGGTTTCATCTATATATAAAATAAAATGGTATACCTCACTTGGATTTTTAATTATATAAAGCAGTTTTTGCATAGTGGTTTTGAAAAAGTATATATTTATATATTAATATGATACCTTTTGTATTTAATATACCTAAAATATAAAAATACTGTTAAGAATTTACAAGGGTACAATTTTGAAAATTCTATCATGTAACAAACCAAGAAAGCCTCAAAACACGTAGTTCTTACCGAGTTCAATCCTTAAACATTATGCACAGCCAATTTTCAATTCACATTGCAGTTGAGATTACTAAGCCTATAAACGAGTGTGTCTATATATGTGCTTCACACACAAAAGCCACATGTAACACTGACTTAGAATACACACCTTGAAAACCCATTCAGCAATTTATGGAGCTATAGGTGTCTTTTATTTTTTTTATGATGTGCTTCATTTTCGATGTGTTGTGATCCATGATACTGAAACTTTGCAGGTAAAGCCCAAGGTCGTTTACAAGAAAGTATCAATTATTTTAGAAAATAAGTCGTTAGGAAAAAGCCTACACATCTATACAAGCTAGGTTAAGCACCACTTTTGAAGGCAAGGAGAATTGCATTTGTCTGGACTGTAAAACCTAAGTTTAGATAAAGAATCTGGCAATAAAACTGAAAGGCAGAAGGGATAAAAGGAACAGGGTATTATTAATGCTTATCACTCCTTAGGTTCACACAGTTCAATGACAGTTTCAAAGGGATGTGCTGATAAAGGATTTGCCTGTAGTTTGACACAGTGTGCGGTGGTTCAGTAAGCCTCTTGTGGAAGAAAGAAAGCTAAGACACTTCTGAAGCTTGAATAGATGAGTGACAGTTCTGAACCTAAGTGGCAGCCAGCTTCTCCCCCAGGCTGTGTGCGTGTGTGTGTGTGAGACAGAACGGTTGAGAGATAAATATATATATGTAAATATATCTCAAATTACTGTGCTAATACCAAAATAGTAACTGAAATTTCCACCTTAGTTCCACTAATTCTTGTGGGAGCACAGGGTAAAACCCTACAGGAAAATATATTTTCCTGATATTCAGGAAAATATATTTTCCTGATATTCAGGAAAATATATTTTCCTGATATTCAGGAAAATATCACTGTTTTCAATTTATTACAAATCTTAAATTTGCTAGATGTTTCTAAACTGTATCATTGAAAATGCGATGGTATTAGTAGAAATGACAAAAAACATGCCAGAAAATACAGAATATGCTTATATTCTACCAAATAAAACGCTTTTAAACTTAAAGACAATAAATTCCAGCTAAATATTAGCTCATCTTAAATATATATGCTCTACTAGACAAAATATGTAAATAACAGTTTGAAATTGAATAAGTTACTCCTATTATTTACCTGATGATTAACCAATTTACACAGACTGCTAAAGGTTCTGTACACAAGTCTTAACCTATATATGACAGGATAAAAGTTCTGAAATTAAGTCAAATGAAGACTTTTACTTCCTTTATCTTTGTAGAAATGGAGTACTTTATTTTATAAAATGTAATAATTACATGAGTTTGCTTTAAATAACATGGAAAACATTAAAAGTATAAATCTTCCATAATGAAAATATAACTACCATTAATACTGTGATATATTTATTTTTTCCTGCAGAATTACAGTTGAAATTATTAATGTGCTTTCTGAGACTTTCTCATTTGTATTTTCATGAGCAGGAGTCAAAAACTCATGAGGAAAAATGGCCAAGTACAAATATATACCTTCTCATAGAAAATTTTGATTAAATCATCTCAAAAACTGTAAGATTGAGGGAGATTGAGTGCTTTTGAAATTGATTTTTAAATATGAAAACAATAGAGTTAAGCAGGTAAAATAGTCTATGTATTAGTACAGATGATAAAAATTAAAATGAGTCTTTTTCCTCTCTACAACACTGTAAATAATCCACCTAAACCACTTTTTTTTTTTTTTTAAGATTTATTTATTTATTCAGAGACAGCAAGCAATCCAGGGGATGGGCATAGGGACAAGGAGAGAGAAAGAATCTCAAGCAGACTCCACGCTGAATATCGAGACTGACATGGGGCTCGATCTCACAACCCTGAGATGATAGTTAGGAACTATCCTAATATCCCACTGAAACCAAGAGTCCGACATTGACCCACTGAGCCACCCAGGCACCTCAAGAGGCAACCGTTTTTTTGTTTCTTGTATGTTCTTCTGGGTATTTATGTCTTCAGAAAATAAGCCCTCTTTCCCTGCCCCACCCCCTCCGTCTCCCTTTTACTCCTCCCCACTTCTCTCCTTTCTCTTCTCTCCCACCTGTACTCCCTCCTCTTTCTTTCCCTTTCTCTGTGTACATGTATGCAAGTGTCTGTAAGATACATATATATGCTTGCTAACATTTCCTTATCTGTAAGTAGGGATCTAAACTCAGTGTTAATCAGATATCCCCCACTTATCTCAAGTTCCTGTTTTGCCACTTTGCTTTTCTCAAAGACCTACACTAGTACCTGTTTTCACTAACTGAAAGAAATCCAAATTGGATTTTTACTCTTACAGAAAAGGGCAAAAATGAAAATAGCATTCAGCGTTCGTTTTGCAGAGAGCCATTATATCAGGCACCCTGAGTAGGGGGAGTGACCCCCACACTCCTTCCCCAGGAGCTACACTGAGCATCTCAGCATCAAGCTACCATAGCTCTGAACTGTATCTGTGAGCATCTGTGCTTTAGCTCGATTTATTTTGTGCATCTGTTAGCAAGATGTGCCCTAAGGTATCAGAAAAGCCTAAGAGAGATTATTTCAAGGGGTCTGAGTACTCTCCAAGTGTTTCTATATAAATTAAGGATAATCCCTTCTTCACCTTATGTCATTTCAGTTTACAAAAGGCTTCATAGCAACGCCCTACTTTCAGATAATGGAGGAAGCCTCAAGTTTTAAAGGGACCTAGAGCATTTAGCCAAAATGTCTTATACTTGTTACCTTTGAAGTCATTGAAGTTGATTTCAGTCCTTTATTTTTAAAATAATGATGCAATATGCATAGCACTCTATAGAAACGTGGGAGCGTTTCTGTAGAAAAAATTCCTGTAGGTAGAGAGTCTGATCAAACTTTTAGGCATTTTTAATCCGCTAAGTGTTGCTAAATAGTTTTCCAAACAAGTTGCACAAATTCATATTCCAATGATATATTAATAGTCTGTTGACTGATGTTCTGGCCCATATTAGGCATTGCCCAAATATTTGTTTTCAATATATGTGAAAAAAATGACCTGTCAACGTTGTTTAGTTTGTATTACCTTACCTAGGAGTGTACTTGATTGTTTTAGTTTTACCTTTTATTTTTGTATTTTGTGTAGGATTTTAAATTTTTCATAATAGTACATAACATAAATATAGGAAAGTACACAATCTCAAGTGTAAAGCAAAACAAATGACCACAAAGGGAGTTTTATGCAATAGAACTTTAGAATTTCAGAAGAGCCCATTTTTCTTCCCATCCATGGTCACCCCTTCTTCAGAAGCAAGCACTAGCCTCCATTTTAACAATAGAGATTTACTTTGCCAGTTTTTGAACTTTCTAAATCAAAGGAACATACGATACAAATTCTCTTGTGTCTGTGTTTTGTATCTCAAGATTATCTTTGTGAGATTTATTCCTTTGTTGAGGATGTTTTATGTTTCTTTGGGATTACTGCACAGTATTTGTATAATGATGTTACAGTGTATTTATCCATTTGCTGTTGAACATTTGGAATGTTTCCCAAATGCTGCTGTGATAAATAATATTATTAGTATTTCCATAATACCTGGTTTTTAATGTTCTATATATTTTCCGATATGTGTGTACTGATTGTGTATCTTCTTACTGATCTGTATGACTTCTCTCTATGTACCTCATTCACAATATAGCTTATGCATAGTAATACTCTCTTCTCCTACCATAGGTCTGCTAGTTTTCGTCTCTTAAGAATATTTTAATCAACAGAAGTACTTAATGTTTATTTATCAATCTTTCCCTTTAGAGTCAGAAATTTTTCTCTTAAGTTTAAGAAATCTTTCCTTGCATCAAGTTCAGGAAATTATTCTCGTGTTCAAAGGGCTACTGTTTTGGGGCGCCTGAGTGGCTCAGTGGGTTAAGCCTCTGCCTTCAGTTCAGGTCATGATCTCGGGATCCTGGGATCAATCCCTGTATCAGGCTCTTTGCTCAGCAGGGAGCCTGCCTCCTCCTCTCTCTCTGCCTGCCTCTCTGCCTACTTGTGATCTCTCTCTGTCAAATAAATAAATAAATCTTTAAAAAAATTTAAAAAAAAGGCTACTGTTTCATTTTTCATTCAGATAGTTTACCTAAACTTGATTTTGAGTATAGGGAAACTAAGAGCCTTATTTTTTTTTTTTTTTTCTTCAGATAGCCAATTGATATTAGACAGCTTGGTAAATTGCTCTTTCCCCATTTCTCTGCAATGTCCCTTTTAATAACTATTTTATACATAAATCCAGTGTGGAGGTCTACCTAGACACTCTGTATTTGTCTGGTTGTGTATCATAGCAATAATATGTGAGTTTCAATACTGCAGCACAGTAATTCTTGATATTAGAATACGTCCTTTCATTTTTTCTTCTTCGAGATTGAAGTTGCTATTTTTGCCCTTTCAATTTATTTCATACATGAATTAAGTATATGGCTCATTTTGCAAGTATCAAGAGGTATTTTAGTTAACTTTTTATTTCTGACTTCTATATTAATTTCATTGCAACTAAGATACAATCTGTATGATTATCGGTATAATTGGTATAATTCTTTCAAATTATTTTAGAGCTCTCTCTTTGGTCTAGCATGTTGTACATGCACTTGAAAAGAATGAACATTTTGTAGTTTGGCAGGAAGGGATACAGTTGGGATCATGTTCTGTATCAATTATGGTAACTTTATACATCTTTTTCTAAATTTGTATATCCTTGTTTTCTAATTTCTTATTCACAAATATAAGGAGTTAAATCTTTTTGATTTTGGATCTGTCATTTTCTCCTCTTAAATTCTTTTATTAAATGTTCTATTATGATCTTCTGAGGCTATATTATTAAGGGCTCAAATGCTTTGAATGATTTTATCTTCCTGGACATTAACCCCTTTGATGGGTATCAAACGGCTATTCCCACTTTTCTATTAATATCAGTATAATCTATCTTTACTTAATCATCACTTTTATATTTCCTGTATCTTTATTTTTCAACTGTGATTCTTGTAAGCTGCCAATGTTTGCTTTTTGAGTCAGTCTGAAAATATTTTCTTTAAAATGGAGTATTTTTTTTTTCAACTGAACGTTATTATTTGATTTTGCATCAACTATCTTTGGCTCTGTGTTCAGCTTACTCTGTGTTAGTATCTCCTCTTTTGCCATGTTTGTCATTTCCCTCTTTCTCTAGCATTCCTTGAACTATTCTTTTACTGTCAGTTTAGAAATTAGGTCCCATTTTTTTTTTTTTAGACAGAGCGTGCATACACGTGTGAGTTGGGGGAGAGGGGCAGAAAGAGAGATAGATAATCTCCAGCAGACTCCCCGCTGAGTGCAGAGTCCGAGTGGGGCTCAGTCCCACCACCCTGAGATCATGACCTGAGCAGAAATGGAGAGCCAGAAACTTAACAGACTGAGCCACCCTGGTGCCCTAGAACCCATTTCTAACCCACTCGACATATGACCTTATCCAGGACAGTGGAAGAAACTTCAAACATTAGTCTCTCTAGTGGTCGATCCCCTCGTTTTAATGTTACCACTATTTTGACCTTTCTCACCCCAACTTAGTCAGCTATTTTCAACTTCATAGACATAGAAACCTACCCCTATTTTTCTGTTTTCTGTTTAAACTCAAAATTCTGCCTGTAAGATTTATCCATGTTGTTGCATGCACGTTAGTTTTTTATAGCTCAGTCATATCATATTTTATGAATATGCCATCATGTATGAAGTATAACAGATTTTTTATGGATTTCCAGCCATTGCAAAAACACCAAAATGATCTGAAGGCTGAGAGGATGTTAACTTCTTATAAATAGGGTTTTTATTTGCTTTTAGGTGGTATCCAGTGGCAAACACTTTAATCTATACAAGTTTTTGAGATTTGGAGATTGGGGTTTTAGGAGCAGTATATTCCCAATTCCTTTATTTTGGGGGCGTATTTCTTTAGGCGAACAACTGAAAGTGTGGGTAATGAATCACACATCCTCATCATGAGTGGGCATTGATCATTGGTTTTTGTCCACTAATCCTGGTAAAATTGTCAAAATTTCTGCCGTGCTCTCAGTTTCTCAATCTCCTCCTTTAGAAACAGAAGGTATCTCAAGGATCTGTATGACATCAAAAGCATTTTGCCCATTTTGCAATGAAACAAAAGTTACTAAAAAAAAAAAAAAAAAAAACACAAGTTTCTTTACCTGTACTTTAAAATACAGAGGAATTACTTTATGTTGCCATACTTCTATTACTTCTTTTGTGTATCTTTACTATTTCTTTCTTCTCAACACTAGCCACCCATTCACACTGGAAATAAATGAGAGTTGCCCATGTTCAACTTAAGTCATTTTATGCATTTCATTCTCTGTATATATGTATATACATACACACACACACACACACATATATATTCATTCTGTATATATCTAAAGTTCCACATTCTCTACCTGCCATCATCTTTTCAATCTTTGCTCAAAGAATTTAATTTTTCCTATTGCATTTCTGTTTCTTACCCATTGTTAATAATAGTACTTAATTAATGTTGAAAAAGTCTGTCTACTTCACTTTAAGCTTTTTTAAGCCATTTTCATTAGTTATCTTTCTTGATCAGAGTGCATTATTGAATTTAATAAGATTCAAGTTTGATTGAAAAAAAATACATAAAAGATTTAACATAGAAAAAAATTAAGCAAGACTGATAAGAGCGAGAGATAAAATGAAAGCAGAAAGGTCTGAAAGGGAGGCTTTCAATGGAATATTAAAGCAATTGTTACATGGTCTAAAACCTGAACAGTGATGCCTACTGATGATTCTTTAACAGACCAATCCTAAATAAGAGTAGCTCACAAATTTACTTGACAACAGATATAGGACTAATTCTAGATCCCAAGAAATTCACATCAATTTGCAAATGGATACAGATGTAGAGATATACAGACAAATACAGATAGACATATATTCCAATCAAATGTCTTTGGCAACTACGTCATATATCAGAAAAAAATAAAGAGGTATATTTATTTTTCAATTTTCTCCAGCTGGTGGTTTAAATATAAAGCATGTAGTCGGATTTCCATAAACTGCAGCCACAAATCTGTCTCATTGCGTTAGTGCAATTATGTCATGTATAATGAAGAAATTAGAGGTTTACATAAACATGCAATCAAATACATTTCAAGATTCAAGAAAACTTTTTTGCTTTTCTTCTTATGTATAAAATACTTAAAAGCTGTTCTCCTTTCTCAGTGCTAGTTTCTTTATATATGTGAAATCATATTCTAGTGATACCTACCTCAAATAACTACTGTAAGGATTATTTTAGATAGATTATGGGGAGTGTTTAATACAATGGCAATCTCTTTGTTATTTGCTCAGTAAATAGTATTTGAATTTGAATATAAAATTGATTGAAATTCCCAAATTATATGTTTCATTTTTCTTTTTTTAAGATTTTATTTAAATTCAAGTTAGTTAACATAGTGTATTATTAATTTCAGGGATAGAATTTATTGATTCATCAGTTGCATATGTGTTTCGTTTTTCTATCTGCACCAGTTAAAATGTGAAGCGGTATCACATCTATAGAAAAATTGATTTTTATTTCAAAATTATAAACAAAGATCCATGTCAGATTTTTTCTTGTTATCATCGTAATACATAGGTAGGAAGTAAAACTGGGAGCACATGACAAATCATACTATAAAAGTAATAAATGTTGTCCAAAGAGGATGTGCAAGATGATCCATTAGATTATAGAAAAATATTAGAAATGTTGTTTCCTGCTACTACTGTTCATGTGTCTACAGGTTTTCTCAAAGGAACAACACTTCTTGGCTGTTGGCCATTTGTTTGCACAAAATGTACAAGGACTCAGACATCAGAACAAATAAACTCAGGAAACAAATGAAAATTCAAAAAAAAGTAAATGTAAAAATAAATTCTGTAACAGAGCAAAGCATTTTTGTGGTTGTTTTTGATTTTTTTTTTTTTTTTAAACAACAGAAAAGTCTGGTTTCCCAATCCTTTGCCTTTCTGCTTGAAAAAAATCTACCAAAGGAAATCACAAGTAATTAACTGTATAGCATTAAAAAGAGGGCACGTATTGCATGGAGCACTGGGTGTTATAAGCAACAATGAATCATGGAACACTACATCAAAAACTAATGACATACTGTATGGTGACTAACATTAACGTAATAACAATTAAAAAAAGATTTATCAAAACAACTGAACAGAATAATTTGGAAAGCCATCATTCAGTTTTTAAATGAATCTGGGTTTTCTGTCACATACTTTTTATATGCTATACTTGCTGTGTGTATTTTACCAATATAGATGTTTCTATTTTTCATATAATTTAGAAAAATTTACAGAGAACCTGTGGAAGCACTAGTATATATTTAGTTTTGTTCTGTAGAGCCAAATATGAAACATTTTAAACATTTTTCCATTTATAGCCTTATTCTATTTTTAAATCACTCTTACCTGCTGGTTTTTAGAAATCAGTTAAGAAAGAAAAAAGTCTTGAACTTATTTCCATTTATTCTTGCACTGTAATTTAATTTCTCAAAGTTCTATTCAATCTCTGTTTCTAAATATGCCTGACAAGATCCTTATTTAAAATTATAATGGGAAACAAGGCTTCAGACACTGAGCTTATTTTTTTTCCAGAATAGAAAGTATTTTTATTATCACAGTGTTAATATTTTTAAAATAATTTAGAATAACAGGAAGTTGCAAAAACAGTACAAAAAGATCCTGTGTAAACTTCACCCAACGTCCTTTCTTGGTGACATATTGTATAAATAGAATCAAGAGGTCACATACTGTAGGATTATTTTTATATAATAATCTCAAAATAATCCAAGTATAGAATGGAGAACATATTAGTGATTCCAAGGGTTAGGAACAGTGATTAGAAGGAAGTCAGTGTGGTTATAGAGAGATGGTATGACAAAGATCATTCTGGTCACAGAATAATTTATATTGTGATTTCAGGCATGGTCATGTTGATCTACATCTTTGATAAAGCTATATAAAACTACTCAGACACCTATGCCAATGCCAAGTCTCTGGATTTGAAATCACACTGTAGATACCTAGAATGTAGCCAGTAAGAACCAGCATGGGCCCATGTGCCACAGCTGATCCACATGCTGCTAATGCTAAAAGTTCAACCTGCCAGGTACAGAGCCCCCTTAAGGTGGTATCATACTTTGAGAGTGGTTGTTTATTACATGGGACTTGTTCTCTAGTGGAAGAAGCAGTGGTTCCTCTGCATTCAGAAAAGATTTGGAGTATGAATTTAACATTCCTATACATAGAACCTCTCAGCTAGTACTTCTATCCAAGGGCATACAAAGTGTCCATGAACCTGGTACACTGCATACATCAAACATAAGGCACTCAATTTAAATTTAAAAATGTGCAGACCATGGGATACACTGGTGCTATCACATATCGTACCACCAGAAAATGCTGGCTTGTTAGAAGGATGGAACTGCTGTTGAAGCTGCAGCTGAAAGAACAAGTGAGATATACTGCCTGTGATCTTCACTAACCTCCTTAGTTCACCATTCATCAGGATGCAATCTGTACTGTAACTCAAAAACTATTATTCTACCTATGTGGTGCTCCTAAGAGATAGAATACATGGTTCTGGGAACCAAAGTTTAGAAGTAGGAGTGTCCTGCTTACAATCATTTACTATGTCTCACTTGAAGATTTTGTGCTTTCTGTCTCTTGTTCCCAGAAGGAAAATTGTTTCTACCAGAAATTCTATATTACATTAAATTTTAAGCTTTGTCCACTGCCTGGCCACTTTGATCTGCTCATGCAAGACAAGAAGCCAAGGAAAGGTGTCACCATTTAGGCAGAGGTGAGTGACCTTGAACATGAGGAGACAGAGCTTCTGTAACATGTTGGGGTAGGGATATATTTGGCATTCAGGTCATCAGACAGGGCCTCCTGTATCTCTTGTAATTTACCTAACCAATTACTGCTTTGGAGAAGACTAATGGTAGTCTAATTTTTCCTCCTGTAAATAAAATACCTCTTTTTTCTTTTGCTTGAATATTCGTGATGACATCTTTCCATTTTTTGATGTTCAAAAAAAAATTAGAATATATTCCAATATGAACCATTCTCTAATGATGGGTGCTGACAGCCTGAAAGGTACTGGTAACTTGTTCTAGTTGCCTGCTGAAAGAATCCAACATCTGAAGTGATATTAAATAGAATAGTGGAAAATATGGATATGCAATTACTTGCTATTTGTTAGTTAAACTGACTTGAAAAGAAATAATAGAAAGAAACCTTCTCCAACAAGTAATACTTAAACTTATACTTTAACTCTCGATACTTCACTTATAATTATAGTTCTCCTCATCTTGTCATCATTTTTGTCTAGCACACAAGCCCTCCAGATGTTCCCTCAAAGAACTAATTAGATTACTGCTTCTCAGGCTATGTGTACATGTATCATCAGATCTTAGGTGCAGCCTGACAGTCCTCATTCTCAAGAGGGTACCTGGAAATGTCAAGGTTGCTTATCTATGGACCATACTTTCAATAGCAACAGAAAACTAACTTCATATGGCATGCCACTAATGTTTATTTCAGCTCCATGTATTTTTCTCAATATTCCATTCCCATAATTTGAAGTCCAACTTACCTGAACGATAGGGATTTGAGCTTTAACTAAAACTCATTGTATCTTACTATGTATAGAAAACCCCAAGACTCTACCAAAAAAACAGCTAGAACTGATCAACGAGTTCAGTGAAGTTGCAGGATACCAAATCAATGTACACAAATCTGTTTTATTTCTATACATAAGTAATGAAGCAGCAAAAGAGAAATTAAGGAATCAATACCATTTACGGTTGTACCCAAAACCATAAGATACCTAGAAATAAACCTGACAAAAGAGGTAAAAGATACATACTCTGAAAACTATAAAACACTGATGAAAGAAACTGAAGAGGAAACAAAGATATGGAAAAACATTCCATGCTCATGGACTGGAAGAACAAATATTGTTAAAATGTCTATTTTAACAATCTACACATTTAATGAATTAGAAAGCAATCTACACATTTAATGCAATTTCTATCAAAATACCATCAGCATTTTTCTTGGAGCTAGAACAAACAATCCTCAAATTTGTATGGACACAAAGACGACCCCGAGTAGTCAAAGTAACCTTGAAGAAGAAAACCAAAGCTGGAGATATCACAACTCTGACTTTGAGTTCTATTAGTAATCGAGACAGTATGGTATGGGCACAAAACTAGGCACATACATCAATAGAACAGAATACAAAACCTGGAAATGAACCCACAACTGTATGGTCAACCAATCTTACAGAAAGCAGTAAAGAATATCCAATAGGAAAAAGAACATTTCTTAAACAAATGATGTTGGGAAAACCGGACAGCAACATGAAAAAGAACCAAACTGGACCGCTTTTTTTTTTTAATTATGTTAAACTGGACTACTTTCTTATATCAAACACAAAAATAAATTCAAAATGGACTAAAGACCTAAATGTGAGACCTGAAATCATAAAAACCCTAGAAGAAAACACAGGCAATAACTTTTTTGACATCAGCCATAGCTACTTCTTTCTAGATATGTCTCCTGGGGCAAGAGAAAACAAAAGCAAAAATAAACTATTGAGACTACATCAAAAGAAAGTTTCTGAACAGTAAAGGAAACAGTCACCAAAACTAAAAGGCAACCTACAGAATAGGAGAAGACATTTGCAACTGACATATCTGAAAAAGGGTTAGTATCCAAAATATATAAAGAACTTACACAACTCAACACCCAAAAAACAAATAATCCCATTAAAAAATAGACTGAATACACCAATAGACATTTCTCCAAAGAAGACATCTATGTGGCCAACAGACACATGAAAATATCGGGGAAATGTAGATCAAAACTGCAAAGAGGTATCACCTCACACCTGCAGAACGACTAAAATCAACAACACAGGAAACAGTAAGTGTTGGTGAGGATGTGGAGAAAAAGGAACAATCTTGCACTATTGGTGGGAATCCAAACTGGTGCAGCCACTTTGGGAAACAGCATGGAGGGTCCTCCAAAAGTTAAAAATAGAACTAGCCCATGATCCAGCAATTTCACTACTAGGTATTTACCCTAAGACTACAAAAACATTCAAAGGGATACACGCATCCTGATGTTTATAGCAGGATTATCAACAACAGCCAAATTATGGAAGCACCTCCAGGGTCCATCAACTGATGAACGGATAGAGAAGATGTGATATATATATCTACAACGGAGTATTACTCAGCCATAAAAAAAGAATGAAATCTTGTCATTTGCAATGACATGGATGGAGCTACAGAATACCACGCTAAGCAAAACATGTCAGTCAGAGAAAGACAAATACCATATGATCTCATTCATATGTAGAATCTAAGAAACAAACAAGTAAGCAAAGGGGAGAAAAAGGAGAGAGAGACAAACCAAGAAACAGACTCTTAATTATAGAGAACAAACTGGTAGTTTCTGGAGAGGAGATGGTACACCTGAAACTAGTATCACACTGTATGTTAAATAACTTGAATTCAAATAAAAATTTGAAAAAAGTGGAATTAATAAAAATAAAATTCAGCATATCTTAGATATTTCCTGTCAGAGTCCAGTATTTCTGATTTCTGGCTTTAAGTCTCAGGTTCTTTCCTGAGCTGTATGGTCCTTCTTCTTTTCTAATCTGTCTCATCTGTTTGGTTTCTTATGTACCGCAGTCAAAATATTGATATCGATAGTCAAGATACAAAACATTTCCATCACCACAAAGATCTCTTACATTGTCTCTTATTGTCATATGTACTTCCCTTTTTCCCGTAGCCTCTTCTTACCCCCTGGCAAAAACCAATACAACTTCCATTTCACTGAGCTTGTCATTTCAGGAAAATTATATAAATAAAATTATACAATCTTTAACATTTTCAGAATGGCTTTTTCCCCCCATTGGGATAAGTCTCTGGAGATTTATCTAAGTTGTTGTAGATATCAATAGTTTGTTCCTGTTTACTGCTTAGTAATATTTCATGTTATGGATATACCACAGCTTGTTAAACCACTCAACCAATAAAAGACATTTGTCTGGGGCGCCTGGGTGGCTCAGTGGGTTAAAGCCTCTGCCTTCGGCTCAGGTCATGATCCCAGGGTCCTGGGATCAAGCCCTGCATCGGGCTCTCTGCTCAGCAGGGAGCCTGCTTCTCCCTCTCTCTCTGCCTGCCTCTCTGCCTACTTGTGATCTCTTTCTGTCAAATAAATAAAATCTTTAAAAAAAAAAAAAAAAAAAGGACCTTTGTCTGGTTTCTAGTTTGGTGTTATCACAAAGAAAGTGGCTATAAATGTTCGTGCATGTGTTTTTGTGTCAACATAAGCTTTTATTTCTCTGGGATAAATACCGAGGAAGGCAATTGCTACAAGTGCCATTGCAATCCCATCTGTCTCTGGAGGGAGTCTCAGCTCCACACAAGGTCTCCACTGATACATATCTTCACCATGTTGCTTATTGGGCCCAATGTTCCTAGCTTGCCTGACTTCTTTCCACCTTTCACTCTTTTCTATCTTTGTTTTACACATAATGTCTAGGGGGTTTTGTTGTAATTAGTTGGAAGAATAATAAAAAGAATATCTACTGCATCTTCTCAGAAGCAAAATGCCTTATTTATTCTTAATTCTGTTACAACTATGTACTCCTCTTAGGAGATGGAGTTGGAGGCATATTTACTCTTTTGATCAATTACGTGCCCTCACATTTTATGTGTGTTTCTGGGTGCATTCTGAGTCCACTGGTCCTACTTCCCTCAAGAAAAATTAATCCCCTGTGATTATTCTTTTTATTGATCTCATCTACATTCACAGAGAAGTAGGTGGTGAGATGGCATAATGGTAACCATACTTAGTAATTCCTTCCACTCTCGATACAACACGGGCCACATGCTGCCGGAAAAGTTCCTATGGGTCTTGGTGTGCAACCTTGTACCATCAGTTCAGCTACTTATCTTCTTGATATATCTAGAGAAACAGCAGAGACTAGAGGCATTCATGGAAGAAGAATATTGTTTCTATAGATGTTTATTTCTATTTCTTAAGTCCATTTCTCAAAACGCTGTACCTCCATATCTAGTTTTGTATATTCTTTCTGCACATATATAGCATGGATATTTCTAGACTTTCCTATAATTTCTGCCTATTGAATCAATATTTCTCTCAACAGGTTATTTCATATGTTAACATAAAACTTCCATTTTTTTTAAAGAACTCTGATCATAAAAATTCATACATCATAGTGGCTTGTCTGTATTTACTTTTTTTTTTTTTTTTCAGTGCATGTAGAGAAATCCCTGACTGTGAAACCACGGACTGAAGGGATTTCTTAGTAGTGGGCTCTCCATTTTCCTGTGACTTGCCCTTACTGTGCACCCCACACTGTAAGCTGGGGAGTGAGGAAACTCTCTGTGATGGCCTCGTACATGTTTTTACATCCCTGCTGCTATAGTCTTTGAACCTTCTGCCCCACAGCAATGGAATGGGCTTCATCTGTGATGACCATCTTTCCTACTGTTCATCATTATTGCTAGCCTTCATTTCTCCAAACCTGGGGATCCTAGTATGATTTTCTGGGATTTTCATTTCTTTTCTATTCTGTGACATTTCCTCATAACCGTCACCATGTCACTTTCATCACCCTGCCCCTGTCTTGAGTCTAAGTTACAGAGGTCCAGGACCCACATGCTATAGTTCTCTTAGCTAATTTATATTTGCTGAAACTACTTCACTAGGAAGCCATAATGAAGTTGCTGCCACGTTTTTGGATTATTTCTAAGCTTAGGGGTTTCTTTTTAAATCACTTTCACATCAATTTTTCTAGGAATCTCTTAGTAACCTATTTTTAAATATGTAAGATGAAAAATGTATTATAAAACATAAGATCCTTATGAGAGCTAGGTGTGCAAAATAGGTGGCTGAAACCCTGACACACCAGGTAGCTAAGTTTTCTTCAATGCATATTCCTCTGACTATTCATAATTCAAAAGAATTATACTTAAGCTAACTACTGCTGGGCATTTTTAAAGTCAGAGAACACTCCAGAGCGCCTACTGTGGAAATAGCATAAGTCTTCAAGAGCAGTGCGCACTATTTTCATTTTGGGTTTTCAAGTCTCAAAGGGAGCATCTGCTTATGGAAGTACATCACGTGTGTATAAGTTTAATGACAAAGGATGCCAAGAAATGGAATTAGAGCAAAAGGGACAGTGATATGCAAAAGACATTTTTGCAGACAAAGCACCATTTTTATTCTGTACTGTCTTCCAATGTCTGATAAGCTTAAACTTTCCAAAGAAGTTGGTACTCATATATAGTTGGTACTCATATTAATTTCTCTGATAGTCTCATGAGGGGATGGCTTAAATATCATTTATTCAGGCAGGCCCCGAGTGGTAAAAAAAAAAAAAAAAAAACAACACTGGAGATCTTTCTTAGCTACCTGCAGGAAGGCGCTTAGGTTGGACGCACAATGGCTTCTGGTATCTGATTGAATCTGTATCACATTCAGATCATGATCTTTCCTGTTCCGGGGCAGTGGAAGTCAGTCGCTCAGCCTTTACTGTTTAAATTCCATTGCCATCAAATTCACGTAAGGTTTTCAGCTTGTGCAGGGACCTGTGTTTGTGGAAACTTATAATCTGATTGGAAATGTGCCATGGACTAACCCAGACTATACTAGGCATCTGCTCCAAAAGATTTTATATATATAAAATCTTTTGGAGATTATATTATATTATATATATATACTTTATTATATATATATATACATTTATATATATAATACATGTATTACATATATATATTACATCTACAGTTGGCATGAACTTATAGCAAAATAAAGAACAATTTAAAAAGTTGCAAGTATACATCATATTCATCACAGAAGGGAGGGAAAACATGTAACAGATCAGTCTACTTCGAATGAAGAAACAAATAGGAAGCCTTAACCAAGACAATGATTTACGGAAGTAGAATTTAAAATTAATTCTGATAAAGGATAGATCAATTATTCTTTAAATTAAATTAAGATTTCAGCACTAACAAACAAAAGGCAGACACCAATTTAGGTACTTTTACACCTCAATTTTCAAGGTGGTTGAGGAGAATGCTGAAAATCTTCAGATCAATAGGATCAATTTCCCTGCCATTTTCTCCCCTGTCAGTGATGGAAGTGTAGATAACCAGATAAGCCCGATTTTATTAGTTTCTACAGGCACTGTAAAAATAGTAATATGAATATAGAGGATGGTTTCCTTAAAAGCCAACTCACAGCCTTTTATAAAATCATATACATGCTTTCCAAGTCAGTCAATTCTTACCTTTATGGCAGGATGTGGAGAATATGTGGACAATACAACCACTTTGTTTCAGTTTATAATTTCTCCACCCTATCTGACCATATACCTAAAGTAAATGCTTCCAATGCCGAGCTTTCAATGGAGTTATTATTTGTAAAATTAATATTAATTACTATTACAATGGGATATACCTCCTACTCCTAAAACCATAACAAGATAAATTGGTAAAATGTAAATTGTAGATATCAAAGAATATGGATATATGTTTTAGCATATTCTTCTTACAGCTTTTAGCAGTTGTTATATAGATTTTGTTTCATGTTTTTTTCATGGCTCAGAGACTAGATTTACCAAATAGAAATCTACACATCCTAAGGAACTGTCAGTTTACACAATTTGAAAGAATGCAATACTTAGCCTTATACTGACAAAAATGATCTTGCTAAGCACTACGACAAAGTGTTCCAGGGAAAAAAGAATACATTTTTTTATGCAGTAATTTGGGTTGAGATTATTTTTCACTGGTACCATTGTTTACTATGGATATTTTGATCTGAATGTAACATTCCCTTAGCGAAGAGCATTGCTACATCATAAATCAAGACAAGGTCAGTCCTGCCTGGCAGAAAATTAATCTCGTTTTACACAGAAGTCAATAGGAATTGAGGGAATATAATTAGTATGATGCTAATTCCTCAGTTTTGTCTGCCTGACTCTAGATTAATTAAAGTCCCAGGATCACTCCAACTCTAACAGAGCTCCTATAATCTTATCATCTCTGAAGGGTAGAATAAAGGATGAGCTAGACCATACAACAAGTTGCTTCAAGACGCTTTCTCCTTGAAACAAGCCTCAAAGTTCAGACTGCATGGATCCAACAACACATGATTCTATTATCCGAACAAAGAGAAATACTCGGTTGAACAACATGAAACTGCCAGTATTTTACCATTCGGCACCGAAAATAATTACATATTGTTTGACTTCATATTGGTTTTACAAAATTGTTTTCAAAACATTTAAAAGACATATGGAATCAATGCAAAGTATAATTATCTCTCTACAAATGCTCAGAACCATCAGCAATGATGAAAATAATATAATTAGTTTAACACATACAAAAAGTAAAACCTTTTCAATGTTGGAGCTGTTTTGAAAGTGAAAAAGCATAAATTTTTATGGAAACATTATTTCAGTTAAGCAGGATTTACTCTCATTACATAAAAGGTAGTCTTTTAAGTAAGCAGTCATAAATAGTAATAGTTTTTGCATATTGATTTATACTTTGGCTTGTTTCCAGAATCATTTCAAGGGATTGGCCATGAGTTTTCTATGAGAGAATGTTAGAAGGGAAACCCTGCATATAACTCATATCACAGTGTCCTTGCAACAGAATCCCTCAGGAGATATAACATTATTTTGTTTATAAGATCTAGTGAGGTAGTGAACAATTACTTATATGAAATTCAGAGAGTACATTGTAACAAAGTGCATTCTAACATTATGAAGAACATGGTCAACATGGCACAAAGAAATGCAAAACTGTGAAATGCAGATAAATATATTTTAGCAATTTTAGTTGGAACTAGCCTAGGATGTAACTGTAATGTAACTGATCGCAACAAAAATATGTGGTAATCGCCCATTATTTAACTTATTCATTTCTTTCTTTATCCCATACATGTTTCTTAAAGAGTTCATACGATACAGCAACTACTCTAAGTGCTGGGTTGCCTGTTCTTATGGACAGGCACTACAATTGGCACTACAGGACTACTTATGAGCTCGGTGTTTTAGAGTAAGAGACAATATCCTCATATACAATTTCATTCTAAGACAGCAAAGAAAAATCTAACAATTTTCTTCTTGCTCCATTACAATTTCCTTAGAAGATACCATCAGCTCTTACATAGACTACTGCAGAAAGAGTCTAATGCCCTCCTGTAGTTTTCACAAAACTGCCCAAATATATTTGAAAAACATAAACCAATTATTTTCCCTGGTCTGCTCAAAACCCTTTTTTTTTTTTTTTAATTTCCTATCTCACTGACAGTTAAAAATTTTTACCATGGCTTACAATGGATAACCTTTGCCTTGCCTTGGACTTAATTTATTATCAATCTCTTCTTGATTGAGGATCCATTATTCCAGATGTCTTACTGTCCTTCAAATATGATGAGTATGCTCCTACCTCAGGATCTTTGCCCTTATTCTTCCCTCTGCCTAGAACACTCTCTCGTCAGGTATCCACAAAACTCGGTCCCTTACTTCCTGCTGACCTCAACTTGAGAATATTTTTTATTAGAGAAGGCTTTCCTGATCACTTTACATAATGTAGCCATGATCTCAGTTATACACCACCTGACCCTTATTACTAAATTTTGCTTTATATTTAACACAAACTAACATGAACAACACTTGTGTTTTTCAACCCTGAGTCCCATAAAGATAACAATTAAATTAAATACTAATATATGCAACATATTATGAATGCACTCTGATGTTGATGTTTAGTTTCTCTCTAGGGGTCTAGTGAGACCCTATTCAGCATTAAAAAGAAACCATCACTTTGCACCTTGCTTCTAGAAGCCTCTTTATCCAAATTCACCCAATCCCCCTCTCTTGTGCATGATCATCTTGTTCCTTACATTGTAAATTTTTTTATTTTCTTTGTTTCTGGTCATCAATTACCATTTGCAGAATATTCTTAGTTTTGCATCTGCATCTACGTGAAGCTCCCTATGAGTACAGTATTTATTTCTGTGGCAGTATGCTTTTCCAGTAAGTTATGCAAAACTCTGCTGGTTTCTATTCAACAAGAAATATCTGTTATATATCAGACACTGTCCAAATACTGGAGATATCTCAAATAATATACATGGGCAACAATCAAGTAGATAAGACACTAAGCTCCACCGCCTAAATGAAAAAGTACCAAAGATTTTGTGGACGTATTTTAAAACCACTACACAAACATTTCAAGCCATGGATGGTGTCTACATAAAGTATGGGAACTCCTCTGTGGCCATAAGCAGATTGAAAACTGAAAGCAGAGAGGTGAAGGAGCGGTCCTGGGGCATCTGTTAAAAAGACCCAGAGAATCATTACAGAATGTATCTCTAAACTCATTTCCCAGTGTCTCTTGTAAAAATCTTGGTCATGTGATTATCTTGACCAATAAAATACGAATGAAAGCGGTTAGTAGGTTTCCCGTGTCAAGATGAGTAATTATCCATTATATTCTCTTCCCTTTTCTCCTTCCCCTATGTGGCTGGCTAGTAGCAAAGAGTTCCAAAATGTCAGTCACATGATCAAAGAAGTCTAGATTCCAAAGTCACCATTTGGCGAACTACCCAGGAATCTAATTAGCACCATACTTTTTCTTAGTGAAAAAAATACACTTTCATGATGTCAAGTCCCTGACATTTCAGAGTCCATCAGTTACAATGGACCATCTTATTGACTCCAAATAACCCAGAAACTTGCACTTTGAAGTGTTTTGTTCTTCTGTGACAAAAACGTAAGTGGCAATGGTTAGTAAACATTTTTTTTAAAGATTTATTTTTTATTTTAGAGAGAGCGAGAGCATGAGTGGGAGGCGCAGAGGGAGAGGGAGAAAGAATCTCAAGCAGAGCCCACACCAAGCACAGAGCCCAACGTGGGGCTTGATCCCAAGACCCTGAGATCACCACCTGAGATGAAATCAATAGTTGGGTACTTAACCAACTGCACCACCCAGGCAGTCAGGTAAGTAAACTTCTTTTGCAAAGGGCCAGCTTCTAAATATTTCAGGCTTTGCAGACTATATGGTCCCTGTTATAACTCTTCAACAAGCCTGTATTCAGCAAAGACAATACATAAATGAATCCATATGGCTGTCTTCAAATACCACTTTATTTACCAAAATAGGCCAAAGGCCAGATTTGGTCTATGGGCAGTATTTTGCTGAACCATGGCTTACAGTATGACAAGGAAATGGATAGTGAAGGCTGGAAATGTTGTAATCCATGTTATACAGTAGCAAAACATGTAACAAAACTCTTGCTGACATTATAGAGGAGGCCATCCATGTGACTCCTAAGTTAGGAAATCCAGAAAAAGTCATTTTAAAATCCCAACGCTAGTGTGCATTGGTTAATAGTGGCTGAATGTAACAACATATAGAAAGAAAAGAGCCAAACAAAAAAGAGTGGGCCATTCGGCAAGTACAAATGAAAAGAAAATCAGAGATTTCAAGATCTGGAAAAGCTGAATATTTTCAGAACCCAGCAGAAAAGATTCAATTTTAAATGGCTTTAAGCAACAAAGAGCTAGAAAAGTTTCTCACTTGCATGAAGTCAGTCAAGGATTATAAAACCAGATTAAGAGAATGGCCTTCACATCTACATCTTCAGGGACACGGGTTGAGGGAGGAATAGTGGGACTGAAAAGCAAAACAGAGCCAGTTGGAAGCACATGTGTAGGTGCTTAGCAGATTTTTAAAAGATGTGTATTGCCAAGGAAATCAGTGGAGAGAAAAAACAAAAAAGCTTTGGGGTACTACACAGATAATGCAGACCGTGTAGTAAAAAATCTCCCCAAATTTCTTCCCAGAGACAGGACTAACAACTGCACTGTGCACCTATAAAAAGCCATACAAAAATCACACCCTCAATATTGCTTTAGGACAGAGAATGCAAAGTTACTGTGAATAAAGAGGAAAAGCAGAGGACTATCAGTGCAGCCATACCATATGCTCCCACCCATCCCCAGGGTCTCAGAGCTTTGTGGCAAGCAAGAGAAGAAAAAAATTGCAACAAAAACAGAGGAGGGACACTGGCTGAGGAGCCTGAGGCTGAGTTAAAGTGACCACAGGAAAGATAAAATCTACATTAAAGTTGAAGGTATTGGCGTGGGGGAGGGGGGTGGACACAGATCACACAACAAACTTCAGGGAAGGGATTTCAAAGTACATGGTCTTAAAGAGCCAAACACCATAAAAAGGGACAGATGAAGGATTTAAAGAGATGAAGAAAAAAATAAACAAAAAGCAGAAACAGACCTATAAATACAGAGGAAAAAACTAAGGATTGCCAGAAGAGAGGGGTGAAAGGGTGCACGAGACAAGTGATGGAGAGTGGGAGACGCAGGTTCCCAGTTATGGGAGGAATAGTCATGGGAATAAAAGGTACAGCATAGGGAATAGAGTCGATGGTATTGGAACATCCTATGGGGACAGATGGTAACTACACTTGTGGTGAGCACAGCATAATGTACAAACTTGTTGAATCACTATGTTGTATCTCTGAAACTAATTCAACATTTTTTGTCCACTATACTCAAAAATAATATAAATAAATAAGAGAAAGAGATGGGCTCCACTGCAGGCACACCATGTCAAGAGGTAAATGATTTAACGGAGCAGCCTTCGTAATCGGGAATTGTCACTTTACTGAAGTTCATGGAATACTCAAGGAAACATTATAATAAAGCATCTTCGTCATGGGGTACTCACAAGTTCATTCAGTGACCTTCACTTTCAACCCAACATTGTTGTTTTGTGGTAGAAAAAATATTTTGGTTTATTCAGATACCTTTTCCTATCTCATCCAAGACTAGTGAGGGGAGGAAAAAAAAAAAAAAGCATGATTAAAAAAAGGTAACAGGGATTGCCTGGGTGGTTCAGTGAGTCAAGTGTCTGCCTTTGGCTCAGGTCACGATCCCAGGGTCCTGGGATGGAGCCCCAAGCCCCTTGTTGAATCTGAGTCGGGCTCCCTGCTCAGCAGAGAGTCTGCTTCTCCCTCTCCTTCTGCCCCTCCCACTCCCACAGGTGCTGTGCTCTCTCTCTCAAGTAAATAAGTCTTTAAAAAACTATTTTAAAAAAGGAAACAATAAAAACAGTATTCCAAACATACAACTTCTGGGGATGGAAAGGACAAAAGGAAAGGTAAAGTGTGTTCTGACAATCAGGTGGTAGAAGGGAAAATAAGAATAAATGAAAATGTAGGGTCATCCAAGTCAAAAGAGACTCACTTCTTCACCACCAAACCAAATGAAGGTACAAACTTACAGTTATAAAATGAGTAAGTCACAAAGATGAAAAATACAGCACAGGGAATAAGCTCATATTGTAATAATGTACAGTTACAGATGGTAACTACACTTACTGTGGTGAGCATTTCCTAATTTAGAGAGTTATCAAATCATTATGTTGTTCACCTGAAACTAATATAACATAATTTGTCAGCTGTCCTTCAGTTAAAAACCTTAAAGAATGAAATTTAGAAAGCACTGGTTAAGTTTTGAGTTCTTTGCTAGACTAACAGAAAACAATGCCATTAACATAAGAATAATCATATACAATACCTGGATATCATTCAAGATGAACACAGAAAAGTAAAGTCCACAGAGATCTACTGCAGAAAATCATTAAAAAATTTGCATGCTACTTAAATGAGGAAACTTCCAGAACACATAAACATATACCATTAAAATATATATATATATTTATATATATATACACACACACATACACACACGCCAACAAAATCAACCCAAAGAAAACTTCAAATGTATATCCCCAACAGATTTTAAAATATTTCAATAAGCATTTGAAGATATGAAAAGCATGGTGCCTGGGTGGCTCAGCTGGTTAAGCATCTGACTGATTTTGACTCAGACCATGATCTCAAGGGCATGGGATCAAGCCCCACGTCAGGCTCCGCACTCTGCTTTTCTCCCTCCCTCTCCCTCGCCCCAACCCCAGCTTACACACGCTCTAAAATAAATAAATAAATAAATAAATCTTAAAAAAAAAAAAAAAAAGATATGAAAATCTACCTTAAATCAAAAATGAAAAAATCAAAATCAAAATGAATTTAAAAAACCAGGAGCTTCATCCAACCGAATTATGACTGTGAAAATTTCAAAAAGGATGGTGAGGATTTTTAAAAATATATGAATATACCCATAAAATCAGAGATGAGGGGGAGATTACTGCATCAATGTTATATATTTTTAATTTATATGTAATTGATATATATTAGTTTCAGGTATGCAACCTAAGGATTCTGTATCTGTGTACATTGCTAAATGATCATAAGGCTAGGTAACATCCATCACCTAACTATCTATGAATTGTTTTTCATTGTGCTGAGAACTTCTAGGATGCACTGATGTATTCTCTTAGCAACTTACAAATAGACATTATAATATTATAGTCACCAAGCTGTACATTACATCCTCAGGGTTTGTTTGTTTTGTAACTAGAATTTTATACCTTTTGACCACCTTCGTGTTAATCTATTTTGTCATCAGGAATAATACAACTAAAATGTGGGATGAGAAGGAAAACACAAAGAGTTTATTGTTTTATAGGCAATAGGTTGCTATTAATGGTTGCTACTCCCCTCCCCAAAATCTGATAAAGCTGATACTAAAAGGTTGAAGAAGCAAACAAGGAACTAAAGTCATCGAAGAAAATATAAGTTCCAAGGTAACCCCTAGAACGAAACATTCAACCTTCTTAAATATTTTCATAAGAGGACAGAGAATGTGCATCCTATACCTAAGGATGTTTGTTAAGCAAACATTACAAAAGGTGCATCATTTTAAATCATAACTCATCTGAAAATAAACTCATTAGTCCTAAAATAAATGTGGATGAGCTTAATCCATCTATTTTTTTTTTAAAGATTTTATTTATTTGACAGAGAGAGAGATCACAAGTAGGCAGAGAGGCAGGCAGAGAGAGGAGGAAGCAGGCTCCCCGCTGAGCAGAGAGCCTGACGTGGGGCTCAATCCCAGGACCCTGAGATCATGACCTGAGCCGAAGGCAGAGGCTTAACCCACTGAGCCACCCAGGCGCCCCAAGCTTAATCCATCTATTAAGACAAAAAATATTTTCAACCTGGCACACACATAGTCTCACAAAAACATAGTAATATTTCCAATGTTAAAAGAGAAACCAGCAAATAAAGTCTGACAGAATTTATAATAAGAGGGGCTAATATTTCTATGATCGAAATTTTCCGTTTTATTCTCTCACTGAACCTTGTAGCTGCAATTTCCCAATCAGGAACTGTAGCTTCGCTGAATTTCATCGAGTAATCAGGAGAACGATAGGATAGTACATGTTCATTACAAGGGTATTCCCGAGCTAGTTCAGCCGGACTATTTTCAACTGAGCCTTGGTGTCTTGGGGGGAGACAAAACACTTTTGATTTATTTAGATGTATTTTCCTGTCTCATCCAAGACTTGTGAGATTCAGTCTCCATATGTGTTTTCACCTCCCTTTCTGCACCATGGCCAATCACAAATGTTCTGTTTTGTTATTTATCTCCCTAACCCAGTTATATATGTCCTTCCATCTGTCATTAAAGTAACACAGTTTATTTAGCTTTCTTTTTCAGTGATGCCTCAGTCATGCTGGCGTTGGTGTTGTAGTGGTTATGGTTTTCTTTTCTGATCTGAACTCTTAGAAAACACGTTCACAATATTTCCAATGTTAAAAAGTAAACGAGCACTATCTCCATACAAAGTACAATCATTAGTCCACAGGCCAAGTCAAAGAAATTCTATCATTCCCAATTACAACACACTGAAGTTGCACACCTTTTTCACAGTTTTCAAAGTGATGCAACAATGGATAATCGTCATAAACTGTCCGTCATGGTTGTCAGTATCAGTCATCGGAGACAACAAGGTCAGAAACAGTGACTACATTTGGGGGTAATCGCAACTGTATCCGTTCAACACGAAAATGAAAGAGTAAAAGTTCCTAAGAAAGACTATGTTAGGATGAAAAAAAAAGGTATTTTAGGACTCATGCAGTAAAGCCTCTTAAGCTTAGGTTTACCCTACTTCCTTTTTGAAGTAGTGTTTCAACAAAAGGAAAATCGACAGCATTGTTTTCCTAAGTAAGCTTCTATGATCATAAAAACACACTAGCATGTACCTGTTTAAGAGCGTGCAACACTCAACGGGGGTGGGATGTTCTCCTTCTGCACAGGACACAGTAAAGCACAGAACGGTTGCCACATTGCGCGACTCCCGGGCAAGTGGCGTCCATGAGTCCCAGGTGCTAGTGAGTTAGCAGTTAGATTGTGAAAACACTCCATGGCAACCAGATCCCTCAAGAAGAGGGAGCCAGGTCTATGTGGGTGATGGTGCCTGGCAGAGCCTCGAAGGTGCCCATCTAAAGCTGGAGTGCCAAGCAGATATCTAGGCTCTACATTACTGTTGCAGCCCTGTAATATGGCAATGTATACAGACATTTCTTCCTATTTCAAGTGGCACATGAAATAATACTGCTAACATTTTCCTCCCTTCTCAGAGCATAAACTAGTAACTCTCCCTGGCATAATATTCCCTCACGTCAACTCTAATTCCCATGGAAGAGGCAACATACAGGGCAGAAGCAGCCTGTGTAGAGCTGGGCAGGAGATCAAGTTCCTTCTGATGAAAGCCGAATGGTATCCTACAACCTCAGAGGAAATCAGTTGCCTGCCAGTGATGTGGAATGAAGTGTTTAATGAAGCTGTCAGTGCAGCGTTCAGACGAATGTATGGTCTTGAGCGCGCTGCCACATTCCTGGACACTGCAGATGACTCCTCCGAATAGCTTCTCGTCTTAAAGGACAACAGTTTTCCTAAGTCCTAACTATTTTTTGCAGTTAATCTTGAGTATAGATTATTGAAGAACATTCCATCAGGTTACTTTCTGTAAAGTTTAAAGAAAGCTTGAAATGCAATAGCTGATGGCACGAGATGCTCCGCCTTATGTGAGACTACATTCTTTAAGTGTGTCCACGTAATTCATTTACTTGGTAGAGATCATTTTATTAACAGGTCATAATATTCTAATTTTAAAAGCTTTAGTAGGGGTGCCTGAGCGGCTTAGTTTATTAAGCATCTGACTCGTGATTTGGGCTCAGGTTATGATCTCATGAGTCATGAGATGGAGCCCAGCCTCCGCTCTGCGCTCAGCAGGGAGTCTGCTTGAGAGTCTCTCCTTTTGCCCCTCCCCCTACTTGCATGCATGCCCACACACACTCACTCTCTCAAATAAATCTTTAAAAATTTTATTAAAAATATAAACTTTAGCAAAATTGCTCATGTTTTTCTGAATATAGTCAAGTCTCCAATTGTATGTTAATCTACCTGCCATTTGACACTGATTCACTACCATTTATAGAGCCCCTTTGAAACTATCTTTCAAATATATACACATATATAGTTATATATACACATACGTTCTAAGTAACACTATCAACAATTAGTCACTATTAATTAAATGGCATTAAAAACTCTACTTTCTATACTGAGTGAAAATATTTCTCCCCATCAATTTGGGGAGTAGGGAAAGGATCTATAGAGAAACAAAAAGGGTCAATGTGTTAGAAAAAAGCATCTAGAGGAGGACCCAGGACTTCCTGTATTCTAGTAAACCCTTGGTGTACTGAAGTTGTCCCAGCCTTATCTTATGTTATCACAGAATAGGTCATCCTCAACAACTATAAAGCAAAATGTTTACTTGGTGTGAATCTGAATATTTATCAGTGTCTTAAATGTGTAGCCCCGATTACATTACTCATGTTCAAAGTGTTTTACAATTCACGCGGGCTGGTAACAGCCACACCTATCAACTCTGGTTACCCGAATGAATGCTCTTTGACTGTTCAGACTCAAGCCAGCCTGCCAGGGTTTGAATTGCAGCTCTGCTGGCTAACTGAAAATGATGTAAACTCTTCTTTGCCTTTGTTTCCTCAATTTTATTTTCATTGTTCCCAATATTTCACCTTCATTCTTTTAAATTTTTTGAGTATAGTTAACACACAATGTTACAGTGTTAAGTGTACAGCAGAGTGAGTCAACAACTCTATACGTTAAACTATGGTAACCACAAGCAGAGTTACTATCTGCCCCCATACAACGCTATTGTAAAACCATCGGCTTTATTCCTTATGCTGTACCTTTGATTCCTGTGACTTATTCCTTCTGTAACTGGAAGCCTGTCTCTCCCAATCCTCTTCATCTATTTTGCGCAACCCCTCACCATCCCCACCCATCAGTTTGTTCTCCGTATTTATAGATCTGGTTCTGCTTTTTGTTTATGCATTTGTTCATTTAGATTCTACAGGAGTGGAATCATACGGTATTTGCCTTTTGCAATCTGACTTATCTTACTTGTCATAATACCCTCTATGTCCATCCATGTTGTTTCCTCAATTTTAAATGGAAATTATGATAGTGCTTACTTCATAAGATTTTAACATAAATTAAGATGATACAACTACAATACTTCCAACATTACCTAATACAGGATAAGTTTTATAAAGCATTAGGTTTCTATGATTAAGACACAACTAAAATGCACTAAGATTTTGTACACCATCCTACAAATTAAGGAGAATCAAAAAAAAAAAAAAAAAAAGGACAATCAAGTTTCTAAAGGTAATTCCAACAGTAACTCTTAATCTGTAATATTTATAATCTCTAAGAGGTTTTTAGTTCCATAAGATCAGATAGGTGCGCTCACAGAAAAGTGAATGCCTGGTTCACACCCCAATTTCTTTCAGCTTTTCTGGGCATGACGCCGATAAAATACACATGCATTTGTTTTCGTTTGCTTTGCTTTATTTCACTTTAAGTAGTGACTTCCTCTTGTTTCCTTGTGTATCATTTATTTTATCTTTGATATCTTAAACTCTCCCCTGACAAACACCACCCACATGATATGTAAAGCAGAGATACCTTTTTTTTCTGTAAAGCACCAAGTGAATAGTCTAAGTACTATAAATATTGTATCAAGGACCTCTCCATTTGCTTAAGGTGATGGAAGATGAATGGAATTGGGAAAAATCTGAGCAATGAGTCCTCTGTAGACTGGAAAATTCCATAGCATATTAGATGTCATAAATCAATACGATTTCTTGAGATCCTGTTGGTTTAAAGATCCTAGCCTTTTTCTGTATTCTTTAACCCACTCCTGGTACCTTGGAGTCAAAGGTTACCTTGTGAACAGATTGTAGTAGCTGTGATACACTGAGGAATGTATCAGTTCTGGGAAATGTTCCAGAATAGCACTACCCCCTTTCTCAAATCACTCTCCCGAATTAGCTTTCTTGTGTAGTTATCTTAAAGTCTATTATTAATAAGTTATTTCCTTAACCTAGAAATACCGCCAGTCTTTTAAAATTCCTCTAATTAAAATGTCCATGTAAACATAAGTGATTATTTCTGGTTTCAATGTTCATTGATAAATACTTAAATTACCAGTGTATACTGCACAAATTTATTATTTAGCACATGCTGCAGATGTAGATCCTTTAGGAATGAGCCACAAAACAATTCTTTGGGACTAAAGTCAAAAAAACCAGTCAATTAGATAGGCACCAAGATAAGCATTCCAAATATACTTTTTTTTTTTTTTTTTGCCTGAAGCCGACATCATTTGCCAATTATTTAATCCAAATTATAATCAAAATTATAATTTAATGATATATTATTCATTGCTGTATTACTAAGGTCTAGCAAAGAGCCTAGCTTATAGTAGGAACTCAATAAATATTTATTAAAAAGCTGAATGAGTGACTGAATCAATTAATAATAATAGCAACAGATTGCAATTGTTGCACTTGCAATTTGACCTGGACTCGTGTTTAAAACTCTATTAGTTCTTCAAAAGCAGCTACAATTTCCTTTAGTCAAGAATAAATCTCTTGATTTCTGCTTCTGGCCAAGACGGAATAACAGAGACATGGTATAAATGTAACAAAACAGGTACAAGATCTGAATGATCAAACTGTAGCATGTCGATCCAAGAAGTCAAAGATCTAAATAAATAGATATTCTGTGCTTATGAAGAGAAAAGACTAAATATTGTTGAGATAGCAGTTCTTCCCAATTTCATCTATAGAGTCAATGCGATCTCAATCAAAATCCCAACAAGTTATTTCTGGATACAAACTGATTCTAAAGTTTATACGGAAAGGCAAAAGACCCAGAACAGCCCAAACAATATAGAACAAAGTCAGAACACTGATACTATCCAACTTTAACAATTACCATAAAGCTACAGTTATCGTGATAGTGTGGTATTGGGAAAAGAATACACAAATAAAAACATCAAAAGGAATAAAGAACCTATAAATATACCAACAAATAGAGTCAGCTGATCTTTAACAAAGGCAATTCAATGGGAAAAGTATAGTCTTTTCAACAAATGATGTTAGAAGAACTGGACATTTGTATGCAAAAAAAATAATAATAATAATAAGCATGACATAGACACTACACTTTCCACTAAAATTAACTCAAAATCGGTCACAGACAAAAATATAAAACTATAAAATTTCCAGAAGATAACACTGAGAAACAAATCTAAGTAACCTTCGGTTTGGTGATGAGGTTTTAAATACACCACCAAGGAATGATCCATGAAATAAAAAATTGACAATCTGGGCTTTATTAAAATTAAAAATCTCTGCTCTGCAGAAGATACTTTAAGAGAATCAAAAGACAAAACCACAGACTGTAAGAACATATTTACAGAGCAAGTATCTGGTAAGTAAATTCTATCCATAATATGAAAAGAGCTCTTAAAACTCAACAATTAGAAAATAACCCAATTTTAAACAGGGCAAAAGGTATGAATACATACCTCACAATAGCTATATTTGCAAATGGCAAGTAAATATATGAAAAGATGCTCATCATATATCATCACGGAATTGCAAATTAAAATAACAATGAGAAAACATTTTAGAATGCCTGAAATCTAAAAAAGGTAACACTGAATGGTGTCAAGGAAATGGAGCACTGTAACTACTGCTCATTGCTGGTGGGAATGCAAAATTATACTGCCATTTTGGAAGTCAGTTTGACAGATTCTTAAAAAACTAGGCATTGTTTCCCCACACAGTCCAGCAGTCACTCTTATTTACCCAAATAAGTAGAAAACTGATAGCCACATGAAAATCTGTACATGAATGTTTATAGCAACTATATTTTTATTGTCATGACCTGGAAGCAACGAAGATGTTCTCTAACAGGTAAATGAATAAACAAACTGCAGTGTACTTCAGGGCAAACAGTGGAATATCACTCGGCAGTAACAAGAAATGAATTATCAAGCCATGAAAATATGTGGAGGAACATGAAATGCATTTTGGTAGCTGAAGCCAGTCCCACAAGGCCACATATGGTATGATACCAAGTACACGACATTCTGGAGAAGGCAAAACTATACAGACAAGATTAGTGAGCGGTTGCCAGGAGCTTATAAAGAGGGGAGGGAGGAAAGATGAATAGGTGGATCTTGGTAGATTTTTAGGGCAATAAAACTATTCTTTATCACACTGTGGATGATGGATACATGGCACTATATGCGTTTGTCAAAACCCATAGAATTGTATTATACTACACTATACTACACACACACGCACTCATAATGTCAGAAATGGGGTTCATTCATTTAAAAATTAAAGTAACTCTAGTAACAGGCTGAGTGAAGAAAAATCACATGATCTTAATAAACAATGAAAAAGCATTGATAGAATCTCTCAGAAAACTTGGGACAGAAGTCTCAAAAAGGACTAAAAAAAAAAAAAAAACCTACCGCTGACATCATATTTAATTGTAAAAGACTGAATATTTTTCCCCAAGTTCAGGAACAACACTATGATGTCTGCTTTTAACATTTAGAACATTGTGATAGAGGTTTTCAGAATACATCTAGTTGGGAAGGAAGAAATAAAGATGTGTTTATTAACACAGGACATGATTATAAATGTAGAAAGTATGACAAATACACCCAAAAAGCTACTACAACTACTAAGTCTATTTAGCAAAGTTGAAAAATTCATTATTATATCCATAAATCAGTTGGAGTTCTATATACTAGCAACAAATAATCAGAAATAGAAAATAATCCCATTTACAATAGTATCGAGTTATATGAAATACTGATAAATGTGAGTGAATATGTCAAATCTTGGCTGGAAACCACAAAATATTACTGAGAAAATTGAAGACCTAAACAAACACAAGGATCATCTGCATCTTCATGGTTCAGAACACTCACTATTCCTGTCAATTTTCCCAAATGATCTATGGATTCAGTACAATCCTAGTCAAAATTGTGGTGAATGTTTTTGCAGAAATTGATGAATTGATTTAGAAATCCATGTGGAAAACAAACTGAGGGTTGCTGGAGGGGAGGGGGATGGGAGGGATAGGGTGACTGAGTGATGGACATTGGGGAGGGTATGTGCTATGGTGAGTGCTGTGAATTGTGTAAGACTGATGAATCACAGACCTGTACCCTTGAAACTAATAATACATTATATGTTAATTTAAAAATATAAAGAAATCCATGTGGAAACACAGAGTAGCCTAAACAACTTTTAAATAAAAGAGCAAAGTTGGAGGACTAATGCTACTACGTATGTTTAAGACTTGTATGTTAAGTATACAGTATGTTAAGACTCTAATCCTACATAATGCAGACACTACTATCCTGACATAAATACGGATAAAGAGGTCAATACAATAAAATGAAGAACCCAGAAATAGACCTGCACCCACATGGACAACTGACTTCCAACAATGGCAAGTTAGTGGCACAACAGTCCTTTCAACAAATGATGCTGGAACAAATGGACATCCATATACCTGACAATAAATTTGTATTATATCGTATTAAAAAATGAACTCAAATTATTTTATAGGCATAAAGATAAAATCCAAAACTATAAAACTCATGGAAGAAAACAAAATATTTGCTTCCTTGGATTAGGGAAAGATTTCTTAGTTCTGACATCAAAAGCATGCTCCACAGATGGACCAATTGATAAATGGAATGTCTTCAAAATTAGAAACTTAGGCACTGTGAAACAGATTATTCAAGGAATAAAAGGACTAGCCACATATTGGGAGAAAATATCTTTAAAGCATATATATAGTCAAGGACTTGTGTTCGGAATATATAAAGAGCTCCGAAAATTAAGTAATAAGAAACTTGTTTTTTTAAATGGGCAAATATTTGAAAATGTAGTTCACTAAAAAGAGCAGAGCAAATAAGAAAAGATGAAAAGATGAACCACATTATTCATTAGAAAATGTAAATTAAAACTGCTTGAAATAACACTACGGATCAATTAGAATGTCTACAATTTAAAGCCTGACTAATACCAAGTATTGTTGAGGATATAGAGGAACAGAAAGTCCACATATATGGTGGAAATGTAAATGGTACTACCACTTTGGAAAATAATCAGACGGTTTTCTTAAAATTTAAATATAAACATATCACATGATCTGATCTAGCCTTTTCCCTCCTAGTGACAGATCAAGATAAAAAAGAATGCGTATATTCATACAAACACATGTACACTGAGTTTCAAAATGGCTTGAGTTGTAAGAGCCAACACCAGAAACAATCCACATGTCTGTTAGCAAGTAAATAAATTCTTAAGAAATGGTGGTACATCCATACAACGTAATACTACTCAGCAACAACAAAATAAGAAATTGTTGATAATATGCGGCAACATGTATACATCTCTAAATTACTGTGATGAGAAAAGAATCCAGACACAAAAAGAGTACGTATTATGTTATGCAATTTATATGAACTTCCAGATCTGCAAATTAATTTGTAGTGACAGAAAATCAGTGGTTATGGTGGGGGCAGGGGAGGGGAGAGGTGGGATAAATGGTTTATAAATAGCTTTAGATAAACTTTCTAAATGATGGAGATGTTCACTTCCTAATGTGATTTCATAGGTGTACACATGCCAGAATTTATAAAATGATACTATTTAATATGTTCCGTTTATTTTATGGCAATTACACCTCAATATAAATTAGGAAAACAAAATATTAAGAAAAAACAGATTAATAAGTGGACAAATATACTCAGGATGCCAGTCATTTTCATGCAATTTTATGTAATAGCCATATAATATTTCCCATAACTAAGATGCCATTTAACTCTAAGAACATTTTTCCCTACATTATTAAGTATTCCCTAAGTGTCCAATACTGTGCTAGGAGCCGAGAATTTAAACAGGTAGTAGAGTCTATGTGGAATATTCTAGTATAAGTGGTTAAGACCATTGGATTTATAGCATACTGCCCTGGGTTCACCACCCAGAACCATCACTTCCCGCCTGAATGATCATAGGTGAATATTCAAGTTATCTAAGCCTCATTTTTTTTCTAGGATAAAACAAAATTAAATTAGATGGTGTACATCATGTTCTAACTAATGTACGGGGCATGTATGTTTTCAATAAATTGTTACTACTACCTTGGCACTAATAAAATAAAAACAATGCTTTCAAGTGTATCATTAAGAATCTAGAGAAATAAAAGGAAAGGCTGATTTAGAAAACACTGAAAAGCTTTTAATAGGTTTATTTCTCCTAACAGGAGCTGTAATAATTTGTTAGTCTAAAAATACATTTTCTTGAAAACTTCTGCCTTTAGCATCCTATTTTTCAATGGTTAAAGAAACCCAAGATTCCTTTAAAATGTCAGAATGGTACACATGACACCAACTAGTGTTGTCTCAGTTAGCAAACTGCAATTCAATTATCCACATGCAAGATGAAGAAAATAAACTTCAGAACCCATTTTAAAGGCCTTCTGTCAGCTGTAGCAAAGATCACCTGCTGTTTGAAAGTTGTATTCAACCAAAACATCTAATATACCTTCAAAATGTCTTTTTTCACTTCAATTAGAACATAGAATGTCTCTACTGACAATCCTCAGGGCTTTCTCAACAGTATCTAAATTTTGAACCATAAAGTGACAAATTTCTGATCATCGCCTTTGGGACTGAAAGCAAGCAGGGTAAAGAAAGAAAAAATGAAACAATAAAATCCCTGTTGAAAGCATGGTTTCCCTTCAAGAACATCAGCAGGAGGGACAGGTACCATGAAGGATGTATGCTTGGCTGCCATGTAGATTTCACTACTCTTTTCTTCAGAATTTCCAGGCTAAGTACCTATTTCAGTGGCCAAGAAGGGCCAATACTTAAAAGCACAGATACTTTGTACATCTATTTGCATCTTATAAAATGCCTGGTATTTATGTACTTATGAAATATCTAAGCTCCTTGATACCAAGGTCCAGGCCTGGTCTACAAGAATAGACAATAATTTGGTATTTTGAGGCTGGATCGCTCCCTGCCTGAATGAGTCCTCCTCCACTCCCAATCACTGGTGAAGCACAAACAATCCCTGGCATTCTACTTGTTAAACTTCTACCAGAGGTGAACTGGGCCAGTATGCTGGTCAAGGGAATGCATTCCTACTAGGTATTTGAAACTTATGGGAGGAATAGTAAGTACAGTGGGATGGGGTAGTTATTGCTAAATGACATTGATGCTATAGAAAAAAATCAATGAAATGCTAAAGACAGTCATCAAACATTTTAAAACCAAGTATGTAAGTCAAATGACCTATTGGGTAGCATGCAAAGCCTCCATCTCCCACATCAGCAGTACAAAGTATCACATCCTGGGCAGAAAATCAAACCCAGGAAATAATAGTTTGAGCAGTTGAGCTACAAAAGGTTAGATACTCTATCCAGGGAATCCTTTAGGTCAAGATCAGTGTCCTGGTTGGGAAATCCTATGAGCATGACACATGGAATGGAGACCTCTGAGAGAAATCCTGTAAGATTTTAGGTACCCCAGATTCTTCCGAACCTTCTGAACCTACAGAAATGGCTGACCCCTATTACAAGCTAGTGTTTTCCGCATGCTGGTGGGCAGTGAAGTTGCCTCTCCCCGTCAAGGAGACAGTTTCCCCCTAAGGATATGCCCCATCTCCCTTTCTGTCTAAGTGGGCACACAGCTATGATTAACTCACAGTATAGATGAGTTGAGGGTATACCAGAGCTGTTAAGGAAAAAAGGTCCTAGATCCCTAAGGAATTGCAAGACCTGTTTGGCATGTACTTACAGAAGTTATAGAAATATACATGGGAATGCATTCTGGGAGTGATTGTTCATGGGGTTCAGAACAAAAAAGTGGACCAGACCGAGTTTACAGATTGGAAACACTCTCCTAAGATTTAGAATTTTCAACAATCGAGGACTTCAGAAGATGGTTCCTCATAACATAGAAAAAGTGAAGAGAAGGCCTATATTAAAGGCAAGTTGAATTGTTGTGGCAGATGGTGGGAGAAAAAATTAAACAGCTCTGGTAACTGAGCTTTCTTTACTAATACACTATATATGTTCAGAACACCCACCAGATGTTTTTGTTTCATAGGAAGATACAGAGCCATAAGGAATGCCACTGAATAAAGGCATAACAACCAAAGAGTTAACTGGTGGTTTTCTCCAGACAAGAGCTGAAGGAAAGAGAAGTCTTTACAGACCTTGGTTTGCTGAAGGTAACCAAGTTCACGGACACTGTGAACAATAGGAGCAAAGTCTGAATTTGGATGCCTTAGGCAGTGTCATATTGATTGACAGAGGTACAGCTGTAGCCAAGGAGGCCTGGCAGCTAGAAACTTATTGAGTGGGCTAACAGAACCAAAATAATCATAGGGACAAAATGGATGAGCATCCAACAAGAGGACCCCTCAGCTTGTACAAGAATGACTGGGAGTATGACAGTAGTCACTCCTATAAGAAGTCTTCACAACCTTGGCCAGTCCACAGACCTAAGTCAGTAGGACCATTTATTTAGGTAACTATGTTCCAGGAAAAACAAAACACCTATTTCAAGGAATACTGGAAATACAAGAAATACTGGAAATATTTCAAGGATCTGAGTTCATAATAATATTCGGACAAGGTAAGTGGTATCTTGGCCCTGCTTCTCCAGTGAGTCTATGGGAATCTGGTAATAAATGGAGTCCTGGACAAAGTCTGACTTATGATGGGTACCCGGAGCATGTGGCCCCACTGAGTAAACATTCCCCAGTTTCTGAGGGTATAATTGGCATTGACATACTTAGTAGTCATACCAATTGCCACACTGAGTCCTTGACCTCTGGGCTAAGAGCTACCACAATGGAACCCTCTGAAACTACCCTCATACAGCCAAAATACTAAGTCAAAAGCAGTATGATATTCTGGAATAGGGTGGCAGAGATCAGTGCCCCACTTAAGGATTCTAAGGATTTTGACAGTACTAATCCATTCTTACAACTTTTAAATACTCTTGCTTTGGGACCTTATTTTCCCACGTCATTTTGTAGGTTTCCCATTTTCTCTGATTCTTTTCTCCCCCCTCTTTGCCCTTTGAGTGCAGAATAGCATTTTATAAATACCCACCTATTTTGGAAAATTAAATTTTATTTTTCACATTTTAATGTATACTTTTGCATTTTAACTGGCATACTTATTTTTTTGACGTCTAGAGTTATTCAAGCTTTCCTCAACATAAAAGTGTTCACCTCTTTGTGCCAACTACTGAATAACCCTACTATTTTATTATTTTTGGCTTAATTTTAGCTTTCTTTTTATAGCACAAACAGGTGTTACTTTTATAGTCAAGAGTAAATTAAATTTTCCAATACATTTTGTCAATTACTATGTTATCTCTTACCTTGTATATCTCTATCTTGCTTCCATCTTCCTTTTCCTTTTCATTGCAACATATTTTTAGTTGTTTCACAAAGTTCCCTGGTTATTAAAATAGAGTTATTTGTATTTCTCAGTATGTCTTTAGCTTGCATTTACTCTTTTTTTTTTAATTTTGTAATCTCTATGCCCAATGTGGAACTCAAACTCATGACCCTGAGATCAAAAGTCACATGCTCTACAGACTGAGCCAGCTAGGTGCCCCAGAGTTTGGTCTTACTCTTGAATGATGACTTAGCTGGGCATACAATTCTAGGTTCATAGTTATTATTCTGCAGAAACTTCTAATATATGATTTTATCGCGTTGCAGCATCTGTTGTTGAAGAGGAGTTTATTGTCTAATTCTTATTATCTTATTAATCCTCTGGCAGCTTTTGAAGTGTTCCCTTTAACCTTGATAGTCTATGGTTTAACTATGATGTTTGTATGCTTGTTTTTAATTTTTATCTTATCTGGAACTCTAGGAGATATATCAAGTTGCAGATCAGCTGTTCTTCAATATTTAAAAATTCTCCACTATTATCTCTTCAAATACTGTTTTTCTCATTTTCCCAGTGTCTGTTTTTCGCTCTCTTAGAATCGTGATGGATCCCTAGGACTCAGTTATTTTTTGTCTCTTTACCTATCACTTCTATGCCCTGGGGTGAATTCATTAGGAAAATATTCCTATTATTCTTTCTCATTTTATGTCCAATCTAGAAATTTTACCACCTCTTAAATTTTTTTTTTTTTAATGAATATGTTGGTTAGGGTTTATTTCCAAGATGGTCATTTTTTTCTTTCTCATACCCATCTTTTCTTATTTCATTTATATTTTTGTTTTACTATTTTATAGATGTGAGCACCCTACACAAGGTCATTCTAAATCTTGATTGTTTTAGAAAATCAATTTCACTTAGAATAAATGTATCCTTTCATTGTTGATTTTGCTTTACTTGGTATGCTATTTCTTTATAGCTCCTCCTATGTTAATTTACCAATTTAAGATGTCTGTAGTAAAATCATTAACTCCTTCATATTCTTGAGTTGGAGAATTTTGGGTTGCAGAGACTTACGCTAAAAATGAAGAGTGGGTTGTTTGTTTTTTCCTCCCTGCATTCTCGCCCTCCGCCCCTCATTTCCTGTACATCTTTGACTAGTCATTCTGAAATTACCTCCTGGTCAACTTCCCCAGGCTCTGAGTTAGAAAAGTGGTCTTAAAATAGGGATTTAGAGTGACTTTTACACAGTTTCAGTATATAACAGATCCAGTAATGGAACTCATGTTTGCTTTCATAGTAGTATATCTGGACCCTACAAACCTCTGGAGGCCAATAGTTATAAATAAAATCTAAATGTAGGCAGCTTTTATAGGATGTTAGTTTGCTTTCCTTTTCTTTGTGCTGGAAGGCTGTGGTTATCACTGAGGTGCTGGTTTCATAAAGTGAGTCCGATTTATTTCTTCATCTTGAGTTGTGTACCTTTAGCCCCAACCGTCACTAGGAGGTGAATTCTCAGAGAGTAATGCCCATTCGAAGACCTGGAGCCAAGCAGATCCAGGATTCACATTTACCCATTTTCCTTTATCTCTGCCATTTTTTCATTTATATTTTTAAATATTTATTTACTATTTTAGAGAAACAAAGAGAGAAAGAGAGAGAAAGAGCATGAGCAGGGTAAGAGGCAGAAAGAGAGAAAGAGAAAATCCCAAGCGGACTTCCTGCCGAGGCTGACATACAGGGCTCCGTCTCACAACCTGAACTAAAATCCAGAGTGCGAGACTTAACTGAGCCACCCAAAAGCCCCATTTCTGCCATTTCTGGGTCAAAGTTCAATTTGTAAAGAATTACTTTAAAAGGTTTTAATAATTTCCATTTGTAGAGAAAATAGATCCCACGTATCCAAGTGTGATTTGATTGATTTAAAAGGAAAACTTCCAATCCTATTTAGAGGGTGATAGATTAGAAAGAGCACACGGAAGATTTAATTCGGTGACCATGGAAAGAACACTTCTATGTCTAATATGTCTTACATCTTTTACATCTCACAAATGAGTATAGGTAAGTAGAATAGGGAAAAACTAGATATAACACCCCACACTAAATATATATACGCAAACATAAATTAGGTAAAGTGGCCCTATGAGCAAAAGCTCTGAAAATAAATTCCATAGAACAGAGATGAGTTAATTAAAGGATGACTGTTACAGGACAATTAGATACATAGAATTGAGTATTTGACTGTGACCAGCAATTCAGTATCAAGGAAGGAAGGAAAAGGAAGAGAAATGGAAAGAAGGATGAAGAGAGGGAGACATGGAGGAAAGATGGATGAAGGATAGGAAGGGAATTTAGTGCAAGGACAAATCTCTCTGATACTAAAGATTATGAGATATTAATGCAAAATCTCACTCCCTGGGGATTACTTAGAAAAGTATAAACAGTTCTCTTTCTGAACTAGTTTAAATGTACTTAAATAGCAGCCTTTGCTAAGAAATTATTGAAGTTCCTTCCAGCTTAGTCATTCCCAACCATTCCTTGGAGCTAGACCTAGTGCCTCATCAAAGTTCTTTCAACTTCTGCATATTCTAGGCATGAAACTTTGAGCTAGTTTTGCTGAGATTCGCACTTCAGTATTACTGATCTAAGAGGTTTCTGAGCACATATAAACCTTTGGATACTAATTTGAACTACACTCTAGGGCTTCTAGGGTTGTCTGCTACTTAATTAGACCTTCCACACAGGAAAAGAGCAATGAGCTGGTGTCCCATCTCCAACAGATGCCTGTGCCAGATGCTCTGAGAAACACACACTCCATTTCCTATAATGTTGTCTACTGTTCATTTTTATACTGTGTCAAAGAAGTCTTTTCTGAGAATACTTTCAGAATTTACAATGGAAACAAATAGAACAGAAATAGTAAAAGGGCTAACCTCTATGTCAACATTTTTGCTTATAAGCTTTTTAAAGAGTCTTCTTTCTTTTCTCTTATTCTGTTGCTCATACTTCAACTTCTACTTAATTCTCTTTGGTGATTCTAAATTGGAGTTAGTGTGCACCGTAAGAGCCCTGATTATCCACAGTATTACAGAACACTGGATGATGCCTGAAAGTCCACAGTCAGACAATCTGTCCACCTTAAGGCAGGTTTTGATAAAATGTTAGGTCGAACACATTGCCACCTGATGCGGAGAAAGAGTTAAGAAGAGAAAGAATATTTTTCAAGATATGTGAAGGTTTTGAAGAAAAACAAACTAATGATAAATTATATTCACTGTGTTATTTTGCTCAGGGCAGTCTCTAAAAAGCTTTCTATGAGGGCATTAGAAGGAAGAACTCAAAGAGAAGGACAGCCAGCCAGGCAGTAAGTCCCTTGTATCTAGAATCACCACCGAATTTGTCATTAAGAAATATCAATAATGTCACTATTTGTCATCAGATATTACATCTGATAAAAGAATCTGTTTGCTAATATTTTCTTAGAATTACGTGGAAGTCTGTATTCAGAGGCATCCAGGAATTGAGTTAAATTCTTACTTTATATATTCATCAACATAGAATGAGATATAATAGAGAAAACACACGTTTTGATAGCAAATGTTCCAATTTTTATCACCTATTATGCTACAGTCTCTCTTCAGCTCTTATGTGTCACTTGTAGATTATACTAACATAGTCATTATTAAGTTCAAATGGTATCAGTGTCCAAAGCACTTAGCATAGTGCTTAGTCCTAGTTGGTGTTTAATGAATCTCAGTGTCCTGCCCACTACTCCCGCCCCCTCCACCAAACTTTTCTCTCAATGATTATTCTTCATATGGCCCCTCTTCTATATCCCCTCAAATATGACAGACCTCAGACATAAGCTAAATGATATCCTGCTTTTGGATAGCTAGAAAAATAACCTTGATTGTCTATCTCATGTTTTATGCAAAATCCAAAGCGCTTTAAATTTCAACAATTTCTCAAGAACTTACATTCACGGTCTTATCTGGATCCTACTTTCTGCCCCAGTGAACTCTCAAATTCCTTGCATCTCACCATCTGCTGCCAGTTGTTTCTCTTTCCTCCAAGCTGATCCCTATATCAAACTAATTCTTACCCTTGAATTCAACAACAACAACAAAATTACATAAGCAATAGAGTTGCACGCTGCAGAGATGAAGAACTTAAAACAGAAAAATACATGTC
Organism: Potos flavus; assembly: GCA_028534135.1. Taxonomy (NCBI): domain Eukaryota; kingdom Metazoa; phylum Chordata; class Mammalia; order Carnivora; family Procyonidae; genus Potos; species Potos flavus. The sequence continues at coordinate 24,908,223 of CM052887.1, forward strand.
CTTGTTTCTGCACTTCCCTTCTCTGTCCAGAGTTGGAAATCTCTTTTTGGACATCCTTTTCCTCAAGGTCCAGCCCCTAACTCTGTTGCTTAGACTTTTTCTCCTATTTTTCTTCCTTCGTCCTTATCATTTGGTTTTTTTTTTCTCCACCACTGAATTTATATTCATCTTTTAGTGTTTAGATAGCTTTCCTACATTTTCTCAACTTACTTCTTCATGAGCTAACCTTGTATCCTCTATTAACTTAGAGCATATTCAGTTCCTTCACTCAGAGGAACTAATGTGATATAAAAAATTTAAGCTTTTTATATCATGTTAGGAGTTGTGAATATATTTTCTGAAAGATGATAATTATTTTAGACATAAATAAACATTATTGCAAATATAAAAGTGAAGTATCTTTCTATCTTCATTTCCTTTTTGGGGGGGTTCTTTCATTTTTTTCTATAACTGAATTACTTTTAGCATTCATGGATTAAATGATCCTCAATATATTGCTTGCACATTGTACACTGAGTCTTAGCCCAAGAATAAATAAACCTTAACTGACTATAATAGTCAGAACAAGTCCTTCTGCCACAGAACACTCAATACGAGAAAGCTCTCATTTTGTTCTGACCCCAAGTAGAGCACAGTCTCCACGAAGACACCAATTTTGTGTTATTCACTGGAAAATCCCAGCAATAGTTCAATAGTGCTTGGCATAGTAGGTGCACAAATGTATTTTTCATATATTTATATTACATATTATAAAATAAGTGAATGGTCTTTGATTCATTGTTCTCATTATTCTGCCCATGGCAATAATAGTAACATGTTGTTCTGATTATTACTGTGTCACAACTATCAGCCCAATAAAGGTACTATTTTAACACAAAAGTTGATTATTTCCAATGGTTCCGTAGATGAAGTGGGCTCAGCTACATGGTAGTCACTTGGGGATCTCCAATGCCAACTGGAGATAAAAACTGGGTCTGGAGTTCTAAAGACTCAGCTGAGATGTATATGCACTGTGACCTTTGCACTCATATGCTTGGCCCTTCGGTGTGATCTCTAGCTGTAGAAGGAACTTGAATTTCTGTTTTGGTAGGTCAAGACTCTGAGACATTAAGGCAGAAGCTGCCAGTCCACTGAAAAACTGAGCATGGTACTAGTATAGTGCTATAGACTGAATGCTTATTTTCCCCAAGAATTCATGTTAAATCCTAATGCCCACTGTGATAGTATTTGGAGGTGGGACCTTAGGGAAGTGATGGCAGGGCCTTTACAAATGGGATTAAGACCCTTATAAAAGAGACCCCAGAGCTCCCTGGCACCTGCTACCATGTGAGGACACAGTGAGAAGATGGAAAGCTTTGAACCAGGAAGCTAATTTCGACCAGAATCCAATGTTGCTGGCACCCGGATCTAGGACTTCTCAGCCTCCAAAACTATAATAAATGTTTATGATTTATATGGTATTTTTCTTACAGTAGCAGCCCAAATGGACCAAGACACATACTATTTACTACTTCTCCGATAATCTATTGGTCAGAATAGTCACTGGTAGGCTAGCCCAGAGTCAAGGGGGAGGAAACTATATTCTACTTCTCAACGGGATTAACATCATCAGTAGCAAATACAGTTAACCACAGCCATGGATCAAGTCCCATACAAAACCAAAAATATACATTATCTCATTTAATGCCCATAACAACTAACTGAGATAGCTACTACCATTGTCTTAGTCACACAGTCATTATGACACATAAGTTCTGATTTAACTCACCGGAAGATTCTCCTAGTATGATTTATTGCCACCTATAATGCATGGACAGCCGTTGACACATTCATTTATTTTTTGAGATGTCCATACAGTTGTTTTTGCAAAGATGAGATTGCAATTCAACCTGCAATGGTGGGTTGTTTTTGTTTTTGTTTTGTTTTGTTTTCAAGTCCATTCCCAACCAACTACATGAAACCACATACTTGGTCATGGTTGCTTGTGAGGAAATAAAAACCACTCAAGTTTATTTTCTGTTGGTTTTTAAAATTTATGGTGACTTGATATCGGGCTTCAAGCTTGGGACAGAGCTCAGAAATATTTGTTTACCCAACATGATATAGAGCTTGAGATAATTATTTCAGTTCCTTTGTTCCTTTAATAGCAAAGATGTTGCTGTAATACTCCTGTCTTTTAGCCTGATCTCTCTAGTCCTAAATATATAAGAAGTTATATTCGGCATATGAACAGGCAAATAAACTAATATAATGAAAAAATACTATAGCATGCTTGCTTTCATGAACATCTTTTATAATAATCTAGAATAGCTTATCAAAGCCTGTAAAATTAAAAAAAAATTACTCATTTTTAGCAAGAAGTTTTTACTTGTTATTTAAGTATGATCATTTTTTTCCCTAATTGAACTTTTTCCATCTTACCAAGAAATCACAAGGGAAAAAAATAAAGACTTCCATACCTATAGAAGTAAATCACTAAAATAGAGTAAAATTTGTTTTATAAAGCACCTTACACCTTCCATTGTTCAAAATTATCCCTAAAATAAACAAATAAAAACATTAGGCCTTCCTTTTTGTCTAAAAACTACTCTGACAAGTTGACGGTCTCAATGTTCGAGCAAAAACCTGATGTTCTGAATTTCACATATTCCGTGATTTATTTTCCTTTCATCCTATCGTTTGCCATTCTGTTAGCAACACGGTATCACTGAATAATGTTATCATAGAATTAGCCTTAACTTTCAATCCCAAATTCATTCGTTTAAAAGGAATGAATTTCTCTCTCATCATCAAATCCTTACAAAATTTGTTGCTATGATTATTTCAGCACACTATGTTTTAGGAAAGTGGATCCAGCATTTCAAATTTCCCAAGTGGCTGAGAAACAACTCAGTGGTGGAGGAGACTCAAACGAGAATGTGAACTTGCAGTTTAAAATTAAAAACAAAATGATAATCCATGGCAATCAGTCTTTCTTACTTCTTTTGCCTACTCTCCAATCATCTTTAGGGACTAAGAAAATGGAATGGGGCCCAGAATTATGATAATAGCCCAGAACATAATCATTTAAATAGGGCACACAGTCTGAAATCTTGAGTTCATTTCTTGCCTTGCCCCTATTTGGTTAGGAATCGCTCGGGGGGCTGGGAGCGATTGTGTGAATGCATAACCTAAAATACACGTTTCTTCCGAAGAAAGAAGCATGATGCTATCTTTCAACACTCTTTGAAATCCTGAATTAAAATTTATAACGTTGGGGGTGGCAGAAATTATGTAAAACTTGATCTAATATTATGTGAAGATTTCAGTATTAGACAAACCTTAGTATGATTGCAGAATAAAAGACATCTTTTATTCTGAAGATTAAAGAAAGCACCAAGAGTAACCGCAAGCTTTATAATGAATCTTTTTCAAAATGAGGTTGTGATTTTCTATCCACACTTAGTAATCATGGTATTCTGAATAATAATGAGTACTTTCTCAATTCTAAATGCAATTCCTAAAATATGGTTTAAAACTTGAGTTCAGACCTTCTTTTGTCTCTAATGACTTGACTAGTTCAATGTCTAAGCTATGTACAAGTATTTTTTGTGTCATTTGGTCAGTTAATGTGAAAAACAGTGACCAAAGTTGAGGAACATGGTATTTAATAAAAACAAATTCCTGCTCTGGGGGATGGGGGGGAATAGAAGAGGAAGAGCATGTGCCTCTCGATTGAATAGTTTACTGAGATACCAAAAACACATGACAAACAGGATACAATAAAACACTGTCACTTCTATTGTAATAAAATACAAATATTTTCTCCTGAAAGCCTATGAGAAATTGTAATTCAGTGGAGGGAAAATATGCCAACTGCTCTTTATGAAGTAAGAGATAATGAATTCATAATAGCCCACTTAGGAACAATGAAGGTCTTTCATTCTAAGTTGAATGCAGAGGAGAAAATGAGGGGACAGACGAGAGAGCAATAAAGAGGAAACACTATTAAAACATCGTCCTTCAATTAGTTTCTACCACAGAGGTTCACGTAGAAAAACACAGTCAAGATCAGGGACAAAGGCAGTCAGGAGGTGATATATTGGCATGTGGCTGGGATTGACTGATGGGCTATGTCACGAGTATTCTACAGTAAATTAGCTTAATTTTGATTGCAAAGTATTAATATTCACAGTGTATTTAGTACATTGGAATGATGAGATGATTCTCTGGAGAGAAAAAAGTAAACTCCTCACAAGTGAGAAGACTATTACTTGCATTTTTTTTGAACTGTGACCGTTTGTATCAAACACAATACAGTTAGGTTTTCTCACTGATGTTAAGACAACACAGTAATAGTGATCCAATGACATTACGGAATGTTATGCTAGAGTTCTTAAACCCTTAATAAACCTTCAAACTGAACAGAAAAAAAAAAAAGTTTTAACTTTAGGCAGTAAGAAGTTCTCATACAGTAACTGTTTGCTTTCAAAGGGATTAAAGTTTTGGTATCCAAAAATCAACACCAATATAATCAAATAATATTTTAATGTGAAAGTTTACCTAATGAATTTGAGTAGTATACACAACAAAACTCTTCTGATTCTGGAAAAACAGCCCTGTCTGCTACTCAACTCAATGTCATGAGGATTCCTCAATAGTCTGTATCACCTTGACTTGTAATAAAATGCCATTTTATGCTTTCATCGTTTTTATCTAAAATCACAAACTTTTATTTCTTCAAGTTTAGATAAAAGTTAAATTATAACAAGTATTTTCAAGACATCTGAAGAACTGCTAAGTACTTTTTATATCTTAAGTCCTTAGAATATCCAGATTTATGCTAGCATTTGGCACTAAATCATAAAACTTTTGGACTTTTAACTGGGCAAATGTATAGCTGAATAATAAGCAAAACAAAGGCCAGAAGATGCATTATTTTATTTCAGAAATGTAATTTTAAACTATCTGATATCACACATTTTTCTAATGTTTAAATGAGAAAACAATTATAAACATTCTTGAGGGATATTAAGTTAATACATGGGGCATATTTGAAATATTAAATTAGATTGTAGAATCGAAAAGGAACATAGCTTGGGTCTGCACAGACATCATTCAGGAATGTCTGAACCATCTTGATGATTAGTACATGTGGATAACGCTTTCAAATGTTTTGCGCTACTAAGTAAATGTGAGGGATTATACAGATGGAAATCTGAATTTAAATTATATGACTGTGAATGTGTCAAGGGGAATAGATAGAGACACTAACAAGAGTGAAGATTTTTTTTTTACAATGATGATCTAAAAATGAGTCTTGCAGTTGGAGCAAGGAACATTCATTTAAACCATGTGGAAAAATAAAATATAAAGTCCAATGTTAAAAAAGAAGAAATTTGGTTAATTTAGATTACAAAGCCAACTGCCGCAAAAATTTGCAGGCTGCTAAATTTAAAGCGAGCATTTATATCAACCCATTTATACCCTTTAAGCATCCAGCTTCTACTAGAATGCAGATATCCAAGCTGATGACCAAAGCACAGATCACCATAGGTCAATTCACTTTCTTTGCTGGAAGTTAAATGAAATGTCCCTTTGCACATAAGTGGACAAACTCCATCAACAAGTTATTTTAGTTGCTGTAGTAAGACAATTCAAAGAGACTCAAAGTCTCAAGAAATTATCAAGATATTGAGGTAACAAGGTATCCTCATCTACGTATTATAGAACTTTTGCTTTAGTTGAAAAGATGGTACTACCAGTCAGAATAATCTGGGTGGTTCAGTTTGGAGCTCTCAGCTGCTTAGTACTGTGGGGGCCAAAGGCAGCTACCCCATGATGAGCCACTTTGTCAGGAACCTTAAATTAGAAGTGATCAAAACCCAGCCGATTCAGAGAAAGCTCTTTACATCCCCCTCAACTTCCTGCCTGTATCAGGGAAGGAGCTATTAACAGAGATTCCTCTTTACCTAAGAACATTTTTTAAAGATTTATTTGAGAGAGAGCAGGAAGTAGAGGGAGACAGAATCTGAAGCCAACTTCATGCTGAGTGCAGAGCCCAAAGCAGGACTCCATCCCAAAACCTCGAGATCATGATCTGAGCCAAAACCAACAGTCAGACACTTAACCAACTGGGCCACCCATGTGCCCCCACCTAAGAAATTTATCTGTGTATTAGGGTAAGCTTTGTTCTCCAAACACCTCTTACCTTCCCACTAATGGTCTTTCTCCCCTCTGTATTCTCAGACTCCACTCCTCTCCTTAGCTCATGTAAGCTTCATGTTGCCTGTCTTTGGAATTTCCATGTCTGTGTGGATTCCCCTTATGTATACTATTAAGTCTGATTTTCTCTTGTTAATCTGTCTCATGACAATTTAATTTTTAATCCAGCTAGGAGGATCTTGAAGAACAGGAAAAATTCTTCCTCCCCAACAGTACAACAGAGTTTATTTTGTGTGCACTCAAGTGGCTAGTAAAACCATGGCTGGGAAAAGCAAGTTATTATCAAAAATAATGATATCCAGCCTACGTAAAATAGTACTGGATAAAACTAATTCAGTCAAAAAAAAAAAAAAAAAAAAAAAACTAATTCAGTCAAAGTCCTAGAAGGCATCTAGTACTACTCACCACAGTGGCTGGCATTAAAGTACTCCATTAATAATCACTTTTCTGAATTACTTAACTCAAATGTTCAAGAAATATTGCTGTGGTAGTATCAATCCCTGACATACTTTTACTATTCCCTTTGTACTTTTCAGACTTTAATACTTTTTATAAGTTGCTAAGTTTAATAACCTGAAATATTTTTGCACATCTTTTATTTTGACAATTTTTAAGTCTTAGAAAATTGTTCATGAGAAGGCTTGCTCATCCCATACATAGAAATTAAGTTTATTTTTTAGACCTAGAATTTTATCTATATAGTGAGAGAAAAATGTAAAAACGTTCCTCTCACTTATCTTATGAGCCAGACATAGGATCAGCAAGAGAAAGCAGTAGCTATTGTTATCTTCCTTAGTTTAAGAGAATCAAGTAAATCATGTGCATATAAAATGATCACTGATACTTTATTATGGGGTACAAGTAAAGAGGCGTCTCATTGGCAAAAAGAAAGAAATAAGCCCCATGTTCAGGAAAGTTGAGACTCCCACTTGGGTTTACAGGTACATCTACTGGAATCTTGTAAACTAGTTTTTACTTACAAATAAGATATTTTTACTTAAATGGTCATTTTTTTATATTTTAATTTTAAGAGAATCAAAAAGTCTTTTTTTTAATCAGTTGGATTCATTAGTGCTAACTAATGATACCTGAAATAATCAAGTTTTGTGTGTAAAATAAGCTTATGACAAACAAGTGTTTAGGTATAAGAACCCAATCATTTAAAACCAACATTCAAACAAAACACACACACACACACACACACACACACACACACACACTTCAACATACCAACAAAGGTATTTTCTCCTAAAAAGTAATTGTAGTTTTAAGGCTACAAGGCAAAAGTCATTCCAACTATTCTGACAAACATTTTATTATAGCAAAGCTCTTTGCCCACTTAAGTAAATATACTTAGATAAAAATTCAACTCAATTATTTGATCCACAGTAAGTACTGATTTAACTTAAATTTTACAGTAATTCATATAGACACTATATTCTTTCTTATCTAAATAATGGCTATCTAATGACTAACCCAGAAATTGTTATTGAATTACACAGACCTTCCCACTGAGTGCCATTGAGATTGATGCCTTCTCATTTCAGCTATAGTTTTATTAAAGGCTGAATGTAAGATATTTGTAGCTCATATTATTAGGCCAGAGGTTGTGATAACATATCTCAGAATTTTACTAATGGTTTTAGGAACTGTAAGGGCCAAGGGCAGGCTACCCCAAGATAGGCCACAAGGCAGGTACATTATCTTAAGCTGAAAACAAGGCCCAAAAGACTCAAGAAGCAATTTTTATTTTCCCCACAACTTCCTAAAAGAATTTAGAAGATCTGCTACAGGCAGAGACCACCACCATACATAGCTACATAATAGTATGAACGAGGGGTGGTAGACAAAAAGGAATCTAGCAAACTCTCAGAATTCTTCTCTTTGTCCCAATGTTTCTGCATGGCCCAGCAAACGTTTGTTTACCCGTGACTTTCTATCCTGTGACTTTCCTTCCTTTTAAGTGCCAGAGTCTTTCTCCCTTAATTCAGAATGACCTATACACCTCATTTTGCCTGTCTTTGAAATTTCATGTCTTTGTAAATTACCCATACATGTGAAGTTAAATTTGGTTTTCTCCTATTAATTTGTCTCATGTAAATTTAATTCTTAGCTAAACTAGAAGAACACTTGACAGAGGAAACTTTTTCCCTTCCCAACAAAACAAATTCAACCTTGGACACTTCCTTGAAGTCATGTAACATACATATCTGATATAGAGAAAAAATACATCTCTTATGGCCACAAAATCCTCAGTAAAGGAATCTGAAAGACTTGTACCTACTGGTTCTGATCAAGCAACAAAGGAAACATAGTTCAAGGCCATGGAGGTGAAAAAGAAATCCAATCATGAATATCCCTCAAAGTACAGGAAGAGAAAATAGTTAAAGAAACCAAAGTGAACTTATAGGGACAAAATGTCAAATCTGAATCTACAGAAAATGCCCAACAACATACACATATAGGAACAGGCATAAGTAAGAGGGACATATATTTCAGAAAAGCTAACGTGAATCCATTTTGGTGTTGAAATCAAGCAGACTTTTGACTCCAGGGTTTTCATTTACTCTAAGCCTTTGGACCTTGATTTCAGGATGATCAAGACCTAATTTCTTATGAATAGCTGCCCTTCTGTTGTTATTGGAAGACAGAATTACCAGCTTTTGACTAAGTTTTGTGCTTTTTGACCACACATCTTCAGTACTTTCCCCCAAGTTCAGTGGCAAAGTTGGTCCTTTACTTAATCCCTAATCATTCCAGTCATCTTCCTTTTGTGCTCTGTGAATGTTTTTGTCTGTTTTACTAATAACTGTGAGACAGAGCAGAGACTGGACTTAACTCCCCTCAACTCTGACTGCACAATCCAGCATTCTTGGTCTGCCTCTGTAACAACAACAACAAAGTTTAAAAAGCTAAAACTCTCTCCTTGAGTAGCCTATCTTTCAGGAATGCAGGAGAATGCTCACTACAAAGACCAGGAAACCAAACCAAAGCAACCTATGCCAAGATGGAAACCAGTGCTGAACTTTCATTGACTTTTCCTCTCATTATAATAATAAAAATCGCACCCAGGGGTAGATATTTAACATATTAATTAGACATGCAATGCATAAAGAAGCATGATCTTTAAGTGCACAGGTGCTAATAAAGCCCCACCTGTTCATGCTTAGATGTCATGCTTTTCCCACCTAGGTTTCTTTAAAAAACTCTCCCTGTCCTCTCCTTGTGGAGTCTTTCCTTTGTACTGCCTCCCTTGTTTTGAAACTTAAGCCCCCATGATGCCTTGCCTGAAACTGCAATCTGGCCTCTTGTCAATTTCTTTTGCTTGGAGAGCCGAAGGGCCTGGTTCAGCAACATAACGGGCCTAAAATAAACTCAACGCTACAGATCTTGACTCAATAGTGTTGCAGGGTTACAACACTATTTGTCTGAAGTCAAAGAATGGATCTCATAGATACAAAAGGGTTAAGTGATAGTTTATTAAGTGAAGGTGAGAACAGAAAGAAGGCTCTCTGGAGTGAGAGGGGTCCCTTCCTGGTCACCAAATGACCTAGTCTTGAATGTTAGTGAGGTCCAGAGTCAACGGCCAAGAAGGAATATTTGAGATGTCTTTGGGACAAAAAAGTGATTTTTATTAAAGCACAAAAACAGGACCCGTGGTCAGAAAGAGCTGCGCTGGGGTCATAAAAAGTGGCACATTATATACTTCCAAGTTGGGAAGGGGTTAGAGATAGCCTAAGCCTCTGAGGAATTTTGGAAGCAACATTTCCAGGACCTTGAGGAGGCTAGCTCTTGTTAGGAAATGGTCATTTACTACCATCTAATCAAACCTCAGTCATGAGGCCCTTCAAATGTATATCATATTCTTGCGGGTTGATTGCCAACATGTATCTTGGATGGGGGTGGGTAGAGATAAAGGTAGTTTCCAAAGGAATTTTTATAAGTGAAAGTGGACTTACGGGATCCTGGGGGTCAGGCTAAGATTACCTTTTGCCCTTAGCAAAGGGTCAACATCCAGGCAGTTCAGTCCCTAGAGGAATGTCACCCTGCCTATTTCAAGGACTTGTCAGCGGGCTGTAGGTGATAATTTAATAATTTTTCTTCTGCCTTTGTTTCCTACATCAGTAATATAGAACACACTGGTACAGCCTTAATATAGCACAAATTTTTTATTACTCTATTTCAGGTAATACTATTTTATCTTTCCTGATGTCTAAATTGAGCTACTGGATTATACATAATCTACTGGATTATACATAGGTCTATACATACATAACTGTTGGTAACAGAGCATACCAATTGCCTTAACTAAGTATATAGTATAGTATCTGTATACATAAAACTTGGCAAATTCTTTGAGGACACCTTCAACATGTCCTACAAGCAATCATGATTGGTTTTTTGTGCCCAGCATTAAGTTTTTGAACAGATGGCCACATGTTCCCTAAGAAATTTGAAACAACTACACCCGTGCACATAAACACAGCATTATTTTAACATATCACATCAATAAATATATAAAGCATATAGCTAAGAAATACCTTTTATCTTTTCAATTCATATATTCATTCTACTCCATGATTCTCACAAACTTTAATATGGGCAAAATCAAACATACTTTAGTAGTAAGTATCTTACTGTCAGCACATAAGAACACAGAAGTCCCACTTTTGTAAGGGATATCTACATTTATAAAGGGAATGGCCATTTTTAAGGGTATTTCTCTCTGTAGGACAGGTAGAGAAAGACTACTAAAGCATGAGAAATCTAATCAAGGGAGAAGACAAGGATCTAAATCCACAAAATAAACTTTGCCCTTGTTTACTATGCTTTTCTTGGTAACCTCTCATAAATGTGCCCCCCCCACAACACACACACACACACTCCCATCTTTCTTTTGTCATTAAGTAAGATGGTATTTAATGTGTTAGCTTGGGCCTTCTCTGGGAGTTACTCATTCTGGGTATCTCCTATGTATATATGAGGTATAAATGTTAATAAACATTTATCTAAAAAAAATAAATAAAAAGAACCTCCCCCGCCCCAGAATTTAGAATTTTTTTCCACTGCATCTTCCCATCATTTCGCTGTTTTGTTTTTTTTTTAACAAATATGATCCTTGTTATCCAATTACTTATTTACATTTTTTAAGAAGGGCAAGAAACAAAATCTAGTAACTTTTCAAGGACATCCAAATGACTATTTTGAGTTAAAACATCACATAGTCTTCAGAACCAGCACTGGATTTTTCCTTTAGTTCTGAGATTTGACTTGCTCTAGAGTAGGAAATTAAAGGTAAAGAACTACCTCTCCAAAAAAAAAAAAAAAAAAAAAAAAAAAAAAATATATATATATATATATATATATATATATATATAGTTAAAAAAATGATTTTACTTGAATTATCTTGTGATTCTAGTGTTGTTAAAAAGAATACCACGGGCCCAAAATGGTGTCATTTAGGCCAAGTCACCAAACCAAACCTTACAGAAGATCTTAAGATTTACTTTTTTATTTTAGAGAGAGAAGAGAGCACATGCAAGGGGGGGGGGAGCACAGGGTGATGGAAAGAGAGAATCCCCAAGCAGACACCCCACTGAGCACAGAGCTCTACGTGGGGCTCGATGCCAGGACCTTGAGATTAAGACTTAAGCGGAAATCAACAGTCAGATGCTCAACTAATTGAGCCACCCAGACACTCCCAAACCAGAGCCTATTATCTAATTTAATTACACTTTCAACTTTCCCCAGAAACGTAGTCTTAATGGTCAGCTATCAGCAATCAGAGAGATAACCTGTCACATGAGCCCTCTCCATGTGACAAAGACATGTGATAATCAACATGTTAAAAGCCTCTACCCTTACCCTTTTAGAGCAAGTGACCTTGCCTAAAACAATCCTTTATTTTCTTTTAACTATTAACTTCTTGCCCCACCTTTTATTTTTTATTTTTTAAATTTTTTAAATTTTTATTTATTTTTTATTTTTTTAATTAACACATAATGTATTATTTGCCCCAGGGTCCATGTCTGTGAATCCAATGGAAAAAAGACAGTCTCTTCAACAAATGGTGTTGGGAAAATTGGACGGTCCCATCTCCTTCTTATAAAAAATTAAATTTAAAAAAACTTCATTTTGTACAACCCCTGGGAGCTTCCCCTTACTTGCTAAAAGGGACGCTGCCCAATTTATCATTTAATAAAGTCACTTAAACCTTCAAATTTACTCAGTTGAATTTTGTTTTCTAACACTAGTATGTACATATACACATAGGAGAGCGCACAAATTTTGGCAGTTGTGAAATCTTGTACTTGATGTTCACTTCCATTGTTACTGGCCATATGACATATGGCAGGTTACTATACCTAACAAAATGCTATTGGCATTCTAGAACGTAAATATCTTTAAGTAAGATTAAGAACTTCTCCCACCCTTGTTGTAAAATTTTATTCTTTTTATTCTGCTTCAGTGATCTTACATTATTTTGATTTCTCTAAGTTGCTTACTCCTGAATAAGTATCTTCCAAGAAACATTTCCTTTTAAGTTCTTTAAGTATGTATCTACCTGCTTGAGATTCCCATTTTTTTGTAGCCTAGGCAATTCAAATTCACTGTGCAAAACAGAAACTCATCATCTTCCTCCTTTAAACTTTCTGTCCATACTGGTGTAGGTATAGAAGTCTCATTTGATCTGCTACTGTCTAGCATGGTCATTTTTGTTCTCTTCTACTTCAGCTACAGGAGTAGACGTTCTTGGTAACTCAATCCTGCCATTCTCTTAGCTTCAACACTTTAGTGAATTCCAGTTTCTTACCAACTAGAATTCACATTCCATAATACTATCCAGGACCTCTATGCAATCAACCTGCCTACCCTTCTGGTTTTAGTTTCATCATTTCTTGACTCACTACCCATGCTGTTTTGGAACTGTTGGTATTTATCTACAAGCATCAGGATAGTTACAATTCTTCTCCCTTTCCTCATGATTTTCTCTGTTTATGCTTTCCTGCCTTCTCCAACTTATTAATATTGTCTTAAGACACAGATTAGGCGTCATCTCCTCTTGTAAATAAAACTCTTTCCTACTTCCTTTTGCTTCCTCTTCAGATTCTTATAAAATAAAAATTAATTTACATGTTATTACTACATTTCTAGGGTATTTTAATTATCTTTGCCTATGTCTACATTCCCTTATTCCTCTGTGGTTCTTTTCAGTTGACTCTTAACCACCTAAGAAGCACTCAATATAGACAGGAAGGATAAATGAATAAATAAGCCCACATCTGAGCTAAGCTTTAAAAAGACAGGAAAGGTACTAACTTGTACAAGTGACAGAAAGGTTGTTCCAGGCAAAGGCATAACGTGAGCAGAGGCACAAAGAGAAAAGCAGAGAGTGCATCCAAATCAATGTGAATCCAGTCAAAATGAAAATGATTACGACAGCCCAGTGCAGTGACTACTACTGACCTAGCTGTGTCCTCTCCGGGTACTTGAAATTGTTACAGGAGCCTGTCCTATCCAGGTATCCTTCTCTACCTCAGCACTTTATACAGATAACAAATGGATTTGCTGAGAATGACTGAATTCATACTTTGTAATAAGTACCTACATAAAGTCAACAAAATATAATTCTATACATGATACAGTAGCAAGAACAGAGTTCTGTAAATTTCTAATTGCAACTTCATCAGGAAATGATGAAAGCCTTGTGAGTGTTTAGTAACATTAATAATCTGTGAAGCTTCTAACACAACGGTCTCTCCTCTGGGCTTCAGTGCTCTTGGAGCACACCTAGTACCCCACCATCCCATGCTGAGTGTTCATCCTTGCACTACAGGATTTCTTCTCTCTGCTTGAAGGTCACCTCAAGTTTTGTCTTTTTGTTTTTTAACCCAAGTGATAGTTAATGTAGCTTTGTGCCTCTATGTTATGCTCGACAAAATGTCTGGCCTGCGTTACTTGGTTCTGTGGACTGACTTCTATTTGGGGGGACCTGAATTTTTCTGTCTCTAATCTTAGGACATTGTGTTCTCTAGCCATCTGTTTCTGGGTTCTGCCTACACAGCAGAGACAGAAAAAAAAAAAGTTTTATATTCTACTTCTTTTGTTGGTAAGAGTCACTTCCAGATGAATGTGAACTAACAGCAGAAACCCCACTGCATGGGAATTGTGACATTCAGGTAGAACACAGTGACGCCCACACCCAAATCCATCAACTCAGTTAATATCTAATAGACAACTTTATACTCAATTTCATGAAATCAACAAGGGAACATTTTGCGGTGAGAAAATACAATTTATGAAGCTACTACATTTGCAAAGTCAGATAAGGTCAACATCATGGAGGGTTTTTAATGAAGGGCTCTATAAGGCCTGAGTGAATAAAGGAAGAAATAAAGGTAACTTAATGAAAACAGTATCCTCAAAACAGTGATATTTCTCACAATAAGGAGTAGAACAGTTGTGTTTTTACTTTAATATTGAGCATCCTAAGTGGGATGCAGGTGTTGTCAGCATATAAATTAGTTTGGTTGTAAACATATCATGTGCTCCAAAATTCTTGATACTTTTTTTTTTTCCAACATTACTTGGAATTTTCCATTAAAAGATGTGACCTGTTTTTCAAAGCAACGATAAAACCTTTTTTTTTTTTTCAGGTTGTTGTAATACTAAAAATAAATTGCCCCCGAACACCTACGCATTTATGCAAGGGTAGTATCCACCACAGCATTATTCCTGAAGGACAACCATACCTGCCTGAAGTAGAAAAAGTGACCTCTATTTACCCTTGGGAACCATGAAAGTTAGTGCTGGGAAACAGGCACTAAAATGAGATTTTGGAACCATACTATTCACTGTCTAGTTAGATACCATTCATCACTGGTGTTAAGTGAAGCAAAGTCAGACCCTAGCATGTGAGTTTTTTTCATTGGTGAACTGGGATAGGATGGTGATAGAAGGGAATGTTTTGGTCATTGTATTATCTCAGACATCTGAGAGCTTCAGGGAAGTGGCAATTATAATGACTGTAGAACAAAATGGCTCTGGCTGAGTGCCATTCTGAGTGCATTCTGTACTGATGCAGTACAGAAAAATAGAAAAATATAAAGAAATATATATATGTATAATATACATATATATATATATATATATATATAAATATAAAAAGGTAAAGATTCACGGCAAAGTATGAAAGCCAGAAGACCTTCCTAGTAAAATATAAAAAGAATATATAAAGATTTAAATATATAAATATATGAAATATATACAGATATAAATATATAAATAAATATATAAAGAAAAATATAAAAAGAATCCTATCTCCTGCATCCAGCAGGTAGTTAATGCTGAGGACCAAACCCCAGGACTTAGAAAAGTAGAAAAGCTCTCAAGAATATTGAATCCTCAACTCCAGCAAGTCGCTATGCCAAGGTCAGATCTGTTATTATCAAGGAGTGAGAATCTTAGGATTAAGTTTGGCAAGTGTATGTCTACGAGCTAAAATATACTGAATTCCCACATGCTCTAGAACTCTCTAGTCCTGAAAAAGTGGCTCACTTCTCTTTGTTAATGGCTGGCACTGCTTCCACTCAATCGAACATCAAAGTTAGCATTTACTGACATGGTGATACTTTCTGTGATTCAGTATTTAAAATTCTAGCAAAGACCCACAGAGCTAGGTGTTAACATTCTATTAGGATGGCTCTAGAATCATGCAAAAATGAATACTCCACACTAAGTGAAGTAAAAATGACAAAAAATGCCATGGAAGCCCTACAAGAATTCACAGAAGGCCAACGGAAGTGGACATGCTGGAGGAGGTATACTACATAAAACCAGAAAAATCTGAAAACCCAACAAATGACTATGTTCCACAGAGAAAACCTGGAGGATCCTCTGTTTACCAAAGTGTAAGAAATTTGTTAGTGGTAAGGGTACCAGCATTAAGAGGAAGCTCTGTGGCAGCTGTCCTCTGTAGGGCAAGGATGACAGTACGATATGCTGTTACTAAAATGGTTTCCCTGATAGCAATGGCAAGGATGTAATCCCAAAATAATAGAGGCCATATGGTGTTACTTAACCATTAGAGACAAAATTGGAGCAATTATCCCAGTGAGCAGCAAGGTTGGACTGAAAGCACAAGTGGACCGACTCACAGAAAGCCTTAGAGATGGTTAACAGAACACAGTGAACCCCAGGGAAAAAACAGGTTACTAATTAACACAAACAGAAATCAGGTTGGATGATCCAGAGACTAAGGATGGCTGCCCTAATAAAACACACTCTCTTGCAGAATATCCAGACCTGACCAATTTTCAGATCCAGAACCCCTTTGTTGTAGGACAGACCAGGTTCCCAGGAAGAAGGATTCTGTCTCACTACAGAAAAAAATAATAATTTCCTCTAGCACTTTATTATAAGTATCTATGGCTATTTACTAAATTAACTTCACACTAAAGAAAGGGGATAGGCCTATTTTTTCTAACACTGGGCCATAGGGTCTAAGTGGATATTGCTACCTAGAAAACTGGCCTATCAACATGTCCATTCCCTATGCCCACCTCTGTTAGACTGAACGAATGTGGAGGCCAGGCAGTTATCTGTGGCCTGGCCTAGGTCTGACTTCAGTGTGTCTACAGGATCCACTAATCTATCTTATATTATTTTTTTGGCTCCTGAATGTATCATTGGAATGGCTACATAGTAGTCAGATTTCCCCACATTGGTTCTAAGGTTTGTGAGGCAAGACCACTGTAGGGGGTAAAGCCACATGGAAGTCTCTGAAACTAACTCTACCCTCAGTCAAGATATTAAACAGCTCTATTGTATCTCCAGGAAAATTATCCAAATATTTAAAAGCTGAAGTGTTGAAGGTCCCCATCATTTCCCCATTTACTTTTCCATGCACATCCTCATGGAAGCCAAACAGATCCTCCAGAGTAAGAACGGCCTACTGAAAACTCAACCAAGTAGTAGCCTAGGTATAACTTCTTGGCCTAAGCGCTATTTTTTGGCTAAAAAGATCAATAAACCTGAAGTAAACCACCATTAATTTCAAGAATGCTTTCTCCCCCCATGCATATTAAGAAACAACTTATATCCTCATGGGAATGACTCCAGTATACACTTTCAGTTTTCCTCCAGGGATAGGTGTAGTCTCCAGGACTCAATTGATATTGTCTGAAGTAATATACATCATTTATACCACCTTTGGAATATTACATTAGTGTAGCCGGTAATGACAACATATTAATCAAACCAAATTACTAGTTCGATTCAGCTAAACAAAATGACAACATGTTAATCAAACCCATGAATACTTTTCTGCTAAACATGTCTCAACCTTCATAAGGTACAGTAGAAAATCTTCTCTAGGAGATTTTTCGTCAACAAAGTTTTTATATGTCCTATGGTCTGGGACATAGCAGCACATATCCTTTGTTAATGACTATTTTATTCCATCTCCTACCACCAAAGCAACATGAAAATGCCTGCCTGGATTCTCCAGTATCTACAGGTGTATAATCCAGACTTGGGATTACAGCACTAATATATTTACTTGATTACACAAAAGGGTGAGCTTTGAGTGAGGCCAAAAAAAGAACAGAGCTGGACAGCAGGCTCTGTGTTCAGTACAAACGTCCCTGCCTCTTGGGCCATATGATCCGGCAGATCTTATGGTTTGAGAGGTATTTATGGTAAACAAAATATGCAGTCTGGAGAATTCTCCAGGAGGAGAATTGCAAAATAAACTCCTAGGGTTCTTGATCATGGCCATGTTACCCACAACAGAGTGTTAAGTATTTGAAAAACAACCTGCATTGCCCTTCTGGGCCTTGGTGGAAATACGTCAAGCATCCGTAGACCTAGAGTATCCAGTGTCGATACAGCCATAGTATCTCACGAATTGTGTTCTATCCTAATAAAGGGTGGACCCAACAACAATTCCTTCTGAGATGGAAATGGAACATGTGGAATGGGGCTTGAGCAATTCAGAGGCTG
This sequence comes from Potos flavus, assembly GCA_028534135.1. Lineage (NCBI taxonomy): Eukaryota > Metazoa > Chordata > Mammalia > Carnivora > Procyonidae > Potos > Potos flavus. The sequence goes on from CM052887.1 coordinate 24,926,430, forward strand.
TAAGGATCTGTTCACAAACAGATTTTGCTCTCTCTGCGGCTCTCTCAGCTCACAACTATGACTATACGACAGAGGAGGATACCTTAAGAGGACATGATGGAGGAAACAAAGGCCAATCTTGTATCATGGATGCATAAGCGCAGTATGTGAATTTGAGAGAAAAAGTAATTGCTACCACAGGTCACAAGTGAGGGTAGCCAATATAACCATAGGGGAAATGATGTCAGAGCTTTGGACAGTGAAGATCATCTGTTTTGTGTGGGGGAAAATGGCCTCAAAGAAGTCTATCTATAATCTCCTAAGCAGTAGTGAGTGACTTGGCTGTTGGGTAGTGGACATGGAGAAAAATAGAATGGGAATCTAGGAGGTCTGAGGAAAAATGTATGTAAATCGATCTCAGTATCGTAGGTTTGTGTCCATCCAAGAGCATCTACCCCAGAAATGGCCCTAATAACCTGGACAGAATGACTAACCTATGTGGTAACAGCCAGCCTCTATCACTGGCTACTCCGGTGCTGTGGATTCAAACAGAGTACATTTGATGGATGAGATGGAAGCTATACACAGACCCAGTAGGAGGGGTTCCCATTCACTGTGTATGATTTAGGTACTATCAGTACTGAACATCTAAATTTTCAGCAACAGAGACTACATCTCAGGTGGCGTGCTAGAAAATGAGTATCAGCTCATCATCCAAGGAAAAAAAGGCCCTACTTCTATGGCGTATAGAATGCTCCCAGCATGGTAAATTTCAACTTGCCAAATGAGACATTACTGAACTCTGAGATGTGCAGAGATGCACGCAATCACCTCTGAAGAGACAATTCTAGCCAGCTCCAGCACAGCCTTGCCATCATGACACTATCTGTTCAGGAGCCCAACCACAAACATGGTGCCATGGATCCTTTCCAATATGGAATGGGCAGCAGATCATCTTCACTGAGATTGATCTATATATGTTTCGTCAAAGCTGCTTCTCCAACTAACAGGGATGAAATGAGCACAAATGATCTGAAGGTTAAAAGAATGTTTGATCCCCTAAATGATCCCATATAACACTGAATATGAGAGTCTTGCCCAGCAAATAGCTGGGGCTGTGGAAACAGGATCATGAGATACTGATTCTATCACATACCACACCATAAAGCAGCTGCTGATATAGTCCAACAATTAAATGGACTTTTGAAGGTGCAGCTACCTGCTTAGAATTATGGTAGTACATGTGAGACACCATTTTCCAGGACGCACAATATACCCCAAGTCAATGACAGTTGTTTCCACATGGAACCAGTAAGGAGGATATAGAAGAGACCGTGGTTTCCAAGAGCCATGGTTTCATGTTTGGCCAATTAGTGCCTCCAGATCCTGAAATTCTGAAGCCTATATTTCTACATGTCTTCTTCTCACAGGAAGTAAGCCCTTCTACCAGGGAACTCAGCAAGTGCTCCAGTGACGTTCAGGCCCTCATTCCCCAGCCGAAGAGGCCATCACCCGCTGAGAGCTCTAATCTCACTTGTCCTCTGAAAAAGGTTGCTGCCTCACCCTAGTTTATATTCTCTTCTGAGGGACAGATGGCATCAAATGTCCTGAACATCGTCGCTCCACTTGAGATACCCGTGAAGGGCCATCTCAGATCCAGAGCTCCACTCACACCCGGCAAAGCCCCTGTGGAACCACATCACAATTCCTATTCCCCCCCCTGCCCCATTCTGTTTCCCTCACTCCCCCATAGATGCTGGTCCTAAAGAGTACTCATCAAATCCCTTGAGAATCTCCCTTTTAGATTTTCTACCTCCTGGGAAACCCAAATGATGACAGATACCACTGATCTCAATCTCCTCTTCAGAAACATTTCCCAAATCCACTACCCTATATTTCTCAGGCCACTTCATAGCCAAGTTCTGAGATTTCAATTTTTCTCTTCTTGCTTACTCTGACATTGAAAAAAAAAAAAAAAATACTGGAAGCAATGTTCATGCAATCTGGCACTCAGTTTTCAGAGTGCATTTATATGTGCTATAAGTGACTCTTTTATGAGGAGCAAATATCCAGCTGTGAACAAAATTAGCCCTCACCTACCACCTCACCAGAGAACACATACAATCTGACTTCTCAGTAGATCTGTGCTACTAAGGGAAAACAACCAGAACACTACTGCTCAGTTTAAAACAAAACCACACACCTTTTAGCCAAGTGCCACATGTCATCCCCTTAGTCTATAATTGCCTCACTATAAATAGCAGTTTACTTTCTCTAAAATTGCTCCAAAGCTCCCTTATAATTTTAACACATGTATAGGTGGTGAGGCCTTCCTCCCTTTCTAATGGAGATAAAGGCTTTTGTGAATTACAAAGACTATTTGGCTTCTTAACACATCATTAAATCTTTATGCACTTTTACAACTTTCTGAAAAATCTACTCACTCTTCAAATCCATTCAGGATAGAAGTAGTACTAAAATAAATAGGGTGTTAAGAGAAAACTCCTTTTTAGGCCATCGTATAGGTGAGATAAACAGTACTTCCAGGTAAAATTTCTCTTGTTACATTAGTCTTGATTTCACGAACCTCTTACTTTTCTTTCCTAAAGTCATCTAGCAGCATGAAAATTCACAGAATTCAGGTACTGCCTGTGCTTTCCCTTCCCTTTTATTTCTTTCTTTCAAAAGGATTGCTTCCGTAGCAAAGAAGTAATGTTCTAATTGGCTTCGAAACCATGTATTTTAAAGTAAATGAGAAAAAAAAAGAAAAGTAAACGGGCAAGAGATGAGTAACAAAACAAATGTATCTCTTTATCTATTGAAGTCTATGGTAAGATAGTCACAGAATCCAAAGGGTTGACACATCAACCTATGACGTATGAACAAGATGTATTAGATCAAGGTATCAATTTCACTTCAAATGGCACATTACAATGTCAGTATCTTGAATCAATTTCTACCCCTCTAACTCATCTTTTTTCCCATTTTATCCTTACTGTCCCTCATGTCTAATGATCAGCAAATTTTAAAGTCAATTATAGAATTCATTTTTTTCTCTATACTTCATGTATTATACCCACATATGCAATTGCTGTCATTTTTTAAAAGGACATGAAAATAACTTTCCTGTGTAATAGATTCATATTATAATTGGTTTAAAGGTAAAATCTACACCCAACACAACAGGATGGAAGAGAGAAAGCATTCTTTCAACTTTTAGAAAAGTAAGTTTATAAGGTATATAATGTGATGTCCATTGAAATATACCACTTAATGTGTTTTTAGCCAATTTAAATTTAGGAAAATAGAATTACTTTACTACCTGTTAGTCTTTTTTTTTTTTTTTTTTTTAAAGATTTTATTTATTTATTTGACAGAGAGAGAGATCACAAGTAGGCAGAGAGGCAGGCAGTGAGAGAGGGGGAAGCAGGCTCCCCGCCCAGCAGAGAGCCCGATGCGGGGCTCGATCCCAGGACCCCGAGATCATGACCTGAGCCGAAGGCAAAGGCTTTAACCCAGTGAGCCACCCAGGCACCCCCCTGTTTGTCTTTCTGTTTCTCTTCTCTCTTCTGGCCCCTAAGTGTATTGTTTCTTTTAGAACTCCAAACATAGCAGTACAAAATTTCCATGGAAAGCCTTTAATAGGAAATCAATGAGTGATTGAATTTGTAACTGACTGGATTTAAAGTTATAAAAATAAATCTACATGAGCAGAGAGGCAAATATATTTCTGAAACAAGATCAAATAAGAACAGCAAGTCTATTATGTGACTTCATTGACAATTAAAACACTTAAGAGGTTCACAGAGTAATACATAAAAGTAAGCATCATTATAACCATGGTAGAATTCTTGAACAACTACCAGATCTTTCAGCAGGTGAGTTTGAAGAATTATTTTTTACTTTTGTTCTTATTACAAACTCGAATTGAATAATTATCTTACATGAAGAGTACAGAATTCTCACATTAAAAAGATAGTAATTCAAAATATATAGCCCTGGACACGAAGGCTGGCCATCTCACAGAATTCAAAGTATCTGTCCACCCAGAATTCACTGTCCAACAGTCCCTGGAATCTGTGGCAGATTAAGTGGAGGTAGGAAAGCGATAAATGAACAGGCCTGAAACAGTTAAAAGTGAAAGCTACCAGTTACACCAAACTGAGCACTCTAATAGCTTTCTTATAGTGCATGACAGTGGGAAGTATCTTCGACTCAAGAGTCAGTATGGTCGACTAGGAATTTAAAACCCTGTTCTGGTTTTGTGAGATTAAGGAATTCACCAGACTTTACTCAGTTCACTAAGTGAGCAAATCACCTCTACAGCGCATGCTCTGGTCAGCTTTTTTCATCAGCTGGGGATAATCTCATCTTCCCTTGCATCTCAACAGACAACATGAGGTTTAATCGAAAAATTTAGGGGGAACATAACTACAAATAATAATAAAATACTGTTAGTGTCCTTAGGTGAATTCCTTCTTTATACATCATTAAGGTATTTGTGGCTGTATATGGAATCGACTGCAAGCGCATTAAAGCTCAAGTTTTGTTATTTTTTCCTGCCGCCTCCTTACTTTTTACCTGATGAGAATTCGGAGTAATATGAAAGACTTCTAACTAAAAATTGAGTCCTCAGCCTTAAACAGTTTATCTCCTTCCTCCAAATCTTACCAAAAAGAAAGACACCTGGGAACTACTTCTAACTTCAAGAACAATTTATTTATTTATCCAGTAGATACTCACTTGATATCTGTCCTTCATCAAGCCCTACTTTCCAACTTTGGCAAAACAAAGATGAAAGTTATATAGTTTCCACAGGTTAAGATCTCACAACCCCTAGCCTAAGATTCTTAAGGGATATGACTTTGCATATCATTTGGAGCCACTCATTCTAGAAAACATCAGGGCAATAACAGACCTAGGACTAGACTAGACTTAATGAGGAAGCTCCAGGCTTTTCTCCAAATTCTTTTAGCTTCTGCATATTGGAATTCACTGCAGTCCAATCCCACAGTGAGGTATTTAAGAGCTTACACTCCACAGTTATACTATCCATATTTCAGTCTTGGTTCTTTTATTTACTACTTTTATATACTTGGGCAAATATGGAAGAATTCTGTGCCTCATTTTTCCTCATCTGTAAAATAGGGATACCTAGGATTGTTGGAAGACAAATTAACATACACAAGGCACATAGAATGGTGACTGGCACTTAGTAAGGATTCAGTCATCATCATTGTCATTACTGTGTGCCATTGATCAACTTAGAGGTGACTGGTGGCAAACTGCTTAACACTGAAGAGTTCATTCCCAAAAGTCAAATGACCCCATCAGTATAAATTTTCCTTCAAAAATCCTCTCTGTATTATAATAGACTAAAAATAGATAATCTGATATTGAACAGTGGACCTTCATAGTAAATTTTTTCTCCCGTGACTTACACAGAATCTAGATATCCCTTCTGAGTTAAATGATACTTGTACTGACCCAAAGACAAGGGCCTATAACAGAAATGCCTTTGTATAATAGTCATCCTCGATCCATTCCTCTTAGAAGTTCACCTTCCACATCTATCTAATCAACCAGGAAACCCACTGGACTTTGTTTCTGAGACCATTTGTGGATTTCATTTCATTCTTTCCATTCTCATTCCCAGTTACTATGATCCCCTACCTCAACTTCAGGGAATAAGGCCATGGTCACTCCTGCCCCTCTGCTAACCTTTTCTGCCTACAGCCCCAAGAACATGGTGTTAAAAAGACAAATGGCAATATGTCTCTCCTCTCTCTTATTTAAAAAAAAAAAAAAAAGACTTTGGAAAAAAAAAAAAGATTTTGATGCTCACTGTAATGAAATTTCAAGAGTTTACCATGAAGGACAAGGCCCTCTAGGATTTGTAGATCAAATACAACTCAGGCCAGTCAACATATCCCCACCCCCATTTCTCTCCCTGACTGGGATTTTTCAAGTCCTCCAGGCAGCTCTACTTTCTTCACTCCCCTAATTGCTATTCCCTCTGCCTGGAAAGCTCCCTAACACACAGCCAATATCCGTTTGACCTGCTAATGACTGTTTAGTCCTCAACTGTCTACTCTAGATCCCTTTCTCAAAAGAAACCAGTGTAGATCACATCTTTTAGAAATCATCCTTCTCTTTTTTAACACAATAAATTGTACAATTATACATAGAATTAACATGTTTCCCTCTGTATAATCTAAGGTCCAGCAGAGAAGGGGCCTCACTTTTTTTTTTTTATTCCCAGCTGATTCCCATCGATACTTAGTTAACTCAAAAGTTTATTTATTAAAACTCGGCAGAGTTATCACAGGCCAATTAATATTTCAGAGAGCTTAAATTTATTAAAACCTAAAATCTTGATTCTGAATTCCACATTTAATTTCAGAATAAGAAAGAACCACCTCCACTTCCTTTAGTAACAGCAAATTCAGTTCTCAGTTCTGGAGATTTGCCTAGCTCTTCACAATAGATAAATGATTAGTACTTTATTCATATGCTAAAGAAATGAACATCCTATTTCTTATACACACACACACACATACACACACACAAAATATGAGAAATTACCTCCATCTGTGGAAGCTTTCATTTTGCCCAAAATCCAAGGGGAGAACAGTAATACCAGTTCTAAGGCCTCAGCAAATGGAGTATGAGAAATTAAAAATTAGCCTTAGCTTTTCCTTAAAAAACACACAAATATGTTTTAACTATTAAGAGAAATTCACGAAGTGTTGTTACCTTTATAGGACAGTGTATCCAAACCCTGAATTAATGCATTTCTTTTATACTTTCCTTTCCATTTGCCTGTGACCTCACATCCTGCATGGTGATCCTTTAGCAAGAAAAGCTTAAAACAACAAATTTTAATCCCCTATTCTAATTTTCTAGATTTATGAAAAGCAAATAAACCTCTGGTATATAATTTCCTAAAACCATTAATGCATTTATACTAAAAATATTTTTTCTTCTCTATTTCAGGAAAGACACTACGTATGTTTCCTGGTTATTATAGCTACTCTTTTTCAACTCTTTTGAAAGGTACTTCTTTTTCCAAGAGTTACTTAAATATTTGCATCCTTTTGGAATCTGACTAGGCAATCCTAGTAGATTTTGTTTTTGTTTACCCAATATCTGCTTTCCCTCCCTGGGATAGAATTTACTTCCCTCACCCCTCAGCTGTCAGAATTTGTGATTTGTTTGGATTGTGGAAATGGGAGAACTTTCACGTGTTACAGACAGAAGCTTTAAGGCTCCTTTCATACTTCATGTTCTCCCTTCCCTCAGCATAATGATACATGATGTTCTATACAGAAGCTATTTAGGAAGGCTGTGTCCCAGAGATAAGAAGAGTCAAAGCCCACCCACAGTAGCACATAGCAAATGAGAGAAGGCAATCTTTGTTGTAAATCATTGAAGCTGGGCAGGATGAGGGGCGGTTACTACAGTATAACCACATCTATCCTGACTGATCCATCTTTCATAATTTCTTACTCTATTCTTGCTCTCAGGCTCTGTAGCCATAGTTTTAGTTGTCACCTACAGACTAATTCTTCTCCTGCAAGAAATCTTCAGCTCCACCAGGAAAATCACCTCATCATTATAGGTTTATTTTACATGCCTCCCGAACAATTTCACCTGGATGCCATTCAATTTATAATAATCACCAGAACTAAATTCATCATCTGTCTTTAAAGTTTTCTACTTTCCCTTACTCCAATATTATTCATCCATGGCAATCTTCCTCAACTGTTGTCTCTTTCAACCTCCCCCCATATCGCATGGATTGTGAAATTTTGTCAATTCTGTAACCCAAAGAGCTATTAAATCTATTCTTGTCTATCATTGTCAAAGTTCTGATTTAGATCTTTACTCTCCTAGGATTTAAAAATAACTCACCAAATTCTATCTACTTCTAATACGGTGCAATCTCAGTTTATTCTTCCAAGTTTCACCAGCATGGTCTTTCTAAAATTCAAATGGCCTCTATCATTTCACTGCTTGGAATCTACCAATAGTAACCCAAGCATTCTGCACAAAGTCTGAACCCTTGGTATGGCATTTGAGATTCCTCATGATCTGACTCCAACCCCAATCTTTAGTTTTACCAACCAATACACCCCCACATTCATCTTCCAATTTGCCCGACTTATGATGGCATCATATTCTCTAAAACCTCTGTTCTTTTTCCTATGTTCTTGTTTATCAGTGGTGCTTTGCTTGCCACAAGTGTGTGACTAATTCTCCTCATCAGTGTGAGCTTAAGTCTCAACACTGCGGATCACCAAAAGCAGTAGGCAGGTACAAATGAGCAACCTTGGACCTATCCACTATACGTATCATGAAAGAAAAAAAAATTCTACTCAATTTAGCTATCACATGGGATATTAAGTACACAAGCCAGTTTACAGTAGGTTGACAATTAAAGGGAAAGTGGGACTTGGAGAGAGTAAATGCAAATACGTCTATCGCTAGTGTGGATCAGTCAGGATGAAGAGACATAGTAAAACAGCTTGAGTAGACATAATAGGAAGAAAGACTTTTCTCAGAATAGGAGGTCAACGTGAAATTTGGAGACAGATTAGTTAGAGCTGCTAGAGGGGATTAGAGTCAAAGGTAATTGTTTTTGAGGGAGGGTCAGACCCAGTGCGATGGTAGATCAAAATGGAGTCCTTGAGAAACTCCACTGTTTTTCCCGAGAAGTACAGAAGTTTATGTTTAGTCATGTGGAGTTTGAAATGACAGCAGCACTGTGAAGTGGAAATATCCTACAGATTTGAAAATACTGGTGTGATCATAGAAGAAAGGTCACAGTTGACCTTTGTAAATCCCATCCATTGATTTCCTCAGAAAACCAGTCCAGGAAACTATCAAATTGTTCTCCGAGGGATGAGGCACGGAGTTCCATTTATCATCTTCCAACCTATTTTTCAAAATAGCATTTTTAATATGATTTCACCAAGTATCCTTGACAAAACCATCTGACAACACAAAATGAATTTTCTGTCTTTAAAAAGCGTGAATGATACAGAAAACCATGTTTGAATGATGTGAAGAGCTACACAGTGTATAAACCATTCGAACATATATAGAAAGAAACAAAGAGTCCCAATAAATACTTGAAAGAAACGGGAAGAGACGGAAGGAGAGGATTTTTAAATCTCTTAATTTTGCTGAAGACCAGCCTTTCTGGGGGAGTGAGGTGGTGTACAGTGATCGGTCTTTACTGGAGTCACCTAACCGCTTTGAAAGTGATTTTCTCTTCACTAAGCTGACCTTAACAAAATCAAGTTCCCACCCCCGATTTGTATCAATGTTTCAAAGATTCACTGTTGCTTATAAAGCTCATGGTCACCTTACAAAAGTTATTCTCCTCGTTAAATTATCAATCTACATTCAAACAGAGAATAGTAAAATTAAATGCTCAATATATCACCCCGGTGGAATATTTTTCTGCAAGTTCATCATTGTCTCCAATTCAAACTATCATTCCTAAAACCCAATTTCTAGAGGTTCACCTACATAATATTTAAAACTGTGATGGCAGAGTGCCTCCCACCTTTGCCTTTTAGACTGGAGCATGCTTTGTTAAAAATACTAAGTACTGGTGTTACAATGCCTTGGAAATACTTCATTTTATTGAAATTTCTACACATTTCTGACTTTATTTTCCTAGAAATGTAACAAAAATTGATGGGGATGCTTATATTGTCCATTGCTCTAGCAACACTTCTGCATTCCTACCGCATTTTCTTTCCCTTTTCACATTGCTGATTTGCATGAGGAAAAAACATACGTGTTCCTGCCATTAGGAAAAAAAAAGCGAAACAATTTTTCTGCTCTGATTAAGACACTTAAACATCGCAAAAAGGCAGTTCCCATATTGCTTGGCACTGCTTCTAATGTTTTCATTTCTAGCTTTTAAATCCCTTTAGAAGTCTTGTGTTTTCCTTTTTTCATGCTACAGTGCTTTAACTTATCCTCATTACAAAGCCCCAGAAACCGACCAAACCACTTTGGACTTGTAGGAACCATCTGACCGATTCCAAGCCGGCAGAGAAGGGAGCACTTACGCACAGCTCTCCGGCGGCCGGTGTGAAATGCATCAGTGACCTCTATCTAGAATGGTGACTAAGTGTCCACATCAAGAAAATGCACCACTGCCACTGATACTAAGTGGCAGAGGAATTTAATACGAATGACAAAGTTCCAGTTTGTGGTCTTTTATCAGTCACAGTATCACTCTAAGTTCTCTTTATAAATTCTTTATTCATGTCATCCAACAGTAGCTTATCTCTTGTGGAAATTATCTAGTTCTTGCAATTATTAACATGGATAGAGACTAGATAGCTACTTTAGGATGAAAATTTTAATGGTTAGTTCAACGAAAAAGAATGTTAAAAAAAAGCGAACTCTTTTTTGGACAATCAAGAAAACTAATAAAGGATAAAGAAGGGTGAATCAAGTTATCTCTGGTGTAAGCAAAGTATTATTGTTCAGGAAATCATTCCAGATGCAGATTCTACTTGACATTGTTAAAGAAACCCAAGTTCTAAATCTTGAGCTTGCTTTTCTGTTTACATGCCCAACTAAAACACAACCATGACAGAGATGACCAGAAAAGCCAGTAATTTGGCATCTGAAACAACATTTCACCAACCACTCACATGCGGAAGTGAGGAAAATCTGAAGACTGTGTGAAGTCAGGCCAACGAGAACTGCACATAACAGCTACTTAAGAATTTAGAGATTGGAGGCAAATTCCTCAATAATTCATTAAAAATGGGCATAAACAGTTTATTATCCTCATTGATCCAGATCAAGTCAAAATTACTTAAATTTATAACTTGCCACAGGATTATACTGTATTTTGCATAAATACAATTTTTTTTATGATTCTTTTCATTTCTGTGGCTTTTCAATGCCTGCCTGCTTGGAGAGGCCCTTTCTAGCTACACAATTTAAAAGAGTGGGCCCTCTCCATGGAGAGGCTACTTCATTCTTTACATTGTTTCATTTCTTCAGTTTTTTTTTTCCCCTCTTATCTGCAATGATCTGATCTGTGTATTTGATAACTTGATTACTCTCTGCTTCTCTCCCAATAATGTAAGCTAATGGGGACAGAGATTACCTTAGCTTTATTCATCGCTATACCCCAACCCCTAGAACAAGGTCTGCCATGTGGAAGATGCTCACTGTTCTTGAATAAATGACAACAGTTAGTTACTTTCACATAAAGGTATCACATTTCAGTCATAAATTTACCAGTGTATGGTTTTCAGCTGTATTTGAAAACCTCTTTTATCTCCTCCTTCCCCTATCAACATAAACATTGATGGCACTGTAATAATCAAAAGAGGAAAAAGTACACAATTTTAGCACTTCGTCATCCAGTAAAACATTCCTTTTACGTTTCATCTTTGGTGTAAAGTTGACCATCTTTCTGGGGAACAAGGTACACAACGATATGTATTTATGATATGTATGTATGTATGTATGTATGATATGATATGATATGATATGTATTTATGAATGTGGAAACCAAGTTTTTGCTTAGCATTTGACCATTTGGGAGGTTAACTTCTCCAATACTTGGCATTACATTAAAATGTCAGAGCCAAATCACCATGCTAAGTATCTCCATAAAAGCGCTGACATGGAATAGCATGTAAGGAAAGGAAAATGTTAGTAATTAATGAAACCTCACCTTGATCTCCTTAGGAGCTGGAGATGGGCAAGGATCTGTGCTGATTCCTGAATAGCACTCACCTTAGCGACTGCCTTCAATTTAAAGGAGACTCAGCATCAGAAATCACTCTAAGTGTTGTCAAATATACACTTGCAGTCACATATATAGTAATGTCAAAAGGGCAAAGACTAAAACTTAGGGTCATTGATTATTGTTTTTTTTTTTCTTTTTTTAAAGATTTTATTCATTCATCCGACAGAGAGAGATCACAGGTAGCCAGAGAGGCAGGCAGAGAGAGAGAGGGAGAAGCAGGCTCCCCGCTGAGCAGAAAGCCCGATGCAGGGCTCGATCCCAGGACCCCAAGACCACGACCTGAACCGAAGGCAGAGGCTTTAACCCACCGAGCCACCCAGGCGCCCCTGGTTTAACCTTTCAATTCCCAAATATATTCAGAATTGTTACCTTCAGGAAAACCTCTGGGAAGACTTAGGTATCCATCTCAATTGCTTACCCTCCTAAGGGAAAGAAGCGAAAGAATCCAAGAGGGAGGGGCAGGTAGAAATGGGAGCAGCTAAGGTGCCTGGGTGGCTCAGTCAGTTAAGTGTCTGCTTTCAGCTCAGGTCATGATCCCAGGGTCCTGGGATCTGCCCCACATCAGGCTCCCTACTGGGGAGTCTGTTTCTCCTTCTCCCTTCCCCCGCTTATGCTCTCACTTGTTCTCTCTCTCAAACAAATAAATAAAACCTTAAAAAAAAAAATGGAAGCAGCAGTCAGTTTTTCTAGAACTAGTCACAGAGCACACACAGGTCAAACTGATCACTGCCTTTGAAAAATGTCATACAAATTATCTCAACTCTCCTCATCTGTGGATTATTATTAATAGTTTCCTTCCCACTAGCATATGTCTCTCCTCCATATTAATAATAAATATCTCTAAAAGAATTCTGATCTTAATTTGACTAATTCTTGTTGTTTGTGGAAGAGGGAGGAATATAAGAGAAAAACTGGAAGGGCTGAGTATAAAATACAGTGACCAGTGAAACTGCAAAGACCATTTCATCCATTCACCGTATGTTAACTTGTACTCTCCTCTCTTTCCTTTCTCTCAAGCCAAACAATGAAAGAGGCACTGGGGGTGCTTTTGGCATTCTCACTGTTTTTTTTTTTTTTCTCAAGAACATGTAGGTATGTTTTAAAACATGATAAATGTAATTTTTTATGTGCAGTGAAATTCTTCCCACACAATAGCAATGTTCATAGCCTTCAATCATTCCTAGACTTGTAACAAAATGCCACTAAGTTTTACCTAGCATATTATTAAAGTATATGATTTCTGCCCACCACCTCCCCCCCCCCGGCACACACACAGACACACACGCCATTTTTTTCCCTTCCAAATCCCAACATTGTGCCTACAGTGACCAGTCATGAAAATGTTATTTCATGAAGGAGATCTGGCCTCTATCTCTGCAATATTTATGTAGTGAAGTGTAGCAAATAAGGAATTGAAGTTCTGAGGATCACTTTATGGGGATCCTCACTGCATGATATACTATTTTCAAATAGAGTTATACAGAGGGGAAAAAAGAAAGGATCAGAGGCAGACAAAGAGACAGACTTAGAGAAATAATCAGGTCTAATCATGAACCCAAGTTCAAAACAGTTGAATCTTTTCTGTTTGGGACCTGTGACCTCCTTCCAAAACGGTCCTGTTTTACCTGTCCTTCCTCTTCCTCCTATCTACTTAACCCAGCCTTCTGGAGTCAGGTGACCTGTCTGCCCTCTAACTACACATCTTCCAGAGAATCATTAGGAGAAAGGGGAACATTGTAGTAGGTATTATTTTAAATATATATATATATATATATATATATATATAATACACACACACATAGTATGTATGCAATCTTATGTAATCATAACAATATATTCCTGAGTGTCATTATACACATTTCACAGGTCAACGAATGGAGGTTTCATAACATGTTCATCGCTGCCCAGATTCTGAGTGGAAAATTTGGATTCACACTCTTTTACCTCACCGTAAAACCTCGGTCTCTTCAGTGCATGGCATTGTCGGTCCCTCTGTCTCCTTATCTAGACTTACTGCCACTTGGCCCGCAGTTGGGTTGAATTAGCTAGTTCCACCACAGCCTGAATAGTAAGACTTAATATGCATTCCGTCCAAGGAGTGCACATATTTACACAAGAGAAAACATCCTTAACTAATGAAGGATTTCCTAAGTTACAATTTCTAGGCTAAGTATCACTTTTCTGGTAGAATGACTTTGGGGCTGAACGCTCTACTTGCTTCATTCAGCAAGTCACGGCTCTCAAATAGTCAAATATATTTAGTCCAAACGGACAAGTGTTGTGTTACACTATGTGTGTGTCTTGTTTTTTTGTATTTGTTTTTTTTTTTTTTTCTTCTGGTGACTGTTACTGGCAGGCTTTGAAAGCAGTTGCAGTAACATTTGGGAGAACATTGTTTGCTGGGGGAATTTGGTTCAGTACTTAATAAGTGCATTTGTCATGTTTCTAATTTTCTTTCTGTATTCTTCCAACACTGTTGCTTCCGAGTCTTAAATCGAGATAACCTCAGTTTGATTATGTTATTGTCTCTCCTGTCTCCTTCAGGATATCTAGAGAGACAGAAGCAACATGAATGCTGGACAGTAATGGGCTTTGCCACAGGTATTAATGCATCACAGTCTAGGGTGGTTTGAACACTTTAGTCATGCAACAGGGATTAATAAATTAACGTCACTCTGTAGCTACTTCCTCAACTACAGATGATGTTAATAGTAGCACCTCGCTGGGAAGTTGTCTAGAGCAATTGGCTTCACATACACAACAGTTTAAGAGTTAAGGGTCAAGTTCCAAAGCCAAATGTCCTAGGCTCGAATGTCACTGATACCCCATAGTTTTGTGGACTACGTTAACTCGCTTAGCTTCTCTGGCTTGGATTGCTATTGTACAATAATTACACTACTTACCTCATTACTCCTATGATTAAATGAACAATGTATACTAAGTGTATCAAAGAGTGCCTGACACATTTTGTTATAGGTGAAATTGTTTTGTAATTCACTCAGTACTTCAGAAACACGCCATATCTTCCTGTGTTGCATCCTAAGTGGCAAGAAGGGATTCCTGATTTTCTTCAAGATATGAGAAAACAGAATTCATAGCAGGCTAGTAAGAGAGCCATGTATTTGCCACTGTGTTCAATCCTCGTATGACAAAGTAGGTCATGTTCAAAGTGCATAGGGCTCACCAACAGCATCAAGTGAGAAGCTAGGGAAAGAAGAGGCTAGAACACCGAGGGCAGCATGGGAATTCAAAACGATTTCTCAGAGCCAAAGAGGAAAAAATTCCATGTGACGTTAGAGAAGAAAATCTAACTTTAAAAAAATAACAAACTGGATTAGAAACAAGAGGTCACAAGGATAAAATAGAATCATCTAGAAGAGGTCTTCAAAGCCAAAGTGATTATGGCAATGTCAGGAAGTATTATAGACAAAGCAAGGGTATGGTTGAGCATAATTTTATATGGCCTAACTATATAGTGTACTGGGGAAAGATTTTGAAGGCCCAAACTCAGCTGGGAAAGAGACTTTCTCCAGAAATACTCAGAGGTGATCGAATAGTACTGTCAGTAACACTCTTGTTTTCAGTGAGGAGAAATTGATCAACGGAGAGCTTAGAAAGAGAGGTATGGAAAGTAGAGGAAAGCAGAATGGATTATAGGAAAGTTCCGTAGATGACTTCATCTATTGCCAGAAAAAAAAAAAAAGTCACCTATCACTAGTACTGATCCTACCTGCACCACCACCAAATCCCCCGTCAACACCACGGGCTGCTACTTGAACTGAGTCAGACATACAAACCAAACACAAAGCTTTTATCAAATCTATACACTTGAAAATTAAAATAGGTAAAAACAAGCAAAAACCAGCAACATCCCGGAGACCCAACTGTTAGTTAAGGTCCCCATTCAGGGACTGGCTGCAAGTTAGTCCTTCGCTCCAAATACATTTTTCCATGTAAACAGAACATTTTACTATATCGTATCTAAATGTTCTTTATTAGAAACCTGAAATCAAATATCTACTTATAAGAATGAAAATGCCTCAGGAAATGTGAAGAAATTTGCCTGCTAAACATTTAACAGAGATGAACTATATTGGAGAATTGCAGTTAAAATGCAATTATAATGCAGTTATAATCCAAGAGGGACAGAGGTAAATAACTTGCAAGAAAACTCAAGGACACAAGTCGACCTCACTATGGGTTGAGTCAGGACCTACAGTCACAGAATAGCATCCACTGCGCACATGGGAAATCAAAGAAAGAAGCAGAAAGAGAAATAGAAAAGGAAGGACTATTGTTAAATTTTGCATCAATTCTATTTGGACCATCCTTACCCAAGAAAGGAAATCAAGTCTTGTCTTTGTCATTCCATTCAACCTTCATAGCCCCAGAAACTGGATTATATTTTTAAATGAATACTTTATTTCAGTTACATTTGTTATCAGTTAACAGACTTCTGAACACTGATTTTGAACCTAATTATGGAGACTCTTTGGGGAATGTGTACCCAATGTACATCTGAAGTCACTAGAACGTATTTTTTAAAATTTTGACAAAAGCTAGACAAGAACTTACAAGCTGCAACTGGATTTAAAAAAACAACAACAAAAAAACAAAAAACAAAAAAAAAACAAGAAAGGTTCGGGGAAGAGTATGTCCATGTATAAAGGCTCAAGCCATTATGCAAAGACAAGAACGAGAGGAAGTTCCCAACCACCATAGCTATAGAGGTAGAAAATAGGTGAGGTAAACTTCAGCCTTACCAGCTCAAGTTGCCAGAGAACACACTTCAGTGCTAGCAGAACAGCTGGAAACTTAAAGAAGAAATCCTGGCAGCAAGAATGCAAAAGAAGGAGACGATCTAAGTACGGTATCTGCCCAAATCCCTAGCAGCTAACTTACTTATGAGTGGGGAAGAGATCCTGAAGCAAGGTGGGAAGTTAGGCAGAAACCAGAACAATCTACTCCTGAGAGACAGAGTTGCAGAGTCAAGCCATGAGTTTGCTGCTTGCAGAATTGAGAACGTTTCACTGAACAGTAGACAGCTAAAATATCAAAGACCGACAATACTATGCCCTGGTGAAAATGTAGTACAACTAGAATCCTCATCCATTGCTGGTAGGAAGGTAAATTTAGAGAATATGGCAGCAGCATCAACTGAAATGGACAATTACCATGTGACCTACTAATCACACTCATAGACACTTACCCAAGGAAGAAAACCTATGTCTAAATATCTGAATGTGAATGTTCATAGCAACTTATTAATAATCACTCAAAGCTATTGATAATACAAATGTCCATCAATACATCAATGGATAAAACCAATTATGGTATTTTTGTACAGCTGATACTAGTAAGCCATATAAAACAATTGAACAGCTGATAACATGGATACTTCTCAAAATCACGAAGCTGAGTTAAAGAAGTCAGATACAAAAGACTATATACTACATTATTCCTTTTGCATTAAAGTCTAGAAAATGTAAACTAATTTACAGTAACAGAAAGCAGATAGATTATTTCCTGGGTTGGGAGAGACAGACTGCAACAGGAAACAAGGCAACTTTTGAGGTGATGGAGTTGACCTGTATCCTGAGTGGGGTGGTTGTTACCCAAGTGGTTACATTTGTCAAACTCATTGCACTGCACACTTAAAAATAGCACCATTTACTGTGTGCAGACTGGACTTCACTAAAATGGGTATCAAAAAGTGGTTGGCAGCTTCTATTTCATCAGAGTGATTTCAAAGTAGTTTTGCAAATGCCTTCCAACAACTATTTACATAATCCGGTCCTTTTTTAAAGTAGCAAATTCAGCAATACTTGTGACCAAACGACAGTGAGGTAGTCTGTTCTATTGGGTATTTTAACACTTCTTGCGTCCTCCAGGGCTCCCTTATTTGTGTGCACAGCATACCTCCAGTCCCCACAGTTTCTACCCTCTCTTCACACTTGTGACATTTAAAAATGCTTATCACCTGAAAGTAATTTTAACAGTTTAGAAGTTCAGCGCAGAAAAAAAAAAATTGGGCTCTTTTTAGGAAAGACCTTTGGTAAATGAGTCAAGAAATATTGTAGGGAGAGGGGAAAAAAGGTAAATATATTTATTTTGATAACTATTAAAGGCCCTTTAGAGATGTTATAGCACTCAGCCAACTGTGAGATCCACCTTTCCCCTTCTCTACTGAGGGAACCTAGATTTTGCATGGCATGGCATTGCTCTCAGCCGAAAATCAAACATCCCACTTCATTCTCCAACTTCCCTTGTGACAAGCAGTGGTGACATGGCATAATTGTAGTCCATGAGATAGAAGCAGAATGACTGAAGAGAGCTTATGGGGTAATTTTAATGAAAAGCGGAAGCTATTTGATTATGATTTTTATCCTATGCTTTTCCCCTTCTTTCCTTCAATTCAGACACAATGCCAGAGTCAGAGAAGCCATCTTGCAACCACAGGTTGTAAACAAGAGAACAAAAGCATAAGGACAACTGTAAGGTTGGTGGAACAGAAAGTTAAGTGGATCCTGAGCCCCAATACCTTCCTTGGGCTACCAAGCCAACCCTGCATTTTCTAAACTTTTTTTTTTTCTTAACATAGAAGACAAAAGGAAAATACCTAATTTGATTAACTTTAATTTTATGCATCACTGAGCCTCTTCCTAAATGATACATGCTACCCACCACCTCCTAGGCCAAAACCTCTTTTTACAGATTAGAGGCAAGAGAGGGTAAGTGGTTTCTTTCACTAAATTCTCCTCTCTCACTTTAATTAACAACCTAGTTCTGAAATCCAGGTCTCTTGATTCTCTGTGCCATGCAAAATTCCTCCAATATATGAAAAAGCTTGTAGGAGAAAACTGCAAGGACAAACGTATTTCTTCAATCATACAAGTTTAAAAAAGCTACAACAAACTATTACAGTTTAACACCTTGACCCACAGACCTTTACATTAAAGGTTTCTTTGTGTGTTAAGAGAAGATAGGATTTGCAGTGGAATATACTCAACAGGAGTTAAAAGACTTTAAAAAAAAGTCAGTATGTGTCTTTCTAAAACAAAACTATATTGAGAAAATAAATTTATAAGACCATATACCATGGTCTTGGATAGGAGACTCAACATTGTAAAGTTATCTGAGTTAATTTACAAACCCAATAAAAATAAGCATTTAGGAGCTAGGTAATCTAGTACAAAGTTCATCTAGAAGACTATCAGGAAGAATAGCTAGGAAAACATGATCTCCCCCCCGATAAAACAGAAATAGTTCCACCTGGTATTAATAAAAATTATAAAATTCACCATAATTAAAACTACATGATATTCACACATAAATAGCACACGCGCACGCACACAGTAAATACTTGAGATGATGGTTGTATTAATTAACTTGATGGGGGGAATCCTTTCACACAGAATGTATATCAAAATACATTGTACACTTTGTGTCATAATTTTGTCAAGTATATATCAATAAAGCTGAGCAAAACTCAAAATTTATCCAAATTTGACTGTAAATTTAGTATACAAAAGTGTAATTATCATCATAGTCATGAAAAGGTAAAGGACAGCCACTCCTTACACCATTCACTAGAGTAAGTTCCAAGAAATTTTGGAATTTAAATAGTGAAAAGTGAAAACATATAAACACCAGACAAAAACATAGGTAAATTCCCCTTTAACTACTGTTGGATAAACATCCCTAATTAAAACTCAAATCCAGGTGCAAAGGAAAAAGACCATTAAATTTGACAAAGACTATATAAAAATAAATCAAAATGTGTTTCCTGGCAAACCACCACAATAGTGATACATGACACTAAATACCATACTGACATAATAATACATATTCAACTTACACACAAAATACTCATGTCACCAGAACATAGGAGCTTCTAAAAGTACAGAGGAAAAATTGGCAAGGTCTAAGAATGGATGATTAATACATAAAGAAATATATATACACCCTAAACATGTAGGTTCAACCTCATTCATTCTAACTGAATGCAAATTAAAACTGAGTTTCTATTTCTCACCTACACATTGGAAAATATGAAAACTTTTCACATTATACTTTGTTGGCAAGGTTGGGTAATGTAGTTATTTTCAGGTATTTCTACTAGGGATGCAAAGTAGTAGAAGCTATTTAAGTAATTTGATTAAGGCAACATCTAGCAAAATTATGTAACCATTTACCATTTTTACTCAGCAATTCTACTTCCAGGAATAAACCCCCAAGGTACAACAGCAAAAATTTTAAAGATGTATATGTACAAGGATCTTCACCTAACAAATGCCCAAGAATAGGAGACTATTTAAAGGAACTATAGTTTGTCCTCGAGTGGAATACTTGCAACTATAAAAAATAAAGGAATATCTCCTTTAAGATTAAATCACCTCCAAGGTACTTTTATGTGAAAAAGCAAAAGGAGGAGAAAATTGGGCTTCTAAGAAAGATAGAATTGTATATAAATTTAACTATAATCAAAGGTTAAACCATATTTAATTAAAAATAGAAGGAAGATACAATAGTGACTAAAGCTAGACTTCCCTAAATATACACTGTTTTATACACAGTTATGTAAAACTCTATTTCATGTAATTACAAAACACAAATTTGAAAGTGATCTCAAAAAGCTTAGATGTGCAACAAAATGAATACAACTGTATTAATGTGATAACATTATCACAAAGAGAAAAACTATTCGAAGTTAATGTAAAACTTCATGTATCCCAGATGAGATACATACTAAGCCAAAAAAGGGTTTTAAATATTCTTAAACTGTTTTCACAAATTGCATTTTTGGTGGCAGTGTTAATATTTTTTATTCTTATACTACTGCGTATGTATTGTGGGATGAAGAAATTGAGTGATTTTATTTGTGCCTGAAATCCAGGATTTTATCCGTTGAACATGGAGACATGAGACTGGTGAGGTCACAGACACTCTTTGGGACTAAACTGAAATTGAAATTATTAGTGTAAATTCATGACTTTCGTCTCTACAAAATAAACTAACATTTCCAAGTTCAATGAAAAAGGCTTAAAGCAATAACAAACCAATAGTAATAAAGACCCTTAGTGTCTAGATCATGATCTTTCATGATCTCTAAACACTATTTCCCCACTAAAAGCATTTGGTCTTCTTGAGGCAATAGTGATTTAATATCCAGGACAGAAGAAAGGACAAAGGTTTCCAAAGAAATCTTGCCCAAAAGAAATTAAGAAGCAAGCAGACTACTAGAGACATGTCAAACAGCCAAAGCCAGGGAGCCACAGGAGTTGCCTACCCGTTACACATGAGTAGGAATGATAGAGGATCATTACAGATTCAAAACTACAATGGACTTCCGCACAGAAAGTATGTATAAGTGCATGACCTCATAATAGCCATTGGAGAATTGGCCACCACTGGCAGATGCTGTTTTTAAAGCTAGTCAATAAAAGGAAGTTATCAAGCATTTATCCATTCTTTGGGATAACACATATTGATGAAATATGATGCAAGTTTTCTCCTTGTAGAGGTATTCTTGCTAATAAAGGAATGATGTCATTAAACTACCTTCATTTTATAACCCCAAAGGAAATAACAGATCTAAGCCATGATCACTAATGATAAGTCAAGTGGAATAATGATATGTCAAGTGGAATAAATAGGCATTATATGCTTATAATAAGAATATTACATATAAAGTGTGTTTGCCAAAAATATTCACACTCGAATCAATCATTTGCCTCTACCTACCAATTTGCAAGAAATACTGGGGACAGTGTAATCTTTTAAATGACCCAAGAGGAATTAATTAATAAATCACAGGCTATGAGAAAGTCCACAAGACACATTTACAGGATTATTTAATAAATAAAAGACCAAAAAATACTTAAGAAACTTAAAAAACTTGAATATAAAACCTTATTTGATACCTCACCTGAACAAATCAACATAAAACAACCCCAAAATTCTGAACAATGACTATACATTTTATAGTACTAAATGGTTCTTGGCAACTTTTAGGAGTGTTGATTATATGATGGCTATTTGGAAAACACCATTGATGGAAATGCATTACAATACTGACAGATAAAATGGGTTAAGTGTCTCAAATGTGCTTTAAAATGATCTGGGTCTTGGGGCACCTGGGTGGCTCAGTGGGTTAAGCCTCTGCCTTCGGCTCAGGTCATGATCTCAGGGTCCTGGGATTGAGCCCCTCATCGGGCTCTCTGCTCAGCGGGGAGCCTGCTTCCCCCTCTCTCTCCGCCTGCCTCTCTGCCTGCTTGCAATCTCTTTCTCTGTCAAATAAAATCTTTAAGAAAAATAAACAAAATAAAATCATCTGGGTCTTGTAGGTGAGACCAGAGTTTATAACATTTTAAAGCCGAGTGGTTGAGTTCATGACCTTATTCCCTGTGTGTTTGTGTAAGATAAACATTCCATATGAGTTTAAAAAATATTTTCAAAAATATGCACAGATACACACAACAGCTAAGTATAGACAGTTCTGCAAAGGGATCTATAGCAGTTACATTTACAAAATTCTTTCCTATTTATGCTCCACAGTGGTTTTACCGTTTAAGCCTAAAACTATTGTTTTGACTGCAGGGACAATGAAAGGTGGCTGAGAAATGTGGCATTGGAACATGGTACCAGACAAATACTTTATACATGACCTTGTCTCTAGGTACAAAGAGAAGCAACTGGGATGTGCTCATGTAGAATGCTGGATGGAGAGTAATTTACTCAACTTAGCAAATTCAAAGGTTTTCACGCAGAATTATACCATCATAGCAGCTTAGTATTATCTACAAGTAGGTTGTGTTTTATGATGCAGAAACAGGTAGCACGTAGCTCTCTTTTCCCCTAAAGCAGTGTGGAGAAATGACAAGCAGGGCCAATAGAAGGGACTTGGCATTGCACTTTGCTGGATTTTGAAGGCAGATGGGTGCGTGTACAAATAGATTTCTATCTTCCCTAACATAACCAGAGGTTATTTTAAGTTGCTTCCTATATAATGAGGTAAGAAGGAGATTCCACAGTCAACTAGAAACACATTATGAAACAATTAAAATTGTTTCAAGGCTATAAAAGGTTTTTTTTTTTTACATAGCATTAATTAAAGTAAGTTTTATAGGCCTATTTTGCTTGCTGATAATTTATCAAGTTTTCAGCATATTGTATCCATTCTTGCCAAGTGGGAAAAAATTGTGGGATACTCATTTTTTTCTATTCCAATTCACGTTTTTGTGTTGAGTGTAGAAAGCTAAAAAATAAAAAGCAAAAAGAAGAAATGGAAGGGAAAAGGAAAAGAAGGAAACCATTACTGCACAGAATAGGCTGAACTAAAGCTCTAAAATTTTACTCAAGCATTTCTTCTTAGAAGGGAGAGAAACCTAAGCTTTGTATAATTATGTATTTCCAACAAGACATGATGATACCCTGAAACAGAAGGACTCACTATAGTAGGCAACAGAACAAAATAGTGTTGTAATGTAAACTGTTTTCTATTTCAATGATGCATTCTAGTTCTTTTTAGTAATGTGTAATTTCAAAGTCTGCCCTGGTAACTGCTGGTTGGTCATAAGAAATCCTGGGATTATTATACTTAAAATGGGTGGGATTGGTGCCTGTGTGCACGTGCCCCAACAATGCATGTGTATCTCAAATAGTTACTACAAATTAGCCGACTTTGAATAGAGTCTAAAAGTCTCTACAAACCTAATGGTCTAACTAGAATTTTTTGCATTTTGTTTTTGGTGTGTTTTTTTTTTCTTTTTACAGAATTTATGGTTAAAGAAAAAGCTCAATATTTGATATTAACCTGGTTATTTTTCCCTTAATATTGGAAAGCCTCATGCCTGTATGCCTGCATGCACAAGCAAAGTAGTTTGCAGTCCCTCATTTCCCTTCCTATGCTGGAAATGCCTATAAAAATTCTTATCATTTAGATATATAACTGTTTTGAGTATTGCTTGGAGCAGCAAAGTATTAGCTACTTCTTCAGAATATTCATTACCTCCACATTCATCAGTAAATATAAAACGATGAGAAGATCATGACTGTATCACCCCATACACATGGAACAATTAACCAAATTAGCAATTTGATTAATGGATTTCATGAATTAAACTAATCAATATTTCATTAACTAACAGACAGCCCAAATATGCAGATCGTCCATGACTAATTATTGCCTCAAGATCGGAGCTGCCTAAATTTAGATCTGTGTTTACTATATGGAAGAGAAATATTGAAATATTTAATGTTATCCACCTGTTCTCAACACTTTCCCATTCTAAACAGGCAAATCTGAAATTCCTACAGAATTCTTTAACTTTGGTTATACGTTCTTCAAAATAGAAACAACAGAAAAAAGCAGTTAAATAGATCTACAGAGAGTATAAGTAAAAACATACAGCAACAATTCAGTTGGTAGCACAGAGAAATAAATCAATTTCAAGAGTTTGCTATTAAACCATTAGACCACAATTCTCTGCTGCACTGATGGGCCATATGGTGATGGATTTATTCTATGTTGGCAGCAGAAAAATTTTATGGAAAAGAAATTAAATTGACATTTTGTTTTATTTTTACACATTGCTACGTTTATTTATGAGCTAATTACATGTGAAATATGGTGTGTGCCTGTTGATGTATGAGGCTTGATTATGTTTTTAATCAAAGAAATTATTTAAGATAAATTTCCATTCATCTAGTAACTGAGATCTACTGGGGTGAGTGAAGGAGAACAGGTCTGGGGGATGCAGGCACAAGAACTCCTTAAAATTTGCTCTTCCATCTCCAATGAAGCTTCCGGACAAACCTCGGCTCCTAGCATCAGTCTGGAGCCAATTCCGCTTTGAGCAAAGTAGGGGGAAGGTGTCAAGAGATCAGCTTTTTGGTCTTGGCCACAGAATGTAGTACGGTTCTGCCACCTAGTGGTCGGGTTCTCACACGTGACTTGGCAGCATTTACACTTGTGTGTGCTCTGTCTACATATGCCAAGAAAACAGTGATGATGCTGGGAAGGGCCTGCAGAAGCTTGGCAAGTCACTTTCTGTCATGTGAACAACAAAATCATCCAGGTTTTAAGAGATAAATACAAATGCTCCTACATGCAATGTACCAAACATGAAGCTCTTCGTCATGTGATTGCTCCCTCCCCACTGTCCAACTTATCCCGCTCATAGAGTGTAACTTGCTGTTCCCCAAATACACTGTATTCTCTCATGTGCTTCTTCTCTGGGTCCCCTCACTCTTCTGGGATGCACTGAACATTCCTTTAACTTTTAACTCGAGAATTATGCCCCCATGAAGCCTGCAGTTACTTCTAAGCACTTTGCCTCTGATCCTTTTTGTCATCTAACTGATCCCATTCTGCCTTTTGCGTGTCTGTCTTACCTTCTAGAAGTTAAGGCCTTTAAAGACAGGGATTTTACCTTTTTATCTGAATTCCCTCAGGGCTTACTGTGCCTCTCACCATAAATATAGGATATGCATAAAAACCTGATTGTAAGTGAGTCTTTGGAAGGGGTGTTTAATTCCTGATTTAGCACAAGTATTGTTAAATAAAAATGAAGACAACATTTTTTAAAAAACTATTTTCCAGGCATGGTCTCCTAATGCTTCGCAAACCATATTTCTCTGTGTTTTCACATCATTTAAGGACATTCATGTCAAATATATGGCAAATTTGTATCCTTGGCCTTACGAGGAATACAATCTTTAGTAGTGCTGGAAATCTTTAAGGTTGATCATGAAAGCCAATGTGAAGAAGTTATAAAAATCATTTCAAGTTGAATGAGTGAAATGAAAAATAAAACTGGAAGGTATAGTTATACTCTATTTGGAAAATTGAATTCCCTGGATTAGTCTTCAATTTGTGCAAAACCTTTAATCTCAAATGCGTAATATAAATTTTCATGATGGTTAGAAAAGTAATTACGTAAAAACACTACTTTTTACCAAATTTACCTCCTTCTGGCCTATCTTCAAGCCACACCTGCTTGCTGTGTTGATCAACAACCATTTACTCATTTCCATATTACATAACTGAAATAGTTATGGAAGGGTCAGCTTAGATTTTTGTTTTTCATGATCTGCTAAGCTTACAGCTAAATCCCGGTTTCTAATTTTGTTGCCCCAAGACATACTCAAAAATATAAAGTTTGAGCCTGGAGGCTGCCACATGGAGTTTGCGAAACTATTTCAGAGTTTGCACCAAAATCACTTTTCTATGTAGATGGAACATGTGATGTGGACAAGTATGAACAGCACAGGCTTAAAGGACCCTGAAAAATGATTAAGTGTGGCACTTTTTAGCGGGTAACGGAGTACAATCCATCATGAAAATGTTCTTATGTCAGAGTTCACCTGCCTCATTTCTCATGTCTTGGATGACTGTGTGGCAGATAACATTGATAAATTTAGAATAGACAAAATGCCTTATGTGCTATGTTTAGTAAGTTTCGAAAGAGGTAATGAACAGATCTGATTAAGTACCACGTATGTCACAATATGTATGTGGAATCTTAGCATACTGGCTTCCATGTGCTTTTAAGGACCTCATGCTCAATTCCATCCTTTGGAAGGGACTTTATTATAAATATAAATTCAAAGTTGCCTTAGGTTAACTGAAATCGAATAAACCACTATTTCCCTAAATAAAAACCATTCTATTTACTGTTCTCTCCCTCTAATCAAAGATTTTTTTAATTGCTGCATTGGTTCTGAATTTTCAACCTAAGAAAAGCTCAAGGGAAATCACACAAACCCAGTAAGTCTTTAGCTCTACATGAAGAATAGTTTCCAAACCTTTATTATTAATAGGTCCTGGGAGCTTTTAAAAAACACAGATGCCTTGGTCCCAGCCTAGACCTACAGAAATACCAACTCTGAGAGTAAGTCCTGGGGAGTCTGTTTTTAAAGTTGTCCAGGTGAGTCCTACCCATGTCCTTGAGACCAAGGTATAAACTAGTATTTGTGAAGAATTGGTTCTCAAGGTGGGGTCCTCCAAACAGCAGTGCCCACATCATCCAGGAGCTTCTTAGAAATGCTAAATATCACACCTCACCCAGACCTACTAAAATATCGGGAATTCTGAGGGTGGAGCCCAGAAATCAGCATTTTAACAAGCCCTCTAGGTGATGCCAAATCATGCTAAGGGTAATGTTTGAGGTACTGGTTCTGAAAACGAAGTTGAAAATTAAAGGTTCATTTAATTCAGTGAAACTCATTAAATGCTCACTATTTTGAGAAAATATAAACAAGATAAGGTCCCTAACCTTATGAAGGGCAAAACAGAACAAAGTCTATTAGGCCTTTGTAATCTTTATAATTTTTTAAAAAGTCACTTGCTTATTAATATCTCCATTTACAACCATTATGTATTTTTTCTAGGTTACCGTTAGAGATTCCACCCATATACAATGGGTGAAGCTTTAACACATTTTTATTCAAAGAACTCTATCTCCTGAATAAACCATTCTCACAAATACCACTTCTGTGGATTTTCAAAGTTTTTCTTTTTGTAGGGATCAAAACATTTGGAGGGGCTTGTAGAACTCATCATTTTGCCTCATTTTATAGACTGATCAAGTAAAAGGCACAATTACCCTTTGAAACTTGAGCACAAAGTCTTGCATATGATAACAGAGCTCTAGGTATTCACAAAGCTTTTCCCAATATTATCTTGTTTCTCCTATCATTGTGATAGGTGTTAATGTTCTAACAACATAAATGTAGAAAATGAAGTTAAATGACTCTCTGACGGTGTTAGTTCACAACGCTCTTGGGAGATTCCTATATACAAGGTGAAATTGGCCCCTGGTATGTGCAGGGGAGGGAGAGATGGAAGGAGGTGGCAGGCCACTCCAGGATGGTAGGTGGCAGTTTTAACAAACAAGGGAACTGATGTAGGCAGCTTGTCTTGGGCTGCAGCAAGAGGAATGGGTCCCCATATCTGCCTGCTGGATCTTTAAAGTTTATATAGAGAGGCCTTGACTGGGTTCAGCCCGGTATTCACTACACATGTTCTTGACACTACATC
Organism: Potos flavus; assembly: GCA_028534135.1. Classification (NCBI taxonomy): domain Eukaryota; kingdom Metazoa; phylum Chordata; class Mammalia; order Carnivora; family Procyonidae; genus Potos; species Potos flavus. Next base: position 24,954,248 of record CM052887.1, read on the forward strand.
ACCATCTCAAGGCTTTGTCCTTGGAACAGCCTCTGGGTGTGGGAAAACAAGTAGAACCCCCATTCTGAGAATGCGGAAGGGGTCAGGAGCCTCTGATCACCCTATTCCAGATGACTGGTCAACTGGCAGTATCACCTTTTTGATAACCTTCCCAATCCTCATCTGGTAAATACCTGAACCAAGATTACAAAACCAGATAATATAAATTTAAGTTCCATGTTCTTTACATTAAACCCCAGTACCAAGTCTATTGAATGCACATTATAGCTTGTCTGTATATATTTGTATAAAGGAACCAAAGAAGAGAATCTTGTCTCTAGGATGAGAGAAAGGACACCATTGATTCCCTTTGAACAGAGACAGCTTAAGAAATAGCACTTAGAATTCCCAGCCACGTGCATCAAGTAAGAAAACCAATCCATCTCTACTGAAGGTACAGATTTATGGAGGTTCACAAATGAAGTAAACTCAGAAAGCATTCGCTATGGTACCTGCACAATATTGAGGGTTGTCTTCCCACCATCAAAAGCTTGAATTCACTATTCTTCTGGCTATAAGACAAATTAGTGCTAGCACAATCTTAAGAGCTCATGTTTTTAAATACCCCATCAACATTTCAACTGAGTCATTTATTTTTCTAGACATCACATTTTAGCTGAGCTATGGATCACTATGAATTTTTTTGTGGTAAGTATGCATTGCTCTACAACATTTAGCATGTCAGATATTTCCTTTTTTTTTTTTAATTTTCAGCCAAATCAAAACCAGATATTAGCTGCCAGTCATCATAGTTGACAAAGCCAGTATCAACCTTTTTCAAAACTCACTCCCTGCTATTGGTCAAATAATGACACTTAAGTTTACAAAGTTCAGTAAAATGAAGCCCCGCCCGCCACCACCATCCACGAGCCTTCATGTTGGTCACTGGAGCCAATGACCTTCGCTCAGGTTTGACGTACTTAGAAGAGGGCCAGTCTGCATTCTCCCACTCAGTTCCAGATCATGCCATGGGACATTTCCAAAGACCCCTGAATTATGGTTGTCTCCTCAGGGACCCAGAGAGCTATCACTTTCAAGACTGTCACACCAGGCGCGCTTCCATGATTCCAAGAACCCATTCTCAAAATTTCAGAAGGGTTTTCCCCTCCCATTCCACGCTCAAAAATTACAATTATTTATGAAAGACTACTTTTCTTTCAAAATCCCTAAGGACAAAGCCATCTCTCCTCCCTCCTGCTCTCAATTTCATTCTCTGAACATCCAATCAATTTGCTTAATGGACCAGTACTTTACACCTTCTCAACAAATGAACTCGTGCATTAGGGATCCGCCTGATTATCTCCTCACATTGTGTGGAAAAAGAAAACTTTTCTCTCAAATTCCAAAAGGCCAGTTACTTCCTTCGGAGCCAGGAGATCCCAGACAAAAATATATTCCTGGCCACTCTGATGAGTCCATTACAAATATTCCTGTTAATGATAATAAATTAAACATGAAGAGCCAAACATAGTGTTTTACCATGTCACTGTGCATATTTATTACTGAATCACTCAGAAACTGTGTAGCCTAGAAGAATTACAAAAAGCATATAGAAAGAACATTCTTTGATTTTTTTTTTTTTCCCCTAATTAACCTTAAAGATCACATCAACTCCTTCCCATAGAGAAGCTCAGGGCAAGAACAAAGTGGATTTACAGGAGTCCTATTCATTTTCAGACAGCAATGGCTCTTCCCTCGAGTGAAGTACCAAGGATCCATGCATGGGTCCACCACACACACCCCGTGTAGACTATCCCTCACTCATGGACCTTTCACACTAAAAGCACTCTGAAGGTGGAGGCTGAGGACACAGGTTCACCCTGGTCTGAATCAATGAGGAAAGCAGAGGCTCCACTAGGGAAACTGGAGATGGATTCCATAGCTGATTGGAGGTGGAGAAAGAAGTTAAAGGAAATGGGGGAGTCAGGAAACAATTGGAGTGCTGTCACCTGCCTCTGTATCCATCTTTCACGGAGACCTGGCTTTTTAGATACAAGAGTGCAGTCTTACAAAAATTACAGAGAATTAATTTGGGACACGCAGCGTAATGCCTCTGAGACCTGCGAGCTCCCTGGGGACCGTTCACCCCGAGAGTTGCCCAGGAGAAAGCAATTTAGGTTGGCCACGCAGGAGAGAGGTCGGAGCATTGAACATTCAGCTTTCTATCAAAATTTTCAGCTTCAATCAAAAACTTCAAATTGCCTTTTTAATTAATCACTTTATTGCTAAAGCCTTATCTTTCCCTGCATCCTACTAATCCCCAGAATTTAAATTTCTGTGCCCTCTTTTCCAGAAGAGAACTACCTCTGAGTACAGCTTCTATTTGTGTGTGTTCCGAAGGGAGGAGGGAGCTTGCTTTCAGAAAACTAATGCAGAGATTGGTAAGTTTTAACTAAACTCCAAGGGCTCTCAGGGTTTTCTGTTTTGTTTTGTGCTATTTTAGCTTTAGGTAAATGGAAGGCAGAAACATTCCAGAGTTTACGATTGTGATCAAAATGCAAGGGGCCCAGAGACCAGATTTTACAGAGCAAATCAGCAAAAAGTTCAGGGGATCCAAGTGATGTAAGTCAGTCCATCCGAGCCCAAGGAATAGTTTAATCTTAGTAAATTGCCACTTCCGTCATTGTCTTCTGTGAATGAAATCATACATCTCGTCTATTCAAGCTAGGAACCTTTTCATCTGGCAATGCCTTTGCTGCAATCATTTGGCTCTTTTTCTGCCAGAATAAATTCAGCCCTTTTCCTACAAACCCACTCAGCAGGCTCTCCTGTGGGCCTCACCGATGTCAACAGCCATCCTGTCTCCCTGCCTAGTGTTGACACTCAGAAAAGCCTGGTTTTGAAGGCTGCACTCCAATCCTCCACCCTGCTTACTACCTGGGAAAACTTGGGTCCGTTATGCAGTCTCTGGGAGAATCAGTTTCCTTAGATGTAAAATGGTTGTAATAATACCCAATTCACGGGATTGTGAGGAGTAATTGGTAGCGTAGGTATTAAGGTAGTTGGCATAGGGACACCTGGGTGGCTCATTCGTTTAGGCGGCTGCCCTCGGCTGGGGTTATGATCCCAAGGTCCTGGGATGGAGCCCTGCATTGGGCTCTCTGCTCAGTGGGAAGCCTGTTTCTTCCTCTCCCACTTCCTCTGCTTGTTCTCTATCTCTCTCTGATAAATAAATGATATTTTTTTTTAAAAAAGTACTTGTCGTAATGGTTGGCGCATATGAACCCTGAAGCATTTTCTCCCCCCCTCTCCCCCCTTATGCTTCCTTTCCTTCCTTCTGCCCCTCCTGCATTATCTCCCCTTTCCTGGGCTGTGCCTTTATCACCCACCTCCCAGCTTCCTCTCCTCATCCCTTCTTTCCTCCTCTCATTCTTCCTTTGCAATTGTGATAGGTGTTTTACATAATAAAATGTCTCGTCTTACCACTCCTGGCTTACATTTTTCAAATCCTCCCCAGTGAAAAGCTACAGATGCAACCCCTTCAGTCTTGGCTCTCAACGCCCCTCTTCCGGAGCACTGCCGTCCAGTGTCCATCACTGCTGATGCCATCACAATAAGGTCAGCAAGACCAGCCTCAAGTGTGCGGCGACTGCACTGTGATCGTGGAGGCAGGTACTCAAGATACTCACCCCTCACCCTCAGAGGCATCATGGAAGGAAGATTTAGAAATAAGGAACCCAACAGGCAGAAGGTAAGTAAGTTGCCCCTAAAGACATAATTACTAGGTGGCAGAGACCAGCCCCCCTGTTCCCAAAGTCTCTATTCCTCTGACGGCTACCTCCTTGCCCTCTTGCTAACCTACGTGTTCCAATTCTGCACCTTCAATCATGCCATTCCTTGCACTCCCTGATCTACATGGTAAACTCCAGCTCATGTTTCTAAGTCACATCAAATGTCATCTCTTTCCTGAAGGATTTCTTGTGTCCAAAAGCAGAGACAACAGCCTTTGTCTTTCCTGAGCCCAGAGCACATTCTATATAACTCTCTATAAATAACTATTAAAGAACCAGTAAACTGTGAAATCCTCAAGGACAGAAACTTTCATTCATCACTGAATCACAGGACCTACTATAAATTAGGAGTTCAATAAATCTTTCAAATTCTTTTACACATGGTCTCATTCCCCTATTTCATTGAGTCCTCTATAACTACCTTAGCTCTAAATGTTAGCATGCCCCAGAGCTAGTCCTTGAACTTCCTGTTCATTTATATCCTTGCTTCTTACATTATTTCAACCAGTTCCTTAACTCTAAATACTGTCCAAATGCTGAGGATGCCTACATTTATTTCCTTCAGTCTGGAATTCACACACTCAGACTCATATTCATCTACGAATTTAACAGCTGTACTTAATAGTGTATCTCATAATTACAACTTATAGAACCGAGCCCCTGTTTTCCCCATAGCCTTTCTCTCCATGGTCTTATTATCTATGCCAACATCAATTTCATCCTTCAGATTGTGGTATTGGGGTCCTCCTGAAACCTCACCTTCTCTAACAACCTATGTCTGCTCCACCAGCAAATCTTATTGGTTGACACCATGAACTAGATCAATAATTGCTTTCTTCCACCCCAATTGCTACTACCTTAGTCCAATATTCACTATTATTGGAGGTGTATTCTTACTATTGCCTCTTGCTCTCTTCCACGCCTATTCTCCTGAAGTCTATTCTCCATTTATCAGCAGATTGATCCTTTCATAACAGAAAACCAATGACCTCTTTGCTTAAAACCCTCTAATGGCTTTCTGTCTCACTTGGAATCTAATTCAAAGTTTTTACAGTGGTCTACCTGTCCCAATAGGATCCAAACTCCACCCCTCTCAGATTTCTTACTCTTCTCCCCGTACCTCCATTTGAGCTTCCTTAATGTTCTTGACACACACGACATTCCCCCATCTTAGTGTCTATGTGCTTTCTGCTTCTTTCAGAACTTCCCCCTTCCCAAATACTCACATAAACTCACTCGATTCCTTCGGGTCCGTGCTCCTATGCTGTTCTGATTGCACATACCCAACTGTTACTTCCTGTTGCTTCACAAGCTTTATTTTTTTTTTAATAGCACTCATCACCATCTGGCATAACATACATCTACCTGATTATGTGCCCATTACCCATTTCCCTATTGAATGTATGATTCAGGAGAGCTGGAACCTTGTTTGGTTCGCTATTAGTTACCATTGTGTAAAACGGTACTAGACCCGCTAATATGAGTAAAGCTTACTTACTCTCTGTCAAATAAATCGAAGAATAACCTAATCAATGACACAATGAAAGCTATCAATGTGGCCTGGACTAGAACCCAATCTCATTTTTTTGCCCAATTTTACTTTTCCATCAGTTCACCATTTTTCTCTCTGAAAATACAGTGAAATATCATAGGAAAGCTAACTGCTTCCTGTGACTTGGCAGTCAGCACACGGAATCAAACCCCATGATGCTTTCACATTCATGGACCACTGGACAAATGGATGAAGTCCTGTTTGCTTAGCCAAAAACTTAACTTTGAACATTGGCTATTTCGTACACAGGGGCTATTAATGGGGGAGAGCCTTGAGGAAAAAGCCCAATTCAGTCCAGACTTTCTGAAATTCTCCCCAGATGAGATGGTAGTGACTAATGACTAGGAGCCAAGTAGGGAGTAGGAGAGCTTGCAGAAGGAATTTGTAGAGAAGGTAACAGTGAGCTGCCCTGAAATATGCACTCCCCAAACCTTCTTTAGATTAACTTTAGTGATAAGAACAAAAAGTATATTGTGTGTAAAAAATACAAAAAGTAGCAAGTGTGCCCCAAAGCCCCTGGGGCACATTTTCGACAGATTAGCAAGCCATGTAAGTGTTCTTCAGTAGAGGCCAGTGAAACCTTTAATTCACTTCGGTTTAAAAGGTTTCAATCTCCCATTGGCCTCTAAGATTCCAGTATTATGCACGTTAGGCCCCATTTCAGAAATACCCTAAAGTAGAAATGTTGGCTCAGACTCTACTGTGCCAATATAACTTACTAGATCCCCAGATAGTCTTTTATCCGTGTTATTATCTAAGTGATTTCTTTGCAGTATCACTCCATTCACAGACAAACAGGGTTGGACTAAAAAATAACCACCCATATAGTAAGTTCTTTAATAAGTTAATGTAAATGAAAGATTTCTCATTAAAACTCCATACTCGAGGGAAATATTGCCTGAAAATTAAGCCTGCTCTAGAACACTTTAATAACTGGAAGTGTTTAGGTACTGAAAAATTCTTGGAACAAAAGAGTGCACTTATCACGTATAAGTGCCAGAAAATCTGGGACCTTACCGTTGAGGTCAAATGGTTCCATTATTTTCTGCAGGTTCATGCTCTCAATGAATCAAGGCATTAGAAGAGCAGACCACAGATGTCCCCTAAAAAGCAAAAAACTGGCAGAAATCCCTGAAATGAAACTATTTCAAAAATGTTCTTATTGATTGATTCTTGGTAGCTTCAAGTAAGCCCTGTAGTAGAAAGATCTAAATACAGTGGTTTTTAACCTTTACATTAAAAAAAAAAAAAAAAACAAAACACAACAACAAAAAACAAAAAAACTGACTCAACTCAACAAATACATATAGAATGCTCCTTTTAATTGAAAATAGAGCTATCCTATGACCCAGCAATTGCACTACTGGGTATTTACCCCAAAGATACAAATGTAATGATCCGAAGGGGCACGTGCACCCCAATGTTTATAGCAGCAATGTCCACAATAGCCAAACTATGGAAAGAGCCAAGATGTCTATCAACAGATGAATGGATAAAGAGGATATGGTATATATATACACAATGAAATACTATGCAGCCATCAAAAAACCCCCAAAATGTTGCCATTTGCAATGACATGGATGTAACTAGAGGGTGTTATGCTAAGCAAAGTAAGTCAATCAGAGAAAGACAATTATCATATCTCGGGGATATGAGGAATTTGAGAAAGAAGACAGAGGATCATAGGGGAAGGGAGGAAAAAATGAAACAAGATGAAACCAGGGGGAAGACAAACCATAAGAGACTCTTAATCTCAGGAAACAAACTGAGGTTTGCTGGTAGGGGGGTGGGGGGCAGGGGGGGGGGGGACAGGTTGGCTGATGGACATTGGGGAGAGTATGTGTTGTGGTGAGTGCTGTGAATTGTGTAACACTGATGATCCACAGACCTGTACCCCTGAAACAAGTAATACATTATATGTTAATAAATAAAAGAATGCTTTTATAATTCTTCTTGTCCTTGGCTCCCTAGGAGAGTACAAACATGTCTAAGATACAATTCCTATCTTCAAGGCCCCTATAAATGGATAGTGTGAAAGCTAAGACTATAGTTACAAGAAGCAGGAAATGGTATGGGAGGTGAGTAGAGGTGTGCCAAATGCTTTAGGAATTTAGACATTGGGAAGATCCCATCTAACTGAGAAACTCAAGGGAATGCCCAAAAAGAGACCATAATTGGGTTGGATCGTGAAGACTGAACTGCATTTGAGGGAACTTTTCAATAAAGAAATCCTCAGTGGTAATGCAAATCACCAATTCCAGGATATGTTTAGGTAATAAAAGATGATCGATGTGAAAGGTGGCTTTCAAGAGGACACTCCAAGATTCGTAGTTCCTGATACACCATCATGTTGTCACCTCCCTTTGAATGGGAGATGGACCTCAACACTAGCTTCTAAGGAACAGAGTAAGGCAGAAGTGACGGGATGTCATTTCCACAGGTCACAGGGGACTCTGACGAACTTCCACGCTGCTGTATTTTTCCTATTGCCTTCTTGGCTCACAAACTCTGATGAAACAAGATCTCCTATTGGAGAGGCCCATGTGCCAAGGAATTGGGGGCAGGCTCCAGGCAATACTGTGAAGAGCTAAGTCCCTCAGTCCAATAACCCATGAGGAACTGAATCCTGCCAACAAGGATATGAATGAGCTTGGAAGCACATGCTTCCCCAGTTCAACTTTGAGAACGCCTATAGCCCCAGCAGACACCTTGCCTGCAGCCTGGCAGAGACCCTGAAGGCAAAGAGTTAATTAAGCTGTGTAAGATTTCTGACCTAAGATGCAACGACGATGTGACTGTTGTTTGAAGCTATAAAGTTTAGCAGTCCTTTGTTATGGAGGGATAGAGAATGTTTGCCGTCCAGATTGACTGTGGCTTGCTGCGTGGAATAATTATTTACATGGTGCTGCATTCTTTTCAAAGTACTTTGCCAGGCATTGTCATTTAATTTTTAACAATCCTTTAAGGTGGAAAAAGCAGGTGCAATACTCCTTTTGTAGATCAGAAGAAATTGCTGTGGTTTTACGGTTTATATTCAGAGTCACACTACTAGCTAGTGTTTTGTCTTTAGTTCAGTGCTCTTTTCATTACAACCCTCAGAGGAATAGAAGATGGAAATTAGAAAGATTTAACATACACTAGTATTACGGTCTTTAACGGGGACAAACAGAGATGGCAAGTACCCGATCACTAGGGAATTGGTTTTACTATTTATCTCTGCCTTCCTAATTCGTAAAAGCGGAATATTTCATAAATAAATCTTCCACTGGATTTTATAACTTTGTTTTGGTGTCTTTGCCCTTCTCCTAAGTATGTCCCCAAAATGTCAAAGTATGTTGACATTTCCGTTAGTTTTGAATGGCCATTGATCTTTCAAGGAATTGAAAACATCTGATATGCAAACAGGCGGGTTTTTCCATATGGCACATGACATATGTATAGACTGTAATACATTTTATTGAATTGTTCTGAAAACCCATAGCCCACCTATTAAATACTCAGTCAATTGAGGCTATTCCCTATCATTAACATTGTAGGTTTATGTTACCATAATGAAATTATAAATATATACCTTCTCTCACAAATGAGGGCATGCAGAAAAAAATTAATCTTGACGAATGGGTTAAGGTGAACTGTAACAGAGTAATACCCTCGGTAACACTAAACAATGCTGTATTTAGTAATATTTACAAGCCTCGAACCCCTCAGATTTCCAACATTTTTAAACACTGAATGATTTTAGATTCTATCTTCTAGCCATCCACGTTTTCATTTTAACTGGCATCTTTCATTTCTAACTTCCTTTTTCTGTTAAAAGGGAACTCACGAAATAGTCTGTTTCTAATGATGATGTTTACGATAGGACTACCCAGGCTCTACTACACAGGAGTTAAACATGAAGGAGGTTATGGGAGCCAGCCTGTGTGAGTTTGAAGCCTGCCCCTTATTAGCTGGGAACATTAACTTCCTTCCAAAAATCTGTGCTTCTGATAATAAGAACTGCAATCTTCTGAAGTTGTTATGAAGATTAAGTAAGTTAATATTTTGTGAATTTGAATCCCTGGTGGTGGGTGCCAGATCCTGGAGATTATGTGGAGTGAAAGAAGTCAAGCAGAGAAAGTCAATTATCATATGGTTTCACTTACCTGTGGAACATAAGGAATAGCACGGAGGACATTAGGAGAAGGAAAGGAAAATTGAAGGGGGGGGGTCAAAGGGGGAGACAAACCATGAGAAACTGTGGACTCCAAGAAACAAACTGAGGCTTTTGGCGGGGAGGACAGGTTGGCCCCGTGGTGGGTATTAAGAAGGGCACGTATTGCATGGAGCACTGGGTGTTACACACAAACAATGAATCATGGAACACAACATCAAGAACTACTGACGAACTGTACGGTGACTAACATAATAAAAAAGTGATAAAAATTTAAAAAGATAAAAGTTCCTAGTAGATTCCCACAAACCCAGATTTCTCTAAATCTAAGGCTCTCAACCTGGCTGCAAATTAGAATCACCTGGTAGCTCTTCAAAATTACCGACGCTTAGATCCTCTATTCCTTTCCTTTTGCTTCAGTAACATATTACCATGAATTATAGGAACTCAAAAAAAACACAAATGTATTGACTTACTGTTCTGGAGATGAGAAGTCCAATGATTCTCACTGTACAAACCTCAAGAAGTTTGCAGGGCTGTGTTTCTTCTACAGGCTCTGGGGGAGAATCTGTTCACTTGCTTTTCTTGTTTTTTCTGGCTTCCAGAGGCTGCTTGGATTCCTTGGCCGGTGGCCTCCTTCTTCTGATGTCAAAGTCTGCAGTGGCTGCTGAAGTCCTCACGCTACCTCACTCCGACACTGACTGATCTGCTTCCTTCCCTCTCCTACGTTTAAAAACCCCCATAGGTACATTGGGACCACCTGGAGATTCCAGAATAATCTAAGGTCAGCTAGTTAACAAAATTAATTCCATCTGTTACATTACCCCTCGTCGTGTAACGAATTTTAGGAATTAGAAAGTAAACATATTTGGGAGGTCGTTATTCTGTTTACTGTCGACTCCCATCCTCCAAAGACACAGATTTGATTACTCTTGGTATGGATATTCTTCACAAACACACTAAATGATTCTAATGTCCAGCTTCCTTTGAGGACTACTAATTTGAATATAATCAGCGTTCCATGAAACATCATATCAATGAAATGTTTAATAACGGTCAAATTGGATTTGGAAAGCATTTAATTAAATAAATGAGGTGTTAAGGACAGTAAGAAAATCCGTGAGAGTAAAATCTGCTCAACCTTATTTATGAGTCTCACAAGCTTTTTGGAGTAACACCTATTAAAAGCCCAGGGAAATATTTTTCCTTTCTTTTTTTAAAAGATTTTTTATTTATTCATTTGAGAGACAGCAAGAGCAGGGGGAGGCGGGAGGTGCAGAGGGAGAAGGGAAGCAGACTCCCCACTGAGCAGGGAGCCTAACTCGGTCTCCATCCCAGGACCCTGGGATCATGACCTGAGCTGAAGGCAGATACTTAACCAGCTAGTCACCCAGGTGCCCCCACCAAGGAATTATTTTTCCACGTAAGGCCTTTGGGATCGAATGTTCTAGGGAGAAAAATGAGTGTAATGGCACTTATTTTGTTTTCTTTACTCATATGCTTTAAAAAAGTTTTTTTGTTGTTTTACTATTAAACTATCTGTTGTACTGAGTACATGTCAAGAGCTTAAAACTCAAATCCAAGACCTATCTCTCTATTCAGTATTGTATTACGACATATATTAATAAGAACCATATGGTCAATATAGTATAATTTAATCATTCTTTGAGGCGAGAGAAGGAAAGAGCTAGAAAGAGCCAAAAATAGAACTGTTTTGTTAAATAAAAAAAAGCGGTGTTTTCATGCTAATATCTGAGGACTTGTTTGTTTATACAAAAATCATATAATGACTTAAGGGCATAAATAAAATTGAATCACTCTATTTTATATTTATATACTGTGAATATATGCCATCCCTGAAAAATCATGAAAATTAGATGCATATTGCCTGGAAGACTCAAGAATATACAAGTATTTAACTGTTTTCCTCAAACTTCTCAGCAGAAATCTACCTTCTTGAATAGCAAATAAATGTGGAGCATATGGTGTTTGGAAAATTTCGTATCCATTGAAAAAATGGATTACTAAACAATAATTAGAATAATTTGCCAGCTACATTCTCATGTTTTAGAAAGGGGATAATTCAGAACAAATAAAGAAACTAAATAAATAGCTTTGGTAGTCCAAGAGCAAGAAGCCTACTTAGAAAAGATTCTCCCTTCGGATAAACTAAGGTAAATGGTTATTTCTGGCTATTGATTTCTCCACGTCCCATGGATGGAATGTCCCCAAATGCAAACTGGATTTACAGTTCAGCAGAGTTTCTAGGGTCAGTAATTAGTGAGTGTAGAAGTTCAGAGGTCAAGCTATTGCTCAGGGTTACCAAGAAAATATTCAACCCCTGCTCTGTTGCCTAACTCAGAAAATACTGTTCAGAGCTTTTTTTTTCCACCATGGAAGTGACACACAGTGAGACAGACAATGGGAATAGTGGCGAGCAACACAGCCCTGAAGCCTAGCCCCTATGTGAAAATCCTGACTGCACCTTTTACTGGATGTGTGACCTGGAATAGGTTAGTTACCCTCTACGGCCTTGGATTTCCTGAGTAAAACAGTGATACCTCAATGCTTGGAATTTAGTAAAAGACTCTCTAAATCTTAGCTCTTATTTTTTATAGTTCATTATATTTATACTTGTTACAAAAGTAATGTGATCAAATGCTTAGACCAATTTAAATGTCTTATTTTGTAAATGTTATTAAAAGTACATTTGCTACTTATACAAGAAGTTAAAGAACTAAGTGGAATTTAATTTGAAATCTTACTATATGAGATGTGCATAATTTTTCCACTGATTAATGCCACTGGTTTTTAGAAATAGAAACACTTTTAAAAGCTCAATTCTCATATTTACAGATAAACACACTAAATCCCAAAGAGTTCAAGTGACTTTCATATTTTTTAAACATAAAAAATAAAGGACAAAAAGGCAAAGTGGCGAAGATTTCATGCTTAATAGTGTTTTACTCTATTAAGATCTAAAAACTACTTAAAATTCTTGACAGAAGCTTTTTAGTATTTAAGAATCTCCAAATAATTCATTCAGAAAGTATGCATTGAATATTTACTGTGTGCCAGTCACCACTAAATGCTGAACAAAAGTTGAACAGTGATAAAAACGTATATGGGAATTAACAAAATGAGATTTTTTTAAGAGCGTTAGAATGGAAAGAGACCTTTGACTCCAACGTTTTTGTATTACTGACAAGGTCTATAAGTTTTAGAAAATGTTTAAATAACTTGCTCATAATCCTTCAGCCAGCAAAGCACATATTTTAAGTTCTACAACTCCCATTTTGCCTATCCAGCAAATATTGAAATATTCATAGGAGATTTTGAGGCCTAACGGAAACAACATTATCTGATCGTTATATTGAGTAAAAGGAGGAGAAATGCACTACTGGAAATTCTCTTAGCATTTATTTCAATTTAAAAACCAGTAAGAAACCATTTGTGAATTTTCTCACAGGAGATCGGATTTTAAAAAGGTCTTGCATTGAAGAAGCAGATTTTATATTTTGAAATTACAACTGGCTGTTAGGCTATGGTGAAAACAATGAGAAACTTTCTGCCTGCGCTTGGGGCCAGAACCACAGGTGTCCTCACTTTGCATATGTCCCTCTGACTGCAGATTTAAGGCCTGGGAGTCTCCATCTGATCTTTCTCTGATCTGAGCTACTTACCTCTTTCCAAAGGAGAATCGTCCTGTTTTTCCAATCTCCTTACAATGGGTTTCTGCAGAATGTCGCTCTACTGTGCTGGTCTAGGAACCTCACTGGGTTCCTGACTATGTGTTATTCTTCTGACTTCTGCTCTTGCACACACACTGTCAAATCGAAAAGATATTTCACTTTTTTTTTACACTTAAAGAAAACAGTCTGAAAATACAAAGCCTGACTCACTCGCTAAGCAGTTTCCCCGTATCGAGCACAGTGCTAGGCATTATCTATTGGAGGATCTCATTATTCCTCTGGTGAACTTACTGTAATAATTCTTGATTTGGGCTCCCCACTTCCAGTCTTGCCTGTATACTCTTGCCAGATAATCTTCTTAAAGCCCAACTCCAATTATATTATCCCCCTGATTAAAAACTAAAAACACCACACACACACACAAACACGCACACACATAAATAAATACAAGTTTTAAAAAATAGTGAAAGCAGAATAAAATCTGCATTCCAGCTAATGGTAATGTATCAGAGTCAATTTCCTGGTTTTGATATTCCACTCTAGCTGCATAAGATGTCACTGTCGGGGGAAGCTGAGTGATGAGTACACAAACCTGTTCTATGTATATACTTCCCGTGAGTCCATAATTAGTTCAAAATTTACATTTTTTAAAAAGTGAAACCCATAAAAGGATTTCTTCACATTTTCAAAATATATAAAATTCTGTATTGTAGATCAGCATGCTCTCCAAAACAGAGCCACTTAAAATTTTTTAGATATGCCTTGTGTTTCCTAAGACACCTTGGCCTGGATCAATGCCTCTCCCACATATTTTGATTCATCAAACACTCTTTCAAGATTGCCTAACATGCTGCTGTTCCCTTCGAGCGTTGTGTTTATCATTGGCTGAACACAATCTCTCCCACCCATACAACCTTGGGCCATTTCCCTTTTGGCGCATCTGCTGTATAGTATTCAATTTGAAGAGTGAATTTTCAGCCCCCACTAAATTGCTCTTAGAGGACAGAGTTTGTGTCTCACTTTGCTTTTTAGTCCCCAAAGATTCTAGTGAGTGCTTTGCTCACTATTTATTGAAGTAAAAGGAAGAATTCCACCTTCACTCTGCAGGGGCCGTTGTCATGTAAAAGTGAAAGCGGGGCTCAGCTGTAATCAACAAATAGATCAAAAATTTTATACATACTGAGGGGCAAAATAATACATGTCTTTTTAATCTAGTGTAACTTTTTATGTTTTAAATATACTTTCTTTGGTTAGTCTCTGTTAGATACAGTAGAAAATGACCGTGCTCAACCGTGGTACAGTTGGGAGATGCCCCGACATGGAACTTGAACCAGAGCGTCAGCCTGAACAACGTGAAGGCAAACCCCAGGTGCCTACAGCACGGAGGTTTCACACCAATGGAGAAGAAATAACAAGTTAGCCGGGTCTCTGAAACTGCACCTCGGTTTCAGCCTTGCATAAATTATGTTTTTCTTCATATGAATGTCTTTCTCTTCATTTACTTCCCTTTACCTTCTCATTATTTCTCACAACTGATCAATAACAAAGCATCCACCAAATCCCTCTAGGGTCGCTGGGATGCCGCTCCTATCTAGTAAGTTCTGCCATGACCTCAATCAGAGGCTTGTACCTCACCGCAGAGCAGCATTCCAGTCCTGAGGCTCCGACGATGGCTTGTCCAGAACTCGGTCGGACACGGCCCTATTATTTCAGCACCCGTTTTGATGAAAGAACATGTAAGCAAATAAACGATAATACAACAGTGTAAGAAGGGAGTCTGCTTCTCCCTCTCCCTCTGCCCCCCCCCATTGCTCACTCTCTCTCTCTGTCTCAAATAAATAAAATCTTAAAAAAAAAAAAGAAAAAGAAGAGAGACCTAGGTTCGTGAGATAAACTATTGCATGTGTTTGTGCAGTGATAGCTTTCATTAAGGTGGTAGCAGTCGGATGTGAGAGTCAGGGGTAAATCTGAAATGTATTTCAAATGAAGAAATGGTATAATCTGATGGCACACGGGTGACAAACTGCATATTTGATAAAGATAGGAGTTAAATTTGATTCCAAATCTTCAGGACTATAAGAATACAGGGAAAAAGTGCCATTAAGTCAATCAGAGTTGTAAGAAGGGCAGTGGACGTGGAAAATATTCAGAGTGCATTATAAACAGAATCCAAAGGAGACATACAATATCATTAAGAATTATTCAAGCGGGGGAAGGGGCATGCCTGGGCGGCTCAGGAGTTGATCAATCAACCCTTGATTTCAGCTCAGGTCATGATCTCAGGGTCCTGAAATCGAGCCCCAAGTCAGGCTTTGCACTCAGCGGGGAGTCTGCTTAAGATTCTCTCTCTCGGGGTGCATGGGTGGCTCAGTGGGTTAAAGCCTCTGCCTTTGGCTCAGGTCATGATCTCAGGGTCCTGGGATCAAGTTCCGCATCGGGCTCTCTGCTCAGCCCGGAGCCTGCTTCCCCCTCTCTCTGCCTGCCTTTCTGCCTACTTGTGATCTCTCTCTCTGTCAAATAAATAAATAAAATCTTTTAAAAAAGAAGATTCTCTCTCTTCCTCTGCCCCTCCCTGCCCCCCACCCAGTTCACACATGCTCTCTCTCTCTAATAAAAAAAAAAAAAAGATTTATTCAAGCAGGTATTTGGTATTAACTACAGATCATTCCAAATGTGTGAGTAAGTCTTGGGTGAGACGTTTGGCTAAATATTGTGAATTTGTGAAGCGTGAGTAGAAAGACTGCTTTACTTCCTGAGGGTTGAAGATGTGGCCAAAATAGGGAAGAACAGACAGCCATGGATTACTTTGAAGGTTGTCTCCATAGAGAATAGAGGAAGAATACAGGAGTAGGAAACGAAATAAAAGACTAGTAGAAGGTCAGAGTTTAGTGCAATGTAGGGAAGGGGACACTTTTCACATTAAGCTCTATGGGCATTCCTAGAATGCACTACCATTACTTGAAATAAAATATCTTTATTTAAAGAGAAATTTTTCGATGAGTGGCTATAATAAGTAAACCTTCAGATCTCAGTGGCTTTGCCAAGGACGCATATTCCTTGCTCTCAGGAAATCTAAAACAGATATTCCTTGATTGGTGGACAACTTTCCAAGTGGCCAGGCCCTGGAACCTTGTCTCTTGTGGCTTCTCTCTCTTCTAGGGCTTTAGTATCCTCTGCATTTGGCCAAAAGATAGGAACAGGGAATGAATTGTATTTTGGATGTTTTATGAGCCAAGCCTGGAAATGGGGTCTGTGTGTGTGTGTGTGTGTGTGTGTGTGTGTGTGTATGTGTGTGTTGGCATGTCACTTTTCCTCACATCCTATTGGCTATAACTCAGTCACCTAGGCTTAACTGCAAGTGTATTTGGGAAATGTAGTCTAGAGGCTCAGGAAAATGAGGAATCTGGTTTGGTGGACAGCTAGTCAATCTCTGTTATACTCAGTTCTGGGGATATATCTGATAAATGATGATAAGGATGGAGGGATAGGAACCAGATAAAATTGCAACATTTAATTTTTGATGTTATTCACATGAGTATGCAATTAGATCATTTTTTTCATCTTTCATCAAAATGCTCATGTTCTTACTTTCATTCTATCATTGAGTTGATGAACTTTCAGCAAATCACATTTCCCTTATTTGTAGTTATATGAATGTGGGTGGGTAAAGTAAATATTATACTAAAAATTTTACTCGGAAGAAATGGAATTCGTTATATGGCATTTGACAAAAATATAATAAGTGAACCAATGTGCCATTCACTCGTTCTTTGTGGCAAAACAGACAAAACAAGGAAGTAAGCTAGCAGCACTGCAGAGCATTTCTCCTTCTTTGGACTGCATGACTGAGAATAACCAACAAAACAGCTGACTCAGGATTTCAGTAAAGGGGAACAAGCACTTCTCCTGGTTGACCTAGCAATGAGGCCATACACTATCCATAATAGCACTGCAATGTGATAAATCCCATGCAGAAGAACCAAGTGGTCATTTGAATCAGAGTGTCTTATTTGGAAGAACTGAAGAGAAGGCTACTGAACGTGTCTCTTAAGAAGATGTGAGATAACGACAAGAAAGAATTTTAATTAAAAATGGTTAAAATTGATCAAAAGACAGAAAATAATAAGGGTTGGAGAGGCTGTGGAGAAAAAGGAACCTTCACCCACTGTTGGTGGGAATGTGAACTGGTACAGCCATTATGGAAGACAGCATGAAGATTCCTCAAAAAATTACAGATTGAACTCCCATATGAGTTAGCTATATACCACTTCAGGGTATTTAATCTAAAGAAAATAAAAAACACCAATTTGGAAAGATATATTCATCCCAATTTTCATTGCAGCATTATTTATAATAGCCAAGATATGAAAACAACCTATATGTCCATGGATGGATGAATATAGAAAAAGGATGTGATATGTATATCATATATATTTCATACTATTCGGCCATAAAAAAGTAAATTCTACCACTTACAACAATATAGATAAAACTTAAGAATATTATGCTTAGTGAAATAAATCATAGAAAGACAAATACTATTTGATTTCACTTATATGAAGAACATAAAAAACAAAACAAGCAAAACAAAACTTGTAAGTATGGAGAACTGACTGGTGGTTATCGGGGGGAAAAGTGTTGAGGGGCAGGCAAAACGGGTGAAGGTGGTCAGTTGTATGGTGATGTATGGTAACTAGACTTATTGTGTTGATCACTTCATAGTTTATACAAAAACCCGATTATGCTACACACCTGAAACTGATATGTTATATGCCAATTTTTCCTCTATTAAAAAAAAGGATCGATTTTGAGTTTGTATGCTATCTTCTTCTGGGTCTTGAATGTATTTATTATTTCTTCCATCAATTTGCTTAAAATTAGTAGCAAAATATCAACAGGTTTTGCATGCTTTCATTGTCTTACCATAACCCTTTCACTCTTGGCTGCCATGAAGAAGGAGCTGGCTTGGAATTAAGCGTCACCGACCAGCATAATTGGGTTGGGAATTGTAGCAACTGTAGCAGCCGTGGCTTAGATCGGTGGATCTCAAGCTTGTCTACACGCTGAAATATAGAACAAAAATTTAAATACCGCTGCCTGATCCTCAACCCTACTGACTCTGGTTTTGTTGATAAAGGCTGTAGCCTGTTAATCTGAATTTTTAAAAAGCTCCCTAGGTGATTCTTCTGTCAAGCCAAGGCCAAGAACCACTGGTTCCGGTTTTCCTCCTTTCCCTCTTTCTATTGTCCAGGGAACGGGACCGTCTCTGAGAGGACAGTGAGAATCCAGACAAGTAAAATTCAGAGTCGGCACTGGTTATCAATTATTAGCCAAACGTCATTATGTTCCTTGAATATATCCATTTGTGTTTACGTGTGAGGCATTGTTCTCCAGTCTTGAAATACACAGTGAACAAAAGCAAACAAAGGTCTCTTCTCTTGTGAAGCTTATGTTAGCCAGGAGAGATACAATAAACAATACAATAAACAGAATAAATGTCACTGTATATTTAAAAGGTGACGAAGCGCTCTATAACAAAAGAAAAAAGTAAAGCAAGGTATAGGGGAATCAACAATACTGGGAGAGGTGATGGGATTACAATTTTAAATAAGGTCAACAGGGAGACCTTTCATCTGACCTTTGCTAAGCACCTTCTGCGTATTGTTTCATTCCTTTTTCCCTCAGAGCCTGTGGGTATTATTACCTGCATTATACAGACGAAACTGAGGCTCGAAGATGTCAAGCCACCTGCTTAAAATCACCCAGTAACAAGGTACAGAGCCAGTAATAAACTCAGGTTTGTTTGAGCCCAAAGCCAATGCTCTTACCACTGTACATGATTCCTTCTTTCTTTTGGTCATATTTGTATTTATCACATTAATACATTTGGTTGTGTTCCCTCCCCGGCATCACGTGGTTCTTCCTGGATTGTCACTCTTAACTAATGTGCCCCAGGGATAGTCTGCCTCTAAGAGAAGCCTAACTAGAGCCTTGGGACAATGATGCCAAGTTCCAAAGAAGACATGTATGATTTTTTTCACATCTCTGAGTTAGTCTAGATATGTGCTGTTTTCAATGACTGTCAAAAGTTGAAAACACAATTTCTAATTTGCTGACGCTTAATGGTCGGCCTCTCACTGTATATTCATGTGGCTTAAGTGGCAAGGGATCTGTCTGGGGCCTCTTCCTTAGGGCCCCAATCACCTTCCAAAAATCTCATTTCCTAAAACCGTCACCTTGGGAGTTAGGATCACAACATGAATTTAGGCGGGACACAAATAATCAGTCCATGGCAGGGGTGAATACAGCACTTGCTGAAATTGTGGAAATACCAGGTAATGATGATTTCATTTCTAAAGATGTGATGGATATAAAGCACAGGTGTGTGAGTAAAATGCTGTCTTTCCTCTGCAATATTTCAACTCTGCCATGATACAGGAAACTAAACTTAATATGCATATATTGAAATATCTGGTCTCAAATTTCAGCTTTTGGTGGGGGAAGGGGGGCACCTGGATGGCTCAGTCAGTTAAGATCCTGCCTTTGACTCAGGTCATGATCTCAGGGTCCTGAAAGGGACCCCTCATCGGGCTCCCTGCTCAGTGGGGAATCTGCTTCTCCCTCTCCCTCTGTCCCCCTCACCCCCCACTCATGTGCTCTCTCTCCTGTGCTCTCTTTCTCTCAAATGAATAAATAAAATATATTTCTTTAAAATGTAAGCTCTTTTGTCCATTTGCCACTATCTTTACTAAATAACTGATTTTACCAAGAAGATATCCTTGAGGGTTAAGTAAACTTTGCTCCAAGGTGATTTTTTAGACATTTAAAAGGAACATTCTTTGTGCTATGTTTAGAATATCTGAGCAGATTAGTAAATAAATATGGATACTGTGAATAGTCAATCTTGTTCTTTTTTTAAAATATATCTTTGGTATATCTGTTCTCAAAGTTATTGTCCAAGTCTTTATCTTCCATCAAAGAGGAACTTACATAGATCCCTTCCAATATTCATTGCGGCTGAAAGAAGAAAATCCAGAATCCTGTTTGGCCCACAAGGCCTTCAGAGTCTGGCTCCCACAACACCATTTTCACACAGCATTCTCCACCTTGCTCCATACACCCCAGCCACAGTAAACCTTCTTGCTTTTCCTTGGACGTGTCCCCTCTTGCCCACACACAGACTTTGCACATTTCCTCTTCTCCCAGCTTTCTCCTGACTGGTTCATTCTCATCATCTATGGCTCACCTCCAAAATCCTACCATTTAGTAGACATATATATATCTGTTAATCTATTTAACATCCCTATTATGGTATCCTGCTGTTTGCTACAATCTCCCTTGCAGTCTTTGTTAGAGTTTCCTGTTGTTTTCTGCCTACCACTCTTCTTCTGTTTATTTATTTGTTTCCTTGGTTATTCTGCCTCACCCACTAGAAAAGAGGCTCCCTGATACATAGACCTTATTATCTATATGCACAGACCTTATTTGTACCCACAGCAACTACAACACTGCCTTCAATAAATACTTGTTAAATCAAAAACTAACGAATAAATTATCTGCATACTATGAGACAGACATTAAAGCCTGATGCATTTTATCCACGATGTATATGAAAGAAAAA
>CM052887.1:24975535-25049647 GCA_028534135.1 Potos flavus
AAAAAATAAAAATCTGAACATATCTTCCACTTTGAAATTGTTACGAATATTGATGTTATTTCAAATTTGCAAGTGTCTAAATCATTATGTCCAGACATATGTAATACAGAATCAGGTGCACAGTTAATTAAATGAGAAATAAACATATTTCTCAAATATCCTTGAAAAAAATACTGGAAAATTATATTTAGTCTATTATATAGAATATATGTTTATAATAATATATAATAATACATATTATTATATATTATTATAATATATATTCTATATAATAGACTATATTTAGTCGATTAGATAGACTATGTTAAAATCTTATTAAATCCACTAATCTCCTAATTACAGTTTTAAGATTTAAAGTTTTAAGTTTTAAGTTTTAAGATTTAAGATTTAATTACAGTTTTAAGATTATCTTAATCTTCATCTCATCTCCATCCTTTTCTAGAACTCTTCTCTAACTTCAGCCATTCTTATATTCAAAACGACCCATTCTTGGCTCTTTCCACAGTTTGGCGATTGTGGCCATTCCTGCTATGAACACTGGGGTACATGTGGAGCCAAGATGCCCTTCAACAGACGAATGGATAAAGAAGATATGGTCCATATATACAATGGAATATTATGCCTCCATCAGAAAGGATGAATACCCAACTTTTGTATCAACATGGATGGGACTGGAAGAGATTATGCTGAGTGAAATAAGTCAAGCAGAGAGAGTCAATTATCATATGGTCTCACTTATGTGTGGAGCAAAAGGAAAAACATGGAGGACACTGGGAGAAGGAAAGGAAGGGTGAATTGGGGGAAATCGGAGGAGGAGATGAACCAAGAGAGACTGCGGACTCTGAGCAACAAACTGAGGGTTTTGGAGGGGAGGGGTTTGGGGGGTTGGGTGAGCCTGGTGGTGGGTATTGAGGAGGGCACGTATTGCATGGAGCACTGGGTGTGGTACATGAACAATGAATCTTGGAACACTGAAAAAGTTAAATTAAATTAAATTTTAAAAAAAATGACCCATTCTGTCAGCTAAATCATTCTAACAAGCTCATTTACAACGAAGTGCTACTAAGTAACAATGGCTTGATGTTTTACCCAGAGGAATGTTTTATTTAAACAAAGGGCTATGAGAAAGAGAAAGTTTAATCCAAAGAAATAGTTCTCAAACGGTAAAATGTCAAGTATTCTTGCCAGCACACACATATTATGGAAACACGGCCCTCTGCAATTAAAACCGCAGAACATATCATCTGTTTTGCCTGCATGTGGCCCATTCCTCTGAGACTATGGTCCTCCAAATTTAGCACACATTTGAAGCACCTGGAGGATTTCTTAAAACGCAGATTGCTTAGTCTCACCCCCAGAGTTTCTGATTCAATAGGTATGAGATGGAGCCAAAAAATTGGTATTTCTAATTATCTGCAATGCTGCTGGTTGGTGGGCACACTTGGAGAACCACTGATCTAAGTTAATGATTCTCATACTTATCCAAAATCCCCTAAAGAGCTTTAAAAATCCGGATGCCACCCACAGAGATCCTGACGTCACGTGTCTTCCATGGGACCCAGAATCAGTCTTTTCAAAAGATCCTGAGGGGATTCTATTGTGCAGCGAAGGTTTTGATTTGCTAGTCAAAGTACATTAATGATAATAATACTAATACATAGGGGCGCCTGGGTGGCTCAGTGGGTTAAAGCCTCTGCCTCTGGCTCAGGTCATGATCTCAGGGTCCTGGGATCGAGCCCCGCATCGGGCTCTCTGCTCAGCAGGGAGCCTGCTTCCCGCTCTCCCTCTGCCTGCCTCTCTGCCTACTTGTGATCTCTGTGTCAAATAAATAAATAAAATCTTTAAAAAAAATAATACTAATACATAATTAGATAATACTGCTCTTATACTCCCCACCTAAACTAACAATATCAGACGTATGCTCACTAAACACCAATCATGTGTGCTAGGTACTAAGAGTCCTCTCACCCGCAAAGTCCCATGTGATGTGACCCCTGGAAATCTTTCTGGTCTCACATCTCAACACATTCTGCCCCACCTGCCCACAGCCACTCTGCTCCGGGCACCAAGCCTCCTTGTGGCTCCTTCAGCATATCGAATGCACTCTCAACTCAGGGCCTTTGTACCCACCGTCCATCTCCCAGGAACACTCTGTCCCCGTGGCTTCCTCCCTCCCTTCCTCTAGATCACCTAGAATATCATCACTTCAAAGATACCTTCCCGACCTTTTTATCCAAAACAGCCCTGCCCGACCTCCCTCCCTCCCTCCCTCACTTATTCCCTAACCACCACCCCCCTTTGTCTTCAGAGCACTTAGTACTCCCTGAGTTAGTATACATTTATCATTTATCGTCTCATTCTACTGATCATCAGCCCCGTGGCAGTAAAGTCTGGTTTGGTTTGGTTTTTATTTAAATTCCAGCTAGCTTAGCATAGAGTGTAACACTAGTTTCAGATGTACAATATTGTGATTCAACACTTTCGTACATCAACCCGTGTTCATCACAAGTGCACTCCTTTATCCCCGTTACCTGTTTAATCCCTCCTCCCGCCCGACTCCCTTTTGGTAACCATCAGTGTGTTTTCTGTAGTTAAGAGTCCATTTCTTGGTTTGTTTCCCTCTCTTTTTTCCTCCCTTTGGTCATTTGTTTTGTTTCTTACAATCCACATATGAATGAAATCATGTGGTATTTGTCTTTCTCTAACTGACTTATTTCACTTAGCATAGTACACTCTAGCTCCATCCATGTCCTTGCAAATGGCAAGACTTCATTCTTTTTGATGGCTCAGTTATATTCATTGTGTATATAGACCAGTTCTTTATCTATTCATCAGTCGATGGACACTGGGGCTATTTCCATAATTTGGCTATTGTAGCTATAAACCTTGGGGTACATGCATCCTTTGGAATTAATATTTTTGTATCCTTTGAGTAAATACCTAGTAGTGCAATTGCTAGATTGCAGGGTAGTTCTATTTTTAACTTACTGAGGAATCTTCATGCTGTTCTCCAGACTGGCTACTACATTTTGTTCACTGTTATATACCCAGTGCCTAGTGATCTGCTTTGCCTGTAATAGATAATCAATTGTGCTAAACCTTTGAATGGGATTCATGGGTTTAAAAAGAAAATGGGCACTAAATGATATGACAAGAATATCCATATGCCAGAAAAGCAGAAAAGAAGAGCAAGAAACCACCCTAAAGGAGTCAGAGAAGACTTTCCAGAGGTGATGAGTTCTAAGCTAAGTACTGAAAATAAGTAGTCATCTTGCAGGAGAAGGGTGGCAGAAATTGCTCAGAGTATAGCACATTGATGAACTGAAAGAAGCCTAATAGATAATTCAGCACGGGTCTACTAAATTTCCACTGGGAACGACATGCTGTAATTGAAAAATAAAATATACAAAAATGACAGATTGAAATCCAAGAGCATGAGATCCTGAAAGGCTAGAATCAGACTGATGGATTTTAAAAATCTTTTCCTGCCCTATTACTCCAGCAGGTGATACTGTGCACATAGTAGGCTCTCAATTAGCACCTCGATGAATTAGTTTATGAATGAAGGAATTGCAAACCATGAGATTTCAGGATCTCATTTTACTTTTCCACTGTGACTTACACACAAAAAGGGCTCAAAATAAGTATTGGTCAATGATCCCCTAAGATGAGTGATATTTACTATACTTCACACAAATACCAGACTATAGGATTCATCCTACCTGAACATTCCTTAGATATTATCATTGCTGTATCTGTCAAAAAGAAACAAAAATTATTTCATTCCATTGTATTTTCTTCACAAGCCACTATGTAATAAGACTGTTTCCAGCTTTGATTTTATGCTAAATTTTCTTTACAAAAATTAGTCAGTAAATTATTTGGTGCAAGATGCCTCTTTGTACTAACCAGAAGACAGACAAAATCTTTTGTTTTTTTAAACCTGTCAACCTTGTGCAATAGTACCTCCAGGTTTTTGTAATCTTCTTATCCTATTTTTAATCTTGAGATACCTGACAAATTCTTACATTCTTCTGTTGTGACACATCTTAAAAAAGACCCACAGACAAAACTAGACTGAATACTTCTCTACCAACCAAGTTTTAAAATTAAGTTAGATTCAATGAACGCTAGCCTTTTAACTCCAAGTGTCCTCTGTTAGAATCCTGAAGATATCAAAAACGTGATTTAGGGAAAATGAACCGTAGCTAACCAACTCCTCACAGTTTTGGTAGGCCTGCTCCAAGGTAGCCCAGGGATCCCTGCCTCTTGGTATTCTGGCTCCTAGGTGATCCCCTCGCCTTGACTGTGGGGCTAGGTCTGCCAATTCACTCTAACAAAATATGCAGAAGTGATCAAGTGCCACTTCCAAGGACAGGATCCAAAAAAACAGTGGCTTTCGTCTTGGACCTACTGTAGCTCTGTCTTCTTTCTGAGCCATCAGTCACAGAGACACTCAGGCAGCCTAGCGAGGAGGCCCGCATGGTGCACAAGGTGAGGCCACCTGCCGGCACGTGCAAGAGTGAGCTGGGGAAGGGTCTTCGGAGGAGTCCTGCAATAGCTACCTGAGGGAGCTGTGAAGAGGATTCCACAGCCCCCGCTGAGCACTGAGGTGGTTTCAGTCCCTACTGGCAGCATGTCTGCAACCTCGTGTGACACTGAACCAGAGGCACCCAGCCCCGTCACGCCTCGATTCCATGGAAACTGTGAGGTAGTAAATACAGGATGCTCTACGTTGCAAAGTTCGGGAAAATTCTGTAACTGGTACTAGAAGGAAATCCGAGAAAGAGGCCGTTATTTGATTTCTACCCTCGTGTGGTTGCCTGCCTTCTCCTCTGCAGAGGTAATCTAGCAGAGTGGTTGAGCACTAACTCTGAGGGCCAATATCTGAGTGTGAACCACTGCTCTGACTCTTGTAAGGACTAACGAACATGACACCACCATCTACCCCACAGGCTGTGATAGTAATTAAATGAGATTATAATTGATACTTAGTGTTCTGAGGTCATGACTGCTTTTATGATCCCTTCTTTATCGACTTATATTTACATTCTCCACTTCATGTAAACAATAGGCAAATGAACTGATGAGTTCAACCCCCTTAAGGCTCATAATTTCTCTTCCCTTCTTCTATGGTTGTCCTTTCTGCCGTTTTTCCTCACACACCCAATATTTTTGAAGTTACATTGCCTTGATTATTTTGTTTACTGGGCACAGAAACAAGTCTACAGCCAACAGACATGTCCATCTTCCTCATGTAAGAGTTTCTGGATGCCTTTGGCTTAATCTCTTTAAGAAGACTTTAAGATCACTGAGTCGCAGATAAAAATCTATTGATATAATTAAACCCATTATATTTAAATTTTTAAATCAATATTATAACTGACTTGAAATGCTTGCTTGCCCGCATTTTAAAATCTGTTTACTTTCTTGATATTAGAAGTGTACAATGATTACATCTGGAAACATAAATCCATTCCTATAAATAACCTTTAAGTTTCTTTAGGGATTTATATACTTTTTACCAACTAGCTAAAATGAAAAAAAAATTTTTTTTCGCAGAGCATTTAAGTGATTTCTTTAAAAAAAAAAAAAGATTTATTCATTTATTTGAGAGAGAAAGAAAGCATGAGTGGGAGGGGCAGAGAGAGAGGGAGAGAGAAAAGTCTCAAGCAGACTCTGAGCTGAGCACGGGGCCCTATGCAGGGCTCGATCTCATGACCCGCACTGAAACGAGGAGTTGGACGCATTACCCACCGAGCCGCCCAGGCACCCTGAAGTGATTTCAATAAAGTGACATGTGCTCCTAAGAAATGCTCAGTGTTTCTTTACCACAAGGTTGAAAAAGACTGCAAACTTAGAACACAGTGAGAAGTAGCATGGCTGGCTGCTTAAGAGTGCCAACCTTGGGAGCCAGACTGCTTGGAATCAAATTCTACTCTTATTTCTAACAGCACCACCCAGGCAATTTACTTCACCTCTGTAAAATATGGATAACAATGGTATCTGCCTGGTAAAGTTTTTATAAGGATGACATGAGTTAATACTTCTAAGTTGCCTAGAATCTGGCACATAGTATATACCATATTGCTTGACAAATAAGAATAAAATAAAGAATGAAGTTTAGAGCTCTCTGAAATGGAAATTTAAAAAGAAACCAAAACATAAAAGAGAAAAGAGAACTTCACAATAATCATAAGTGTTCTATCTCTCAGTCCTATAAAAAATAACCCAACTTTTCTCAAACAAATCACACTCTTTCAAGAATATCTACGTTCAGAAGAAATACAGTTGTATTTCTTGTATTTCCAGGAGACAACACTGGTTGAAACAAGTAGAGACTTGAATGGACACTGTGAATAATAATGGAATCAAACCTACTATATTCTAATCATATTAATTGGCATACAAGTGGAATTTGGAGGTTGTATAAAGGCAAACCACTTTAATTCAGCAGTTTGGGCCAGTAAACAGGTATCAGCTGCAATGAAAAATTTATTTGTACTTTTCACTCGTTCACGTGGCATTTACTGAGAAGCAGGTTTCTTGAGAGAATGAGATGAATAGTTACTGGCTTTAGGAGGCTTACTCTAGAGAAAGAATAAGCATCCATAAAAAATAGACTGCTGTGTGCCCTAATGAAGCCATTTCACAGGTGTAATTACAATGCATTGAAAAGACAATGTGGAGGAGATAATAAATATGGGCTTTTCAAAAGAAGTAAAAACATAAAGGCATGTTTAAAAAGAACAAAGGTTGGAATGATAACTAAAGGCAGGTGACATCCCAGGAAGAGCAATCAGGCTCTACAAAAAGCACCGACAGGCACCTGAGTTGAAAATTAACAGAAGCTCAGCAATACCGTGTGTGGAATACATGGGAGAAAGCGGTGGGAAAGAACATAGATACATAGTAGCAGGTAAAGTCTTGAAAGGGCTGAGGAGGCGGTATAAGATACATAGTTCTTCTTTTTTTTTTTTTTTTTTTTTTTTTTTTTTTTTTTTTTTTTTAAGATACATAGTTCTTCTTAAAGGCCAAGAAATGCTCACACAAATGAACTGCTGGTCAAAGAATCTTGGGAAATGCTGACTAGCACATCTCATTGGAGAGTCCTTTGTCTATAAATGTTCTAAACAATCAAAAAGAAATTATTTCACACTTATTTGAATAGGCAAATTCAAATGGAATTCCATTTCCTGGAAATAAGTGTCCTCGGGAATATAGTTCAGAGAAAGCTATATTGTAGGCAATTGGGGGGTAAGTTTGCTTTTTTTTTTTAAGGTTTATTTATTTGAGAGAGTGAGTGAGGGACAGAAGGAGAGAGAGAATCTCAGGCAGACTCCCCACTGAGCCTGATACAGGGCTTGATTTCATGACCCCAAGATTATGACCTGAGCTGAAACCAGGAGTCGAGCTCAACCGACTGAGCCACCCAGGCACCCCAAACTTTGCTTTGATACGGAAAACAAATTTGAATAGAAAAAAAGACTGAGTCAGGGAGGAAGGCAGGAAATGAGGAAAGTGCCAAGCAAGAAAATGGCAGGCGGCTGTCAATGATGAGATCATTAGGAGGCAGAACAACAGGATATGGTGTCTGATTAAAGGTGGAGTCAGAGGGAGACAAGTAAGTTTAAAGTGACCCCGAGATCTCCTCATTTAAAATCGAGTAGTTGTTGTCTTCCTTTTAGGTGACAAACACAAAAAAGGTTCAGAAAAATTCAAATGAGCGTAAGAGAGACACTGACTTTAGGAACTTATAGATAGGTAGAGAATGCTAAACCAAGACAGAGCAAATGTGTTAGAGGTATGGTTTCTTCAATGTTCATGGATTTTCCTTGTTGAGTCATTTTTCCTACCCCTGCAGAGCTCCACCCCTCTTCAATATTCCTGTGAAAGCCCTTACATTCCTGTTGCCACTGCACTTCTTTCTCCAGAGAAGATTCCATTCATTTACACCCAGGGTGAATTTAAATAGATGCACTTGTCTCTTGGATATTTCTAATTTAAGCCTATTAGTCTGATACACATCAGAAGCTTTACGTTTGGGACATAAAGTACCTCAACAAAGGGAAGAAGAGTATGTTCTTGGGAAAAAAAAGAGTTTGAATCACCCTAAACATCACAGGGCACATGTGGCTGGTCTACTCCTTGCTAAGGATAGCTCTGGAACTGCAACGGGGAAGAAAAGTAACATTCCCTCGATTTTCTTCCCAGTGTTTGTGAAGTACACATCACAGCATCGTCTTCCCAAAATATCTAGGAGCATATACAATGATATGAACATTTCCTCAAGCGCAAACCACTATTCTTTACATCAAAATAGATAGAGAAGTTTATTTACAATATGAAGATTCTCGGGGCGCCTGGGTGGCTCAGTCAGTTAAATGACCAACTCTTAGTTTTGGCTCAGTCGTGATCTCAGAGTCTTGAGACTGAGCCCCATTTCGGGCTTCCTGCTTGGTGGGGAGTCTGCTAGAGATTCTCTCCCTCTGCCCGTCCACCTGCACTCCCTCACACTCTCTGTCAAATAAATAAATAAACCTTAAAAAAAAAAAAGATGCAAATTCTCAGATTCTATTCTTAGGATCTAGATTAGATCTCTAGACTAGAGACTAGGAATCTGAATTTTTAACAACACCCCTAAATGACTCTTTATGAACACTAATATTCTAGAACTATTGACTATATAAAATGTATGGAAATTATGTTGGGTAGAAAGCTTAATATAAAATAGAGGCAAACAACATTTGGTTAATCAGATTTGGGGCTATTTTTCTCAGCAGTGGTAGAGAGGCCAGAAAGCCAATTTCACTGAGAACTTGCTTTAGGTAAGCTAATTATAGAGGGATTTACCAGTACTTCTCAGAATGGATTTAGAATCATCTTGGAACATTTTTATTATCTTGATTTAAGAAAGGATTTAATTTTAAATCATTCTAATTTGAAATAGCTAGTCGATATAACCAAATTTTAACCAAAAATGGTATTGGTATTTAATTATTTGACATTACCTCAGTCTGTTGTTCACAAATTTGAAATAGCTGAAGATCTGTGAAAGACAAAAAATGTAAATTTAAAATAATTATTTTGGAATATTCACATCATAAAACTGAATGATTCTTTTCTTTTTTTGCTATTGATAGATAAATATGATATTGTGAGGACAACCATCTCCATTTTAAGTTTATAGTCATATTTTTTAATACAAAAAAACAAATTATTTGCAATCTGAATTTTTCCATCAATAAACAGGTATTAACACATATGTAATACTATTTAGAAAAAGCTCATAGGGTACATTTTAAACCTCTCTAGAGACAAATGTTCTGTGTTTATTTTAAATGTTGCATAGATGATATCTGCCCAAGGAAACACGAAAAATTGAAAATATATTGTTGTCCTGTTAAATGACTTCATCTTACTTTTTGTTTATTCTCTGATTAGAAATTATATTTTACTTGCTCAAAACTCAATTTTGCAATTTAATATTCATTTAAGCAACACTTCCTATCTTGGCAAAATATAAGGATCATCAGGGAATTTCTTAAATTTCCTAATTCTCAGGTTCCACAGAGAAATTTGAGGGATAGGGCTAGACTATTATGTGTCTTAGGAACTCAGTGGGTAATGCTAATGTCTGGCTAAGGTTGAGACACCTGGTCTACAGGAAAAAGACACCAGTTCTAGATGTGCAGAACACTCTCTTATTGTTAGATTTGCTTATCACATGAAGAGTTTCAATTAATAGACTGCAGCTGTGTGAGTGACTCACACCTCTCACTGGCGCAGCATACGTATGTGTGTATACGTGTGTGAATGCATGTTTGTGCGTGCATTGGGATTTGTTTGTTCATTGCTTGTTTTTACCATTAACAATAACTATAATTTTCTGCATGTTTTACTCTTCACACGAGTCTCTCTTAGGCATGGCTGGATGTTGCAGTCAAAGCCAAATTTTGCCGTACATGTCCAAAATGTCGCTGCCACCAAATATTAGTGAGGAAAGGAGCTGAAAACAGCCCTTGACTTGTTAGGCATTTTAAAACTTACCTTAAATTTTTTTTTTTAATATACTGTGTGAAATACCTTAAAACTTAAAGGCATAACACACTTAAATAAAAATTAAAATATAGATCATTTCCAGTTTGGTATGTATTGGTTTCAATATATCAAATCAAGATTATGCTTAAAATAATATAGCTATTTAAGGATAAAAGCATGAAAATATATTCAAAATACATAGTCAAAATTTGACTTGAAATATATGTATGACAGAATTTCAATTTTACAGTGGAAAATGTTCTCAGTATAAATGGGGAAAAGACAAAAGCTATAAAACATATTGCTAACATTGCTGACTTCTAGGTGATGAGTGCCGGCGATCTTACATTCTGTACTTTTCAAATTTTCCCTTAATGAACATTGCATTAAAAAGCCAGATAACTTTCCAACTGGTTTTATAAATCAAAGGGATTTATTAAAAAATACTTATATTAAATTTATTTTCTAATATATACTGTAATTTTTAATTGAAAATGCAAAACTACATATTTTACCCATACTTTTCTGATTGTTGAATTCTTAAATTACAAGAGGAATGATTTTGCCTATTTTTACCTTAGGAGAAATGATCTAAGTTGAGTCGATTTGGCTTATGCAACTTAGTTGGTTGGATTCACACATTTGCAGAACCCAGGGAGGCAAATATGTTCAAGAAGATGCAGCAAAATATCCACATGCCAACTCTCATTTTATCCACCCATTTTCTAATTTGTCTTGTCTCTTTTTCTCCTATGCTCTTCTTTCACTTTTAGTCGCATGTTCGCAACAAAAAGAAAATTTTATTTTTGGCATTTTATTAAATGCCACTGGAAAACTGCCTGCAACACGCTCAGCTCGTAACATACATGAAACAGAGAATGCAGACCTTGTTTCAGAGCCTATAAGCCAGGCAAGAATAAAGCAATTTTTAAATTTCTCTATTTTCATTTTTTTTAATTTTTAAAAAGATTTTATTTATTTATTATTTTAAAGAGAGAGAGCAGGAGCACTAGAATCTTAAGCAGACTCTGCAGTAAGCTTGGAGCCCACTTCCAGGGCTCAATCCCATGACCCTTAGGTCATGAGCCAAAATCAAGAGTCAGATGCTTAACCGACTGAGCCACCCCAGCGCCCTTGATGTCTCCGTTTTTAAAGAGTAACAGGAAAGATCTCTCCTCCAATAATTATCCTTAATTAGGACCTCATAATTAAGTAAATATATGTTTACTAATAGGAAGGAGAAGTGGCGGTTAGAACAAAAATAGGTTAAGTGATTTGATTTTTGAGGAAGGACAGTAAGTTAATGACAGGAGGCTGAAAGGTGAGAGACGGCTAAAATTAATGTAAATTAAATAGAAGAAATTAGTGGATGTTGAACATCTCATGTGAGCCATGCTGCATGGTTCAGAGCTGACTGCAGCTTTTTCTCCCACATTTCTATTTCTCTAATTAACGTTTATCCAAGTTAGAATGGTAGTTACAGAGCAGTCACTTCCATCCATGCTTCTAGATAAAGGGAAATTATATATAAATTTTTAAAACCAAATGCTCAGAAATCCTGTTCTTAATAATTGTGAGTTAATAAAAATACAAGGAAGGAAGACGTTTTAAAGGCATGTAAAAATGTGAGTAATATAATGTTAACTAAAACCCGTAGGATACAAACTTATAAATAAGGTAAGATAGTAACTATTTAAAAACATGTGTATATGCCTAGGAAAACAGACTGGAAACAAATGTACCCAAACCGACGACTGTTAACAGTTGACTCTGGAAGAATTGAGAGCAATTTTCAAATTACTTCTTCATTATTTTCTATTTTTACGTGCTTATTTCAAAAAGGAACTAGCTGTTTATTCAAATAGACAAGTACCAAAAGTACACACAGATATGTAAAATAAAGCTAAAATAATTTGAAATGAGGAAAATTTAATCTAACAAAATCAAATAATCAAAAGACTTACTTAGACATGCCAAACATAGAGCTTAAGAATCGATATTTAAAAACAAATGAAACAGTCAATAAGGAATACTAGCTAGAATTTAACGGACACACTTTCTTGACTCTTTTTTTTTAGGTAGGCTCCACGCTGGGTGTGGAGCCCAACGCAGGGTTCCAACTCACAACCCCAAGATCAAGACCTGAGCCAAGATCAAGAGTCAGAGGCTTAACCAACACCCAGGCACCCTCCCTTTGACTTTCTTATATCACCTTT
This sequence comes from Potos flavus, assembly GCA_028534135.1. Classification (NCBI taxonomy): domain Eukaryota; kingdom Metazoa; phylum Chordata; class Mammalia; order Carnivora; family Procyonidae; genus Potos; species Potos flavus. The sequence goes on from CM052887.1 coordinate 24,987,793, forward strand.
TTGTGTACACTGTTAGTCCCATGACGTGACAGGAAAAACATGAAGTTTGTGAGATCCTCATCAGAACGTAAAGAAAATAAGAAACTGAGTAAGGTATACAGGCACTGTTTCTTGAAAAAGTAGGTAAATACATGCTTGTTTTTAGCTGATTGTTGATAGTTTCAGAATAGAGGCTGTGATTCAAGCACTGAGGTATGCAATACACCATCTTAAAGTGAAAAATGAATTCGATGCTGAAAAGAATCTTCAGACTGAAAGGAGGCGAGGGAGCTGCTTTAGTCCCACCTTCCTCCCTTCTTAGATAGGAGTCTCCGTTTAAACACTTCCTCACAAGGCAGCCTAGTAAGTCAAAATGTCGTTCTACATTCACATTGTCTCTAGTGACTTCTCCCAAGTTATACAAAAGGAAGCTTCACAAATTGGGCCAATGCTGTCATCTACAAAACAGGCCTTCAACTATTGGATGGGAGTTATCATAAGCACAGCCAGACTAATCTTTTTTAGACTTCTCTTTTTTATTTTCATGCTCTGGCTTGATTTATTCCTTAAAATTTGGCACCCGGAACTAAAAATTACTTCAGATATGGTCTCACCAGAAGGGGAGCTTTCAAAGGAAATGTATCCCAGATCCCCACAAAATACTCAAAGTCACAAATCTCACCATAATATATAATTATTGCAATGCAATGCTCAATGCACTATTGAGTATGAACACATGCATGCCTGCACCTGTGAACACACACCCTCACACACACACTCACAGGAAAAAAGGAGAGCAAATAGCTTGCAGGATTAAGTATTTAGCAATTAGCTGTGGGATGTCATTCGGAAAGGAAGGATGGTGATGCAGAATGGTGACAGACAAGTCTGGCCACTGAACAGGAACCAAATCAAAGAGCTCTATGTGTCATCCTCAGGGCTACTGACTCTATTCAGCCCTACAGAGCACAAAGATTGGTGTATATATAAGCATCACTCTGATGACCGGGAAAAATACAGTTTGAATGGTAGCAACAGAAGAGGAAAGAGGACATACTGTGAGAATGTTGCAGTCATCTATGGGAAAACGATGTTCTAATCTAAGGTGGTGAACTCGAAGAAGGTGGTCATAATTGAGATACATTCAGAATTAGACTCAAATTTATGTTGTTGGTGAGGGAGGGAGAGGCAGCAAGGATTATGCCAGGTTTCATCTCACTTTTTTAGGCACAGCTAGTAATTTTTATTTAACTTTTCAAACCTGAGATAAATAGCATAGATAATAAGCTTTATTAGTCAATAAAAAGCTATTCTAGCAATCCAGTTTCTAATTAATACACTAAATAGAGTTAGAAAACATTTTGCTGACAGCAAAATATTTAGAGGAAATAGATATTTATGCAAAATTATAAAATGCTGATAATAAACACATTTAAAGGAAAATACAAACTCATTTTAATTTATAAAGCCAATTAAAGACTTAAGAAGCTTAAACAGAATTGTGGTATTTGTTATCACTAACCAGGAGAGTAAACCCACACCATCACATGGTATGACGACAGCTATCCAGTAGGTACCTGGATATATGGGTCAGGCTTTGTGAGGGGAATCTTAACTAGAATTTCACTCATGATTCCTAAAATTATGTAAATTCTTAGTTAAGGCCACGTGAATGTGCAAAATCTGAAGATGGATAGCTTCCTATGAAGTCAAGTGTATGTATTTAATGCCTCCCCATCCGCTTTCTCTTTGGCATTATTAACAACTGAGTGTCAGGCTTCTACCCCTCAAGAGTCCACTTGGGAGCTTACCTACTTAATGCAAATTTTGCTCACATGTAAATATTCCAAAGTTTACCTTGTGTCTATTCTAATTTTTAAAATGACTTGGACACATTCTTTCAAACTTCCATTCACCAACATACTACAAACTTCCCGTGACCCAACGTTAAGAACACCAAAAAGAGTTGATAGTTTGTTACCTCTCAGCTAGACAACCACAGAGTCAATTTCCTTTTCCACGAGTCACAATCATGTGGATCAACTCCAATAAAGACTAGCCTCCTGCAGGTGTTTCTATCGTGAAATACACGAGCTCTGGAGCTAAACGGCCTGGGTTCAAGTCCTAACTCTGTCACCTTCAAGCTCCGTATTCTTCGGCAAGCAACGTGACTTTAGGTCGCAACATTCCCATTCTAAGAGGAGAAAATAGTATGTATTTCTTGGTGTTGTTATAAGGAGTACACAGAAAGTACTAGAGGAGTGTCTGGCTCATTGTAAGTGCCATTAAGTGTTAGTTTTTATTTTTATTATTTGTTGTTTTAGCATTATTTTACCTATCCATCAGTCTTTCATACAGGATTCTTGGAATCTGGCATGACATTATCAAAAAAATGTGAAACACATATAATTAGCTGTCAGCTTCCTATAATGAGAAAAAAAAGAATGTGGGTAAAGAATTTCTATTTAATCCTTGTCAGTAGAAAAATATGCTAAACTTTCATTCTATTATGATACCTGTACATTTTTATAACAATCAATAATTTAAAGATAGATGATGAATATTTTATGGATTATAGCTGTGGTCAATCACTAATAATTCCAAGTTATGTGTAACTTCGATAAATATTTAATATCTTTAGCCAAAAATGATCAAGGTGGGGAGGAAAATAGCATTGGCAAGTAGAAGTATAATCTATTTTGAAATTAAAAAGTCCCCATGTATCCAGCAGAATTGGCCATTAAATATAAAAAGGCAATCAGCTCTAAATTGCAGGAGCATCGTCAGAGATATGGCTCTGTCAGGACTGTCATTAGCAGGCATTCATTGGTGATGGTGTTCACTTGTGCAGAAACCTCTGCTGCTCATAACACAGAGCCACCATCTCATCTTGCAAGTCAACTCTGGGAGACTCTGGGAGCTGCTCTTCAACCCTATAAGGTTTTTTCAGTGTCTTGAAGACTCGTTTACTGTATAAGGATATGTTTGTTGCAAATGATCGAAAATACAATCTACGTTGTCTTACACATACTTTGCTTCTTGTAACTGAATCATTCAGAGGTAGGACTGGCTTCAAGTACGTCTTCTCACATTTCAAGCTGCCTTTTTTTTTTTTTTTTTTTGATCCTCTTTGCTCCAGCCTCATCTATGCACATTTCATTTCCAGCCTGGTGTCCATCATGTAGCAAGTTGACTGAAACAGTATCAGGTCCCACCAAACACATATGATATACTCAAGAAGACAGACAGCTCCCTTCCTTGACCACAGGTCCAAAGCTCTGAGCTTCACTCAGTTAGGACTAGCTTATGTCACAGGTCCATCCCTGATCAATTATTCTGCAAAAAAGATGTGATTTTGCTGAGCGGTTGTGGCTGCTACAGAGTAGGGTAAAGGCAGAACATGGATTACCACACATTGCTATTTTTTCCTTAGATACTATTACGGAGTCAGGTCTGAGATTCCATTCCTATTCTTATCAAAAGTTTTATTCCTTATATTTCATGCAACTAAACCACCATCAGTAGGATAAACACTGGGGCATTGTTTTCACAAATGTCATGAGGACTCCAGAGGAGCCAGCTGTCAAGTTTGTACGCTACATCAGCAGAAGTTCTCATATCGCGTGCTACATGGATTAGTACTTGTTCAGACATTGGAAAGTGTTGGTTAAAGGGGTACATTTAAAAAAGGAATTTAAGTACATTATTCTAACTTAATATTTAACACTTATTTAATAACTTTGATTATTTTAAGTTATTCCCAAGAAAGAATATACTTTTCCACAAGTTTATCTCCAACATTTCATCAGAATATTATTGGTTCATTCAGCTGTAAATCAATAAAATATACAATCATATCTATGACTTTCTGAGTAATGCATGAGTCATTGGTTCTGGATTCAATTTTATAGCTTCTTCATATATATCTTTATTTTTTTTCTGTCCATACATGTAAGAATTCTGCATTTTGAGTAATTTAATTTGCCAGAACATTTACCACTAACCCCTATGTATTACTGTCTTCCGGTAAATGTCTGCACTATTTAACTGGCCCCAAATCAGCAAATACTCTACAGTCTTTATTATTTCTCATTTTTCAGAGTTTATTAAAACACTGTAATTCTCAGGTGGCATTTTTTACCTATATTTATCAAAGGATGAAGTAGAAATTTGTATCTTTAATAATGATACATTGTAAAAGTCTTCATTAGTGAATGCTAATGATTCCTTAAGACATATTCTTGTGTCTTTGCCAAAGCAGAAAAATTTTTGCCTGCATCATCTTTTTAGGATACTCTAGAATCCTTTAAGGTATAGGCTGAAATCAACAATGTCCCATAGAAGAGAAAAATTTTACAATACCTTAAGTTTTTCAAATTGAGTTATAAAAGTGTGTTATCTAAAATGAATTTGCTTTTCCTGTAACTTCTTTCACATGTTTCTTTGAATAATTCACCATCCATCCATGCTGGGTTTTGTGAGCTGCACTAAATTGATAAGGATAAAAAGATTTATATTTTTAAAGCTCTAAGATTTGCTGATTTAAAAAATAGCAATTTTGGATATAAGCTGCATTGCTGCAAGTGGTTGCTGTGATTTCTTCTTCGAATTTCTGATTCTAGATGCTGCATGCTCTTATTTTTATGCCATTATTTTTGTAAGTAAATGTGACATATTCTCATTTAGACCTGCTTCTCCAATTTTGTAGAGTTGCTCTCTAATCCAATTTTCTCTGTTGATAAATGACTTTAAATTTTCTGTAAGTCTCTGAGCAGCATGCATATAACCAGATAATTTCTCCTAGTTGGTGTTCAATATGTGGATCCCATGATTTTCTTTCCAACATCTATACCAAAGTCAGTTTGTTAAAAACATGTGGGCTACCCACACTTTTGATGCAATGGAAGGATCTTTCTGAGTATGGTTGGTGAAAATTCTACACCGTCTCTGCTGTGTAAGAACTATCCATAATGGATCAGTTATAGCTTATAATTTGAATTTGCATTTCTGAGATAGGACAAAAAATTAGAAACTTGTAAAAAATCTTATATACAAAATTATAGGTTGTTGCTTTTCTATAATGTTCTAGCCCACGCATCACAAAGTGATTTTATCATGTCTTTATAAAGTATATTATAGCTTTTATGCCCCAAACTCTCTTTTTCCACTCATTTATCACTGCTTTTCCTTGTTAATTAAACCAAATGATTAACATAGCATGTGTACAATTGTTGTGGCAAGCAGACTCTATAACGCCCTCAGTAATTCCAACATCCCAGTATTCACAATGTTGGATAATTCCTTCCCCTTGAGTATGAGTATCCAGTGACATGCTTGTAATCAATATAAGATAATAAAGGAGATGGGATGTCACTTCTGTGATTAATCTACATAAAATTGTGACTTTGGTCTTGCTTTCAGATTCTATCCATCTTGGCTTACATGTTTTGATGAAACAAGCTGCTATGTTGGAGGCCAAAATGGCAATGAACTAAGGGTGACCTCTAATCTATGGCCAGCCAGGAATGTAGGCCCTCCTTTCAATAACTCTCAAGGAAGTAAATTCTTTCAAAGCCTGCATAAGTTTAGAACCACATCCTTCCACAGTTGAACCTTCACATGAGACTGCAGCTCTGGCTAACACCTTAAGAGAGAACCCCTGAAAGAGGGGACTAGACTAAGCTGTGCCCAGACCTCTGTCCCACTGAAGCTCTAAAACAATAAAAGTGTGTTGCTGTAAGTCGTAAGTTTATGGTGATTTGTTATACACCAGACAAAAATCAAATACACTTGCCACAGACAAGCTTGAGAAAAATCAAAACTAATTCTGAATAAGCTCAAATAATAAAGCACCATAATCAGATTATGATTAATTAGCTAAGGATTAATCCACTGTCATGGTCCTTTAGGGGTCTTTAGTCAGTGTATTTAACAGAAGGATGGATGGTATTAGAGTCTAGTAAGTCAGTGAAGTAAAGGAATACTGAAAGTTTTTTGTTTGTTTGTTTGTTTTTTAATTTTACTTATTTATTTGAGAGAGAGAGAGCCTGTGGACATGCACGAGCTGGGGGAGGAGCAGAGTGAGAGGATCTCAAGCAACTTCATACTAAGCACAAAGCCTAATGCAGGCCTCTAGCCCGTGACTCCCAAGATCATGATCCAAGTGGAAACCAAGAGTTGGATACTCAACCAAATGAGCCACCCGGTGCCCCAGAATACTGAGAGCTTTAAATACTCTTAGAGATTTGGCTCCTTCATTCAACTGTGTATTAGGCACCTATTAATTGACATAATCTTAGAAACCGGATATAAAAGAGGAAATAACATGGTCCCTGCTCTATTGGAGTTCACATTCTTGTGAGAATACAGTAAAAATTAAATAAACTAAAATAATTTCAGAATGTAAGCTCTGGGAAAGCAGGAATCTATCCCTTTTGCTGTTGCATTATCCTCAGACCCCTCAATAGTGAATGACCCGCTGTAGATACTGAGAAAGTATTTGCTGAATAGATAAGTAGTAGTTAATGAAATGGAGAAAACCAAGACAATATAAGGTAACAGAGTGACTAGTATTGTTACTTTAGGTGGATAATTTAGTGAAGGCCTTTCAAAGAAGCTGACGTTTGAATTGAGACATCAAGGATGAGACAGAGCTGTCCTTTTCAAAGTTCAGGGAAAGCATTTAAAAGAGAAGAAGGAACAAAGACAAAGATATTGAGGATTAAGGGTGTAGCCTGTGGTAGGGGACAAGTTCATATATAAAGAAATTAACCCATCCAACGTTTGAGCCAATGATATTTCAAGCACGCATATCTCCTGAGGAGTCTTTCAGCATGAATAGAAAACACAATTAGAATGTTCAAATGCCCCCAACATATTATAAATAACTTTTCTTTGCAAGGGTGATAGAAAACATAGTTAGTGCTCATTATGGGCTTAACTATCCTCTCATTGAGAAGGTCATTAACATTAGGATTTTGTATATTGAACATTCATTAAAGATGTATTTTAATGTAAGACTGTAATTTTATTGTAGTTAATATACTTGCTCTCCAATACAGTACACCATCTCTATCTATCATTTCACTATACTTTTGTAAGAATCATTTTCTTAATCTAAGAGGCAAATGAGAAGCGTAATTTAGCCAAGTTTAGCACTGGAATTGTTTATTATATTAGAATGATAGTCTAAGTCTCAGAAGGATAGTTCTAAAAATATTTGCATCTGTCTTTCCCTTTATGCAAGTTTAGTGAAAGCTCCAAAGAACAAGGACATTTTCTAATGTATACTTCATGTTGAATTCATTCTTTTATGCAATTCAGTAATTCTATTATATATAATATATGTATGCTAAGTTTCTGCTTATTTATCTATTCATTATACCAGAAAACAGTGGGTCATATTAATAGAGTTAAAGTTTCAGATGTTCTGCCTTAAATATAAACTTTGTAGTACACTGGAATACTAGTTTGGGAGAATCTAGAGCATACCTCGAAAAAGAGCAGACATCTTCTAGAGCCCTTGGCCATGGTGAGTTTCCAAAGTGGTAATTAGCAGAACAGGTATTTGACACCCTTTACTGAATATTAAATATAAATGAGTATATATATGAGAGTATAATATATATATACATATATGTATTACTATATTTTATCTTTATCACAACAATTAGGACTGTGTCTACTAAGTAGAAAGATAAAGTACAAAGCTAAGAAACTAACAGGCTGGAGAAACCTGGATAGCATCCTCAGTCTTCACTGTAAGATCTCATGATTTAAATCAAGGAAGGAGAATTGAACACCTCAGCAAAGTGCACTGGGGTGTTCGTTCCTCTCTCAGAAAACTTTTCTAGCATTTTCATTCACATAACATTTATCACTAAGTTTTGCCATCATAAGGGTAAAGACTAGCCGCTCCTGATAGAACCTCCATTCCCCTCTTTAGGATTACTGCCATTATCTTCCTAAAGTGCTCAGGATATATTTCATGTGTTCATGTACATGGTTCTCTCTGCTATGATTCCATCATTTTCCTTGTATTGAGTCCATATCTTCTGCTACATTTTTTATTAAAGATTTACTTAGTTTAGAGACACAGAGAGTGTGCACAGGTGGGAGAAGGGGCAGAGGGAGAGAATCTTCAAGCAGACTCCCCACTGAGCGCAGAGCCGGTCACCAGGCTCAATCTCATGACACATGAGATCACGACCTGAGTCAAAACCAAGAGCCAGACACTCAACCAACTGAGCCACCCAGGAACCCGCTTCTGCTAAATTTTAAAAGCCTCTAGAGTGACTTAGATGTACTAGTTGCTCTTTAAGACCAACAGTGGCTCTCTCTGATGCTCTTATATGTCTTTAAAAATATGCCTTACCAAGCTTAGAATTGTGTATGGTATAGGGAAATTGTTGTATAAGGGTTAGCTTCTCCTACACTATTAATACTACTATTACTATTTTTAGTGTCTGAATATCTTGATTCAGTCTTATGCTCAAGTCATTAATATTCATTTTGGGTTTTAGCAGTGAGCCCCAATAAGGGAAATACATTTCAAATCCCCTCATTTTCTCACCACCAAGAGGCTGAACCCTTAAGAAAGGGTTATAGATCAATATTTATGCTCAGCTCCTCTCTTTCAGAAAATATATGCTTCTTTCACATATTTACTATATCTTCTGAGGTTTCAGAGTGTAGTTTCAGCAACAGTTTTAACAATGATCTGAATAATACACATTGTGCAATATATTTTACCATCCCTCTCCTCTAATCTGTGGATTTCATGTTTAATCCCTCAAAATGAGTTCTTTCTAAGATCTTTAAGTCCTATTTAAATGAATCCTGAGTAAGTCCCACCCTACCACTGCTATAGACATAAGTGGAAATGCCTAAATTCTGGAGACAATATGTTTAAAAAATTATAATTTAGAGTATCACTCTACAACATAAGAAACTTAGAATGAGTCTATTTCCTTTTAAATAATATTAGAATTGATAAATCCCCAATTCTTGCATCCAGGACTTAGCTTTCTTCAGACATATCCAACTATGGCACTCTAAAAATAGCATTCACCATTATATAAAATCAACCTTATACTTACCACTTCCATGGCACTACCATATTTTCTAACATCCTCTCTGGAACATACATTTACCTGGAAAATAATTACAATATAATGCACACTATTTGATTCAGAGCCATGCTGAATAACAAGATCTTCTATCTGTACATTGATTGAAAAAGAAATCTATACCAGAGAAAAGTAAATGTTAAATCATAACCACAAAAGTGATGATTTAATTTACTCTGAAAATGAAATTTAGCCATTGGCTTAGAGAGTATGTATTTCAGATAATCAGTCCTGTAAAATTAGTATTTAATAATCTGCTATGAATCTTGTCCTTTTGTGACCTGAGATCCTAGCCACAAGCTGTGGAAACATGAGAATTCAAGGTCATACAGTCAATTATTTGGATATGAAATGAAGATGAGTGTCATTCTTACCTCAATTAGAGACTAAGCGCAATCTTGAGAAAACAAGGCATCCATTTTTCTGCCCTAAGATTGGTCTACAAATACTAATGTATTGTTCTGTTTCAGAAGAGGACACCGTTGACCCATTATGAGTCATTGCAGTACTTTTCCATTAGCTGAGAATTTTTCCCTATTTTACCCCTTTTTACATTGATTTATGGGATTGGATCTAAAGTCTCCAATTACACTGAAATCAAGTGACCCACTCAAAAGAGAACCAACAGAAAAATCAAACCCCAAATCACATTAGAACCATGACTTGGTAACATACCCACGTACACTTGAGTCTAAGTTACAGACCCCACTTATTTGGTGTAGAAAACATAGTATTTTCAATGGGACAGGAAGCATGCTCTGCATTGAATGATTCAGGATTAATAAGTAAGGCCATATTTTTTCTTCAAGTTTGGAAAATATGAGAAATAGAGAAATCAGACAGAGTTGAAAATGGCAGTTGAAAATGGATGTGTGGTGCTTGCAACGAACTGGCTACCGCTTTACACTCAACTCATGCACTCAGCTCCTGGCAGATCACCCTAAGCAGGAGGGCACTGTATCAAAAGGTAGAGAACTGACTGGAATCAGCAAGCAGATGAGAAGTGGCCACAGTATGCATCCTGCTTCCTTCTTGCAACCTCCCAGCCAAAAGTATTACTCCCCATTCCTAGGAAACAGTAAGAGAAACAGCAAGAAACGGAAATTGTTTCCCCCACACCGATCTGCCTTGAAGAATAAAAAAAAAATTCTTCTCCTTCCTTTTGGAAACGTGAGGAGTGGAAAATAAGTTTTCCTACCTTCAACACTCAACACAAAATGCCATCTTCTTTCCACAGATTGTGAATTGCAAAGATCGGTTAGTTTTTACTTCTTTAACTTTATTATTGATTTCAATATCTCTTTCAAAACTTAATCTTAGAAAAGTGACACATCTGATTAGGCCTGTGTAGAAACCCAAGAACATAACTACCTTAATGACAGAATTAGTAAGAAGTCTGCCTTTAATTGATATGGATTTATTTTAAAAATCATGTGGGTTAAGAAATAATTTTATTTGATAGTTATAAAATCATATGTAAGAGATCTGATTACTAAATTAAAGGATTTATAATTTTAACCTTTAGCTGATGTGAAAAATAACCTTCCTAATTCAAATATAGCCTTTTTATATACTTGCTTACAAAATTTTCTTGGGAATTATGGTTGTCTTAAATTACACCATATTCATCAAAACATTTAACAGTGACAAATAGAGGTACTAAAGTCTTATATTTTCATACATTTTCTTCAAAAGCAGTTAAAAATTCATGCATATTTTTTACAAAAATACTTTAAATCTATTTCAAATTGCATCTTCATTGAGTATTTTTTGAGATATAATTGATATATTAACATTGTATTCGTTTCAGATGTACAGTATGATTCAGTATTTGTATATATAAATATATTGCAAAATGATCACCACAATAAGTCTAATTGACATCCATCACCGCTCACAGTTACAAATCAAGTATTTTTTAAAATGAGTGTATGTAAATTGATTTTACTATTAATCCTGTGAGCAAGAGGAGTAAGGAGAGAAAAAAAAAGTGCTTGACTTTCTGCTTGTTCCCCTCCAATCATAAATTTAAACTTTATATTTCACATTGTGTTTTTTCTCCATAGATCATCCAAGACTGACAAAAATCCTTTATTTATAGGATATTTACACAAAGTACAAGCAGAGTGAAAAGGTTGTAACCAGGCATGATTCCTTTCCCATCTCCATTTCTGAGACACATGTTAGAATGAGGGATATCAAATGACTATTAATCACACTTGTCATACATTGCTTTATAGGCACTTGATTTAACCTGACATATTCAGCAAGGATTAGAAAAATCAAAGTATTGTATGGCTCATTAGTCTTTTGCAAATACAAGAGCTTTTATAAAATATTATTATCTTTTTTGACTTTAATGTTTTTTGTCAAAACTTCATAGCTGCAAAATTATCTGTTGTTCAATTTCTGGAAAACGTCTTCCATATAAACTGAGAGGCAAAACTATTCTCAAAACAACCAGGGAAAGCAAATGCAATATTTTCTTACATAAAAATTAAAACTTTTTCTTTTCTTCTACGATAATGAGTCTGTATTTTCTATATAGAGTCGGTTTTATAAATTACATTTTTCAATAGATGATGCTTTGTTAATGTTTATGCTACATTTTTAACTGCATACATTTTTAATCTTAATTTTGAATTATAATCATTAGTATTATATAATTGCCTTTTTGCCTCATTTCTTTACATGTGCTCACTGGAAGGCGAAACCGTAACTTTATCATATCTGCTGGCAAAACCACTCTTTCCCTGAGAACCAAGATTTCTTGTCATACTGAGCCTAACTTTTCAGGGATATAAAACACAATTTCTCCAAGTGAGTCACTAGGAATGACTTGGTACCTGGACCCATGGTTTCTACCTATCAGAGGCCAGCACCATATTTGGCTGTTACTTCAAAGTATATGCCTAAACTGGATCCTCCTCTCTACCTTTAAGAGATCATCCCAAAGTTTTATCAGATCTCCAGCTTCTGGTTGATACAGATTTGGCCAAGTGCTCATGGTCATACCTTCGTTGCAAAGAAAGTCACTTGACATTAAACAACGCCATGTAGGGACCCATAATAATAAACATTCAGAAAGTCCAAGCCCTCAGAGAGTGGTGCCAGTTAAGGCACTGCAGGCAAGAAAAGCAAAGTCATACCCAGAATGCATGTCAATCACAAAAGGACAAGTATTTCCCCTCTAAGACAGAAAACATTCAATAGAATCTACTTGCCACAGAGAACTGGCCGGTCTTCTCAATGACTCAGTGCTGGTTCCTGCAGCTACAGCAAAGGCTGGATGAACCTGAAATAGGAAACTCTGGCTTTGGGGCTAAGCAAAGTCTCCATTCTGCAACTATAATCACTCCATCCATGGTCTTATAGCACAGTCGCTGGTATATACCAGCACAGAGGCTTGGACAAATTCAATGTCATCTCTGTAGTGACTGCTGTACCATGGGCATTGCCGTGGATACAAAAATCTGCACCCTTCAAGCCTGCTCCCTGAAGATTATCCTTCCATAAAACTCATCTCCAATGTCTCAATCTTTTTTCCTGCCAGGCTCCTGACTAACTAGTCATGCTATTTTTCATAGCCAAGGAGATATATATATATATATATTTTAACCTCTGACCAATCCTCTCACCACATCAGGTAAAAGACAAAGTACATTATTTAAGGATATTCCTAGCAAAAGGGTTTTCCTTCTGTACTGGGCTTAAGGGCCGCTTTTGCTGTAATGCAACCGCAGTCCATTTTTGGCTTATACTAATTTAGCAAATTAACCCATCCATGAACCAGGCCGAGGTATTTTTCACTATGTCCTCTTGTCATAGAACTTCACCACAAGGTGTGAGGATGCGCAGAACACTGAACCCCTAAAAAATTCATCATGGGAGCAGGTCTCTAAATCTCATTACAGTATACCTCACTCTCTGGAGTGTATGTATTTTAATACATCCAAAGTTCTTTCCACTTCCTGCTCTCACAGTATTAATATGATGATACCAGGTTACAGTGAATGAACATGATGTTCTGTGGAATGTCTAAAGCAGTACTGTCCAGCAGAAAAATAATGTGAATATAGAAATAATTTTTAATTTTCTATCGTTTATATTTTAAAAGCTAAAACAGGTGAAATGAATTTTAATAATATGTACTATTTAACCCAAAGCTGTTATTTCAAAATGTAATCACTATAAAAATATACATTAGACATTTAAAATTATTCTTTGATATTAAAACCAAAATCAAGCACGTATTTTACACAAACATCACATCTCAATATGCACTGGCCGCATTTCAAATGCTCTATTACTTCTGGCCAGGATGAATAAAAAGGGACAAGACTTACTCTTCTAGCAACCAAAAAAACTGGACAAAATACATGAAATAATGTTTTTCAAGATGCTGGTCATTAGGAAACAAAAGAAAGGGATCCAGTAGAGATAGGAAACAAATGAAGTTAGCCCGATGATTGCCCAGTACTGCCTTGAAAGAACGTCCAGGATGTTGCACAAACAGCAGAAATCCAGGAGGAAGTCAGCAGACTCCCTCATTTGAGGATAGGGCTTGAGGGTCCAAGGAGACCAAGGCAGTTACAGTCCTTAGGAAAGAACCAGAAAGAAAAATGGTGCACACAGAGAGCCCTAGAGATCTTCAAAGGATCATCATGTGCATGAGGAAACTAGGTTAAGTAAGGAAATAATCACATTACTGGTTTAAAGGAAACACACACTAACACAAATCTAGGAATAGTGCTAATCCCCACCAGGCACTGGGGAGAATACACAGAAGTGTCTCTGCTTCAGTAGTGGGTAATAATTTGGTCTAGAATAGACACTGTTGTTGTTCCTCCCAAAAAAATCCAAAAAGCAAGACCCAAAGGGATCAAACAATTTCCAAATAACTCAGCTACATTCTTAAAAAAGACTTGAAAATATTTATAGGACTACAAAAATATCCAGCAAAAAAAAAAAAAAAAAGAAAACTGATAAAATTCAAAACATCTGGCCTCCAATGGAAAAATTATGAAGCTTGCAAATAATCAAGAAAATACACCCATAATGAGGAGAAAAATTAATCAACTGACACCAACTCAGAAGGGACAGAGATGTTAAAATTAGCAGACAAGGGGTGCCTGGGTGTCTCAGTCAGTTAAGCATCTGCCTTCAGCTCAGGTCATGATCCCTGGGTCCTGGGATCAGCCCCACATCAGGCTCCCTGTTCAGTAGGGAGCCTGCTTTTCTCTCATCCCCTCTTGGTGCTCGCTCATCTCACTCATGCTCTCTGCCGCTATCTTTGTCTCTCTCTCTCTCTCTCAAAAAATAAAATCTTGAAAAAAAAAAGAATTAGCAGACAAGAACATTAGAGTAGTTGTAACTATATTCTCTTAATTTCAAAAATGTAAGTTGAGAAGACTTCTGATTTCAGATACAACATGGAAAAAGCTTCAAAGTTGACTCTTATTCTTAAAATGACAAAAAATGGTACAAATTAAAAATGAATGATTTGTCTTGCACACATCAGAAAACTAAAGTCACAAAACCAAAAAACCACTCTGAAATCTGCAGAAGTGGGTGCTTCCAGAGACATAATACCTAAGAGCTACCTACCTGGAGAAGAAGCTGCTGGAGCTATAAACTTGTGGGAACATTTGAGTGGCAATTTGATAAACTGCTGGAGGTTGAATAAGGACTAACAGAAGACCCAGAAACTCCTTGGGGGTAATCCTAGGACCCCAATGTTTTTGTGAGCTTTCTCGCCAGAGACCACAGCAGATCTCATTGGGAGGATTGAAGAAAGATCTCCAGTAGGGATTGAGGGAGGTCAGGGAGAAAGACAGTGAAATACACCTAAGGCCTTTGCCATAACAAAAGCCTTCTTTCCAAGAGTAAGAACTTTGTCAGAGTGCAATTCCAAAATTTTATGCCAGGTAGGGGAAAGGGAAGAGAATTTCTCACCATTCCAGCCCTTCTCCAGCCTTCCTGTTTCATCTAAGGGAGTAAATGGAAAATGTAATCAACACAGATCAGAGCTTCAAGGTTACAGACCGGAAACACTGAAGTCAAGTAAAGGAAGAGTGTAAAATACAGGGTGGTAAATGGAGGGACAGTACTGAAGAAACAATTGTGAGGATCACAATCCCGAGACATCGGTCCATCAAAAGACTGAGACTTAACTGGAAAATTATGCCCTGTTTCTCTTACCACCCTAGTACAATGACATTGGATTATACTTGAATAACCTGTAAGACCCAGACTCTGTCTGATGGGAGTACATAAGAGGGCCCAAAGCCAAGAGGGGAGGAAAAACAAGGATACTACAGGAATCAAAGCCTCTGGAACCTGTAGCTCCAACAAATAGTAATCACAGCCCTACTCCTAGCCATATTAACACAAATCCCTAAACCAAAGGCCTATTTACCTATTACCCAATATAACATGTATGGCTTTCAACAAAAAAAAAAAAATACAAAGTATGCCAAAAGCAAGGGGAAAAAATACTCTGAAGACACAAAGCTATCACCAGAAATAGACTCGGACATGGCACAGATACTACATACTGTACGACTGCAATTGTAAAACATTCTGGACAAGGCAAAAGTGGAGACGGGAATAAGATCAGTGGCTGCAGGTATCCAGGGAGATGGAGAGAAAGATGAAAGTGTGGATCACAATGGAGTTCTAGGTTGGTGAAATTATTCCATATGATACAGTAACCGTGAATCCATGACACCATGCCTTTGTCAAAACCCATAAAAATTTACAACCAGAAGAATGAAATTTAATGTAGGAAAAAATGTGAAATATATTTGAGAAGTGAAGTGGTCCCTGATGATGATATGAAATAACCTAACTGGTAGGGCAGAGGAAGAAGATTCTGACCAAAGTAACTTGGAAAATGAGCTGAGGCTGTAAGACTTAAGGTAAAGGAAACTGCATATAAGTACTCTCCTCTAGACCATAACATTTTTTGTAGTGGGAGTGGAGGTTAAACATTTTGAAGCTGCCATGGTTGTATGCTGGAACTACAAGACTGAAGTACATGAATGGGGGATAATGGAAGCCAGATTTCTTGCTGTTGGAGTGCAAATTTATAGATAAGCCAAGGGAGGAGGCCAGAACATCCATGTGGCAAATGGCCAGAATTAGACAACTCAATAGTAACTCCTGGTTAGCTTATAATAGATACAGATAGCCATCTGTATACACACAGAAATACTTATATTTGAGGGAGCTTGGGTGGCTCAGTTGGTCAAGCATCAGACTCTTGCTTTTGGCTCAGGTCATGATCTCAGGGACGTAAGAATGAGCCCCACATCAGGCTCTGAGCTTAGCACAGGATCTGCTTGAGATTCTCTCTCTCCCTCTCCATCTGCCCCTCCCCCTGCTCACTCCCTCTCTCTCTACAATAAATAAAATCTTAAAAAAATAAATTCTTATATATATGTGTATATACACAAGCTAGTATACACATATTAATTTCCTTGCTCTGTCATCTGAGAGCTCTAAAAGCAATGACACTCTAGTAGCAAGCACACTTAATACCTACATCTTGGTTTCTAACAATTTTCTTCTTTAAGAGGAACCAGAACTCTTTGGAGAAAAGTCTGACACTAGAGCTCAGGCAAGGAAAACACAAAATAAACACAGAGCATTTTGTAGCACTAGAAAGTAAGAAAATTATCAAAAAACAAACAAACAAACAAACAAAAAATCCACAATAATAGGGATATGTCAAGAGACACAAGAGCTAACTTAAAGAGTTCTCAATGGTTAAAGCTAAAACAATTTGAACAACAAAATAAATAAGTAGTAATGGATTATAACCCAAAGCATAAAATAAATACCCAGAAGTCCATAATGGTATTAACAAATGATTCTATAAATAAACAGGATAGTACAGACAAGTCTCCTGTTCAAAACTCTGAATAATTTCTGTACATACTCTACCTTCAAGGACAAGAGCATAATTCTCCATTCTTTAAGGGTGGGCTGTATATAACGATTCCCTTCCTAAGAACCCAGTGTAGAAACGAGGAGAGACAAGCGACTTTGCAGGAGAGAAATCTGACAGACATTACCTCAGCCAGGTGACTGAGGTTAACAACAGCAGTAATATGGCAGGTTAATGGTATGTACTCTTAATACAGTGTGATTAAAAAAAAAAAAAAAGGCACATTTCCTCTTGGTCCTCCTTCCAAAAACCCTAGTCCAACTATGAGAAAAACATCAAACAACTAGAAGGACAGTCTACAAATCTGACTCAAAAAATGTCACTCGCCAAAAATAAGGAATGTCTGAGAAACCATTATAGTTAGAGGAGCCTGATACAAGAAAGCTAAATGCAATTTGATAACCTGGATGGGATTCTGGAACAGATAAAAGATGTTGGGTAAAAAGCTGGAAGCTCTTAATAAAGTATGGACTTTTACTAAAAATTGTGCATCAGTGTTGATTTATTGATTATAACAATGTGCCATACTAATACAAGATGTTAGTAACAGGGAAACTGGTTATGGATTTTATGAGAAATCTCTGTACTACCTTCACAACTTTTTTGTAAATCTAAAAATATTCTATGAGAAATTTATTTAAACATGTCAGTGACATGGATGGTCTTAAAAAAACTCAAACTAAACTTCTAGAGATGAAAACTACAATGCTAAAATTAGGGCCTGGATAGGCATTGCCTCAGATGCAAATTTTAAAGCGATGCCAAATCAAGATAAACAATATTTTAATGCAAAATTTTTTAAAGTCATAAGTAATGCAAAAAGTATCCTGTGATGAACATAATAAAAAAAATTAAAGAGAGAAAGAATTCAAAAATGCTGTGCCAAGCTATAATAGATGCTGAGGCAAAAGGAAAAATGTGAGCCCCATATACATTATTTCTATGTGTTTCTTTAATGGTTTCTCCCAGAACACTAGAGTAATTGAAAAAATATTGGAAAACTGAAAGTATGTACATTAAAATTCATAACGTTATTTGAAGGTTAATTATTTAGGATATATATCTATACCACTTGATAAAGTTTATATTCATCGAACAAGTTACTTTCATTTATTTCAAGTAATAGTCAAAATCAAAATGAGATAAGCAAAAAACAAGGTTTGGAAAATATTACTGATGAGTTTACTTTGATGAAACTCAGGAAAATAAAACTATAATATTCTGTTTGGTATATAAATAAACATTTAAACTTAAATAGTGTACATTTTAATGTACCTACTTTTTAATTGTTCAGTATTTTTCCAGTCCTGGCGTGCAACAGAAAGGTCAGCAGCAGACTCACATATGCACTGTCACTTGAGTTATAGAAAAAGAATTAGCACAATTCACTTGGCAAAGGATGGTACTTTCAATACATGATATTAGACAATGGAAAAATCAAGGAAAAAAAGATCTTGACTCCTTTCTCATACCATGCATAAAAATTAGTTCACAATGGATCACAGACCTAAATATGAAAAGTAAAATAATGTATATTCTCAATATTACTTTTACATTAGGTAATGCAAATAGTTAACAGGATACAAAAAAAAAAAAAACACTAATAGTAGTAAAAAAAGAATTGGACCTTATTAAAATTAAGTATTTTTATCTAGTAAAAATTCTGTTAAGAGAGTGAAAAGATAAGCTACAGGTTGGGAAGAAATAGTACATATATGAATCAAGGATTCATATCCAGGATATATATAGCATTTCTACAAATTAATAAAAGAAACTCAATTGACGAATGGGAAAAATACTTGGATAAGCACTTCACAAGAGGGTATCCAAATAACCACACACAAAAAAGTATGTATACAGAATGTTGCTCAAAAGTATTAATCATAGAAATGCAAACTAATACCAAAATGCAGGATCACTGCATGTGTATGGAACTCTGTCATTTACCCTTGGGGATAACTTAAATAAGGACCAAGAATAAAAATCAAAAATAACTGCTTTAGTGTTTTCATATCTCATAAACAAATGTTGCTTTTTTATTTCATGAAAGGGAAAGATGTGTAACTAAAACCCAAGTAGTGTGGCAGCTAGCATAAATTTTGAGTTTTGTTAATAGAAATCAGAAAATATTAAAAATCTAATGAGATAACTTAATATAACTGATTAAATTTGTATTAATATTTTATCGCATGATTAACAAAATATTTCTTAGCTACCCTAGAACACACAAAGATTCTCAAAGAAATGACAGACAAATTTACCTTTGTGTGTTATCCCATGAACTGTGAAAAATTTGTTATTTCCAAAATCATTCTAGTTGCATTTGAAAGAGTTAGCATCACCAACATATGAATTAATTTTTAGGAATTAATATCAAGAATATACAAAGATTCATTACATTTAAATACATGTAAAGGGACATTTTTAGCATTCACCACTTCTTACCACCGTCTTGGTTTGCTCCAAAGCTAGGCATTTTTTGACATTTTTATCAAGAAATAAAAAAGGCAGAGTTGCTAACTGAAAACTCATGACTCTGTCACCCCCACTCTAGCATATATCTGAATTCAGACATACCCTACATATTCCATAACCCTAAATTTAAAGCCAGACTTCACACTTAACAGAAATATATATGACAGGAAAGAATAGGTTTAAAAAAGGTATTTCCTTAGTCTGGTGTTCTTTAGATTTTAAAACACTGGGGCGATGTCCATGGGCCAGGACTTGGTGCTGTTAGATGAGGGATATGCATATCTTCTGTAAAATGTGAGAAAAATTATTTTGAGCATGGCTGCTTTTCAAAGGATTTTAAGATCAACTTTAGGAACAAATACATGCGGAAGTTCAAAATCTACAGTTAAAATAATCTGTGCATATAGTCAATCAAAACAGATTGAAGGATACAGAATTTCATAAATTTATGTCTTGGAAATGCTGTAAAATTCAGAAGGAGTGATGGGGCTATTTCATTTGTGAGTTGTCTTAGATTTGGAAAATCAGAGGTTAGGGTAAAGGAGAAAGCATTTTCCATTTGTAAGTTCAAAAATTGATTCCTGCTAATAAATGCAAATTACTGAAATAGTAAGCATCAAAATGTTGCCACTGACCATAGTAAACGAGATCAATGTTTTGTTAGCTTTGTAAATGACTTGTAATAAAGGTAATAGAAAATGCAACTTGAATAACTTGCACTGCATTTTTCTGAGGGCATTTTAAGTATAAAGAGAGTCTTTTATTTTTTCATTGTTGAAGATAGGTCTAATACCAGCTTCTATAAGGTAAAAAACAAAACAAACAAACACACAAAAAAACAGCATTTGTACCAGGTTTAAGGGCCATGTTTTAAGGTGGCCATTTTTGAGCCAATTCAACTGAACATATTTTCAAAAAGAGCATATTTTGAATTAGAAAATGAAACTTACCAGGCTTTTCTTCCCCTGGTTGATTCTCTGATAGTTTTGCTTACTTGAAAAGCTATTGCCCAGGAATATAAGGTAACATCAATTTGCCTCCAGGAACACATTCTTGATCTTTGACCCCAGATGATTCCCTTAAACTTCATCTTGTGATAGTGAGGAATAAATTGTTTTTATTTTTATATGACTTTCACCCTTGACAAAATCTATTGTGTTCTCAGAAGAGTGTCTGTGTTCCTATGACATTATCACTCAAAAGTACTCAAGTAACAAAATACTTTTTCCTGGATCCCATAAAGAAAGCTTTTTTTACCCTTTTTTTTCCCCCAGTAGTAAAGTCTCAAGGAAATAAGATGTGCTGCCAGCCATCATAATCCAAGCTAAACACATTTTTCAGGATTTCACTCCTTCCTTCTGCTGGTTCAGTAAAGGCCAGAAAGAATTTAGCACTTCTTATCAACCTGATACTTAACTGATGATCTAAAAAAGAAGGCACCTCTCCAAATCACTATTATTTCATGGACCTGAGAGGACCTATGCATTTCAGCACTTAGAGTCACATCCCTTCTCATCTAAATTACACAGATAGGTTTTGGAACTATGCGGCCTATTTCAGGATTTAAACCTAAACCTTCCCCAGCATAGGAAATGTAACCAATAACATTGTAACAATTTTGTACGGTGACAAATGATAACTAGACTTATTGTGGTGACTGTTTCATAATGTACACAAATATTGAATCACTATGCTATACACCTGCAAGTAATGAAATGTTATATGCCAATTATTTTTCAATAAAAAAATAAAGCAAAAGCAGAAACAAAAACTGTAATCTTCCTGTTCTGCCCTGCTTCCAGCCCCCATCCCACACTCTCACCTTCAACAACACCCACTTCCACAGCCCCCACTACTACAGTACTTATTTATCCATTCATCACTTACGTGTTGTGTCCCAAGCCTTCCTAAATACTGTAGAGATCAATGATTGAAACGAAGATCTCTCCTGTTTTGGAGGTTATATTCTGTCAGGTATAGAGAGATTTAAAAAAAGAGTGAAAAATTAAATTATATAGTATATTAGAAATAATATGTACTATGGCAATAAAGCAGAGTATAGGGGAAGTAGGGAAGATGAATTGCAATTCTAAATACAGTGGTCAGGGTAGGCCTAGTTGAAAAAAGACTTTTAAAGGGCACCTGGGTGGCTCAGTCAGTTAAGCATCTGCCTTGGCTCAGGTCATGATCCCAGGGTTCTGGGATCAAATCCTGCATTGACGGCGGGTGGTGGCGGCAGGGTGGGAGGGGGGGGGTTGTCCTTTCTCAGCAAGGAGCCTGCTTCTCCTCTGCTTGTTGCTCCCCCTGCTTGGGCGCTTGTTCTCTCTGTCTCTCTCAAATAAATAAAATCTTAAAAAAAAGACATTTAGGGACACCTGGGTGGCTCAGTCAGTTAAGCGTCTGCCTTCAGCTCAGGTCATGATCCCAGGGTCCTGGAATCAAGCCCCACATTGGGCTCCCTGCTCAGCAAAGAGTCTGCTTCTCCCTCTCCCGATGTCCCTGCTTGTACTCTCTCCTCTCTCTCTCTCTCTCTGTCAAATAAGTGAATAAAATCTTAAGAAAAAAGAAAAAGACATTTAAGTAATTTTAAATGGGGTGAGGTCAATATCCCTATAGATTTCTGGGGGAAGAATATACCAAGCAGAAGTAACAGCTGGTGCAGAGGCCTGAGGCAGAAAAAGAACTAACATGTTCTAGGAAGATAAAGAAGGTCCTGAAGCCTGAAGACAATAAACAAGAAGAGTAGCAGATGAAGCTAGAGAGCTGAGTCAGATCAGGCAAAGAGCATTAGAGGCGCTTGTAAGGAATGTGGCTTTTACTATGAAACAACAGAAGGCAATAATGCTGGCATGATGTATCTTAAGTTTCCAAGTTACTATTTGAAAAGTAGGACACTTAGGCAGGGACTACTAAAAATAGGCCGTTGAAGTAATCTAGGGAAGAACTAATGGGGGCTCAGACCAAGTGACAGGACTATTTTAGTAAGAGTGATAAGAATAAGTCAAAAAATGAAGATATTTTGAAGTAAGAGCTACTAGGATTTCCTAACAAAATGATGGTGGCATGACTGAGATGGAGAAGAAAGGAAGACACCAGAGTTTTAAACCTGACATCACTGATTCTATTCATCAGCCATTATTCTAAGCGCATGGAAAGAAAGGGAGAGAAACAGAGACAGACATATAGAGAGATGGAATCAAAGAAAAAGGAAGAATGAAAAAAAAAATTCAAGGAAAAAGATCGAACATTAAGTAATAAATGTTTATTACTGTGCTGTGGTATAAGTGGAAAGGAAAAAGTTGAATTTGAATACTAGTTCTGCCATTTATTAAGCAAATTATTTAGCTTCCTGACCTTCCATTTACATGTCTCTAAAAATACATATCATCTATTTATTAAAATATTGAGAGGAATTTAATAAAATAACATAAAATGCCTAGTATATTTTTTCTTTTTTATTCTTGTTATGTATTACTAAGCAAATAAAATAAACTGAGGTTATTTAAAGATCAGCTCAGGAATTCTCAAACATATTTTTTCTGTTGTCATTAAACCTCTACCTACTATCTTAGGTTTATGGTCCTTTTATTTTCTCCTCCCATAAAAATTTACCCCAAATTCCTCAGAAATGATTATGGCTATTTCCTGAAAGCAACTTGAAATGAAGCAATTTCATATCGATATATTCATATTGAGAACTGAGCCTCTGTTATGATTTTTCCTAAGTGGAAACCGAAAGACCACATATAGTACCAAACAGGAAAAGAAAAATAAACACAATACTGAAATTATTTCATAAATCGACAACCTTACCAATTAAACTCAAATCTATATCATAAAGAAATGACCTGAGCATTACTAAATATCTAAATGGAAAAAGCATGTCTTCTCAATATATGTGTCTCAGAGATTTTTTATTTTTTTTAAGATTTTACTTATTTAGGGGCGCCTGGGTGGCTCAGTGGGTTAAAGCCTCTGCCTTCGGCTCAGGTCATGATCTCAGGGTCCTGGGATCGAGGCCCCACATCGGGCTCTCTGCTCAGTGGGGAGCCTGCTTCCCCTTCTCTCTGCCTGCCTCTCTGCCTACTTGTGATCTCTCTCTCTCTGTCAAATAAATTAAAAAAAAAATCTTAAAAAAAAAAGATTTTACTTATTTATTTGAGAGAGCAAGCACGCATGAGAGAGCACAAGCAGGGGGAGGGGCAAAGGAAGAGGGAGAAGCAGGCTCCCCACTGAGCAGGGAGCCCAGATGTGGAGCTCCCCATCCCAGAACCCTGGGATCGTGACCTGAGCCAAAGGCAGATGTCTACTGACTGAGCCACCCACATACCCCAGAGATTTTTTTAAAAGTTTGTTCTTTAAATCTTTTCAACAATCTTGAGTTAAGTTCAATAAAGGCTTATTTTCCCCAGAAAGATTTCATGGAATATTTTAGACCATATAGGAAATGTATATCAAAACTCACAACCACATCAAAACATAACTTGCCTTTCAGTTTGTTCTCAAGCTATAAATTAAAACTCATATACAAAAGGCCTTGGCATTCAGAACACTAGTAAGTTACTATTAAATGAATACAGATAAAAAAATGAGATACTTGTATCTCCCATATAATTTCATCTACCAAATAACAATTCATATTATTTTATACTCAATGACAGCTTGGAAATTAGTAAAAGAAGGATCAATGGGGGATGGAATGAGTGAAAGGTATATCAGATATTAAAGAAAGTTCTTCATGAAGAGAAAAGTTGATGCCAGGTGAACACTTGGTTCTACACAAAGGACTGGAGAGTAACAAAATGATGAAAATTTATGTGAATATTATGAAAAAATCCTCATTTTTAAATTTCTTTAGAAGATAACTGTCAATAGCAGAAAGAAACCACAACTCACAATGTATTGTAAAATTTATAGCTTACATAGAAGTAAAACTATGACTGCAATAGCTCAAAGAAATGATCAAAAAATTTCTTATATATTATTTGAAAGTGTGTAATACCATTTGAAAGTGAAGTGTGGTAAATTAAATATTCATATTATAAACCCTAATACCATCACTAAAAGATTTTCTTTAAAAAGAGATAAAATTAACTCTGCGGATAAAATCAAATACAACAACAACAGAAAATACACACACATACATTCAATCCAAAACAAGGCAAAAGAAAAAAATTGAACAAAAACAGACGAGACAAATGGAAAACAACTTGCAAGATTACAGACTTAAATATAACCATATCGATATCACATTAAATGTAAATAGCCTATACTCCAATAAAAAGCAGAAATTTTCAGATTGAAATGAAAAATTAACATCAACTGTATTTTGTCTATTAGAAACCCATTTAAAAAATACAGACGCAGGTTAACAATAAGAGAATGGAAAGAGACATATCACACAAACCCTAATCATCAGAAAGCTGGTGTGGCTATATTAATATCAGAAAAATGTACAATTCAGAACAAGAAAATCACCAGGGATAAAGAAAGCAATTTTATAACATCAATTCATCAAGAAAATGCAAAAATTCTAAATTTACATGCTACTATGATGTAATAACTGAAAACAATGCAAGGAAAGTAGATAATACTCTCAGGAACTGATAAAACAAGCAGACATAAAATGAGGAATGATATACAAGACTTGGACAAAACTGTCAGCCAACTTGACCTAACTGACAATGATAAAACACTCCGCCAAACAACAGCAGAATATACATTCTTTCGAGGTTACATAGAATAGTCATAGGATAGGCCATTTGTCAGGCCTTAAAATATCTTCATTAATTTAAAATGAATTAAATTTTCCAACTGAATTAAAGTAGAAATCACAAATAAATAAAATCCTCAAATATTTGCAGGTAAGTCACACACTTTTAAATAATGCCACTGAATCTAAGAAGTCACAAAAGAAAATTAGTAGGTGTATTGAACTGAATGATAATAAGAACACACATATCGACATTCTCAGAATACAACTGTAACAGTATCCACAGGCTTCACTGGTGAGTTCCAACAAACATTTAAGGAATAAATAATAAAAAATGTCTCGTAAAATACTGGAGTATGAAAAACACTTTACAATTCATTCTGGGAGACTGTCATTACCCTAAAATAAAAAACACACAAAGATATTACAAGAAAGCAAACTACAGAAAAGTGTTTTTTTCTAGGAATAGATACTAGGAGTGGAAGGAAACCTTGTATTCCGCAGATTAGAATAGAAAGTAGACACTAAGAATATAAAGAATGTTCCTTAACTTAGTAAAGGATATCTATGAAAAAAATTAATGGTGATAATTGAATGTTTTCTCCTTAAGATCAGAAAAATGTAAAAGATACTGACTCTCAATTCTTCTATTACACAGTACAATGGAAGTTCCTGACAGTTCCTTAAGGCAATAAAAAGAAATAAAAGGCCTGAAGATTGAAAGAAAGATTTAAATCTCTTCACTCATAGTTCACATCTTGTGTATGGAAAATCTTAACGAATTTGCAAAAAAGCTACTATAACCAGTAAGTGATTTTTACAAGGTTATAGGATACAAGAGCAACATCCAAAAGCTATTTTAATATAATAACTGTATTTCAATATATGTATTTCAATATAGTAACAATAAGAAGTTGGAAAATAAAATAAAAAATATACTTTACAAAAGTATCTAAAATTTTAAATATATTAGAAAACTTAATAATATTAAGATACTAATTCTCCCTTAATTGACACATGGATTCAGTATTATCCCAGCCAAATTCCTAGCACGTTTTCCTGAGAATCTAATAAATGAATTTTAAAATTTAAGGACATGGGGGAGGGCAGTGGCAGATGGGCAAAATAGGTGATGGGATTAAGGAGTGCACTTGTCATGATGAGCACAGGGTGATGTATGGAACTGTTGAATCACTATATTGTACACCCAAAACTAATCTAACACTGTATGTTAACTAACTGGAATTAAAAACTTAAAGAAAAAAAGATATAATTGTTTCTAAAAAAACTGAGGAAATGTAATGTAAATAACCTTCTAATGGAATATAAGGGAAAATGGAATATATTTACATTTCCATGGTAAATAACCAGTGTAAATAATCTAAGTATAATAATGAAGACAGTGTGTTATTGGTATGAGGATAGTTAGGGAGGCCAATTGAACAGAATAGAAAGTCCAAAAGTGGAACTACACATGTATAATAAATTGATTTTCAACAAACATTCCAAGATAAATCAATAGAGAATGAACAGTTTTTTCAACAAACTATGCTGGAAAAATTAAATATCTATATGGAGAAAAAAGGAATCTCAACACTTCTTCATACTATACACAAACAATTTAGTGAAATGGATCACAGGCCCAAAAACACAGAAGAAACTTTTGGGTTAGACAATGACTTCTTAGAACAGAAAAAAAGCGCAACTATTAAAATACTGAAAAATCCCACTTGATCAAAATTAAAAACTTTATTTTTTTTTAAGATTTTATCTATTTATTTGACAGAGAGAGACAGATACAGAGAGAGTACAACCAGGGGAAACAGCAGAGGGAGAGAGAGAACAGGCTCTCTGCTGAGTAGGGAGCCCGATCCAGGGCTCAATCTCAGGAACCCGGAATCATGACCAGAGCTGAAGGCAGATTCTTAATCAATTGAGCCACCCAGGTGCCCCAAAATCTTATGATGTTTAACAATGAAAGATAAAAATGAAAACAATCCATAGTCTAGAGGATAATTCCTAGTAGTCTTAGGACATATATTTAACAAAGAACTTGTACCCAAAATATATTAAAAACTTCTTACAACTCATTATTAAGAGAAACAATACGATATAATTTGGTAAAATTTGAATGTACATTTCACAAGAGTAGATATACGAACGATGGGGAAGTGCATGAAATGATGCTCAATATCATTAGATCAGGGAAATGATATTAAATACAAATTAAATAAGATCTTGAATGGTTAGAATTGAAAGGTCTCTTCCAAAATTTTGGTGAGGATGTAGAGTAGCTAGAGCTTTCATGACTTCCTGCTGGAAATGTAAAAGAATATAATCACTTTGGAAAAGGATGAGAGTCTCTCAACAGTTAAGCATATACTTTCCATATCATCCAGCCATTCCACTCCTAAGTACTCAATCAATAGAAATGAAAAAAACGCATGTTCACACAAACATTTGTGCAAAACTATTCACAGCAGCTTTACTCATTATAGCCAAAACTGGGAAACAATCTAATGGGCATTGACAGGTGAACAGAGGAAGAAGTTGTGATATATTCATTCAAGGGAATATTACTCAGTAATAAGACTGAACAAACTAACATGATACACACAAAAGAATCTTAAAGCATTACGCTAACAGAGAAACCAGACACGAAAGAATAGATACTGTATGATTTTACTTACTTAAATTCAAGAATAGGCAAAACAAGAGAAAACATTTCCTTGTGGTTTAAGTCTTTGGGAAAATTCAGAAAGCAGTCAGTAGTTGCCTGGACCAGGATTTGGGAAGAAGTTTCCTGTAAGCATGAAAGCACTCTTTGGGGGTAATGGAAATTTTCAATATCTTGATATGGTAGGGGTAACAGAAATGTACACTTAAAACAGGCACAAGGAAATAATAAAACAGTAAATTATTAAGAATTATTGTTATATTTTATATTACATAAATTTAAAATAATATTAAATAAAACCTAGTAACCTATGGTCAAATTAACCTGTTCTGTAAATTGATCACCCTAGCCCACCCTGAATTATTTTCTCTACATGGTTAATGAAAATAATACAGTTCCTGAAACAGAATAAATATTCAAAAAATTGCATTCTATTTAGTAATATTAAAGTACACAGATAGAGATAGGTATTTTTTTTAAGATTTTATTTATTTAAGAGAGAGCATGAGAGAGAGCACAAGAGGGAGGTAAGGGACAGAGGGAGGAGACTCCCTGAGGAGCAGGGAGCCCAATGCGGGACTCAATCCTGGGACTCCAGGATCATGACCTGAGCCAAAGGAAGAATAACCAACTGAGCCACCCAGGGGCCCAAGACAGGTATTTTTTCACACCTGAAATACACTCTATTTTTTGTCCACATCTAGGTATTGTCTAGTAAGTACCACATAAAAGGAAGTTATACTACCATTAGATTTTCTTTGAGCATACTAGACTTTACTTCAATCCTTAAATTCACTAAAAATTTAATTTTCTATTTTAATTTAAAAAATCCAGTGACATGTTTCACTGTATTACGCCTTTCCATTGCAACTGCAAAAAGGAAAGTCAGTAATCCATTATGGGAAGTTAACAAAACTCAGGTCACCATGGTTTTTCATTTAAGAACCAGAGTTTTGGGGCGCCTGGGTGGCTCAGTCGTTAAGCGTCTGCCTTCAGCTCCGGTCATGATCCCAGGGTCCTGGGATCGAGCCCCGCATCAGACTCCCTGATTGGCGGGGAAGCCTGCTTTCCCTCTCCCACTGCCCCTACTCGTGTTCCTGTTCTTGCTGTCATTCTCTCGCTGTCAAATAAATATATAAAATCTAAAAAAAAAAAAGACCCAGAGTTTATACATTCCAAGAAACACAAAAATGCAAAACTAAAAATATACACTTAAAGCTCTTCTCAAGTAGACAGGCGAAAAAAAGTAATTGCATTTACAACAGAAAAAATATGCTGCTTCATTTCAGACTTGGTATTTATTTTACTAGTACATTTAGAGCTTTGTGTTAGCAAACATATGCCTCCTTGTGTTGCAGAATTCACTCACATCGATAAGACCACCTTATGTGATAGTTAACTTTCAATGTATTACTGAAGTAAATTAATATAAAGTATGTCTAGACAATGTCAAAGTATCTAAGTAATAAAATTTATTAATTATGACCAAAAAGATTTAAACTTCCACATCAGGATGAAGAATTTAAATCTTCAGTTTGTTAATAGCCCAAAGTCAGTGATCTCAGGAACTGATATTTGAAGAGAGAAATTTAGAATGTCGAATAAAATGGGTGGACCAAGAACCACTCAGTCAATGATTCATTATCTTTTTTCCTCAATGATTTTAACAGCTTCATTGAATATAACTGATATACAAAAAATGCACATGTTTAATGTATACAATCTCATGAGTTGGGACATATGCATACCACCATCCCCACAATTAAGGTAATACATGTAATCCATCACATCGAAAAGTTTCCATATCTCCTTTTGTGTTTTTTTTCCCTTTTTGATATTTGTGGGTCTTTTGTTTGGTTGGTTTTTGTAGTAAGAACACAACACGAGACCTACCCTCTTAAAAAATATTCAAGTACACGGCACCATATCATTAACTCTAGGCACTATGTTGTATGGCAGATCTCTAGACTTAGACAACCTGCATAACAAACTTTATGTCCATTGAACAGCAACTCCACTTTCCCCTTCCTCCCTCCAGCCCTTGGCAACCACCATTCTACTCTCTCTGTGAGTTTGATTATTTTAATTATCTCATGTAAATGGAATCATGCAAGATTTTTCCATTTGTCCCTCATTTATTTTACCTAGCACGATGTCCTCCAGGTTCATCCATAATGCTGCTAATGGTAGGATTTCCCTCTTTCATAAGAGTGAATAATATTCCATTTTATGTATTTATCACATTTCCTTTATCCATTCATCTGTTGATAGACATTTGGGCTGTTTCCACCTCTTAGCCACTATAAATAATGCTGTAATGAAGACACAAGGGCAGATATCTCTTTGAGATCCTGATTTCATCTCTTTCAGATATATATCCAGAAGTGGTATTGCTGGATCATACATTAATTTTATTTTTAATTTTCTGAGTAATCTTGATACTGGTTTCCATAGTGGCCACACCATTTTACACTCCCACCAACAGTGTAGAAGTGCTCCACGTTCTCTGTACCCTTGCCAACACTTGTTCTCTCTTGTCATTTTGGTAGCAGTCATCCAACAGTTGTTAAATGATAGCTCATTGTGGTTTTGATTCGCATTTCCTTAGTGATTACTGATGTTGACCTTTTCATATACCTGGTGGCTACCTATATGTCTTCTTTAGAGAAATGCCCTATTCAAGTCCTTTGATCATTTTTTTAAATGGATTTTTTTCTATTGAGTTGTAGCTTTTTAAACATATTTTGTTTATGAAACCCTAATCAGATAAATGTTTTGCAAATATTTTCACCCATTTCATAGGTTGCCTTTTCACTCAGTTGATTGCTTCCTTTGCTATACATAAGCTTTTTAGTTTTATGTAGTATCACTTGTCTATATTTGCTTTTGTTGCCTATACTTGTGGTGTCATATCCAAAAAAACAATTGCCAAGCCCAATGTCAAGAGGCTATTTCCCTAGGTTTACTTTCAGCTGAGGCACTATGTTTAAGTCTTTGATTCATGTGGGGTTAACTTTTGCATATATATTAAATAAGTGTACAGTTTTATTCTCCTGCATGTCAATATCTAGTTATTCCAACATTATTTATTGAAGAGACTACCCCTTCCCCATTGTGTATTCTAGGTACCTTGTCAAAGATCGGTTGACTGTGAATGCGTGGATTTATTTCTGGGCTCTCTTTTCTATTCCGTTGGTCTAAATGTCTGTCTTTATGCCAGTACCACACTATTTTAATTATTCTAGCTTTGTAATATATTTTGAAACTAAGAAATGCGATGCCTCCAGCTTTGTTCTTCTTTCTCATGATCACTTTGGCTATTCTGGGTCTTTTGTGTTTCCATATGAATTTTAGGATTTTTTTTTCTATTTCAATAAAAAAATCCCACTGGGATTTTGACAGGGCCCGCACTGAATGTGTAGATCATTTTAAGGAGTATAGATGTCTTAGCAATTATAAAGTCTTTCAATCAATGAATATGGGATGTCTTTTCATGCATTTGTGTCTTCTCTAATATCTTTCATCAGTGTTTTGCAGTTTTCAGTATACAGGCTTTTCACCATCTTGGTTAGGTTTATTCTTAAGTTTTTTTTTATTCTTTTTACACCACTATAAATAAGATTGTTTTCTAAATTTCCTTTTTGAATGGTTTATTGTTTGTGTATAGGAACACCACTGATTATTTGTATGTTGATTTTGTATCCCTTAACTTTACTCAATCTGTTGATTAGTTCTAATAGTGTGTTGGTGGGTTTTCCATATATAAAATGATGTCATCTGCAAACAGAGACAGTTTTGCTTCTTCCTTTCCAATTTAGATGCCTTTTGTTTCTCTTTCTTGCCTAATTTCTCTGGCTAGGACTTCTATTACTGTATTTAATAGAAGTGCTGAGAGTGATCATCCTTGTCTTCTTGTTCCTCGTCTTAAAAGTTTTTGGTTTTTCCAACAACAAACTCAGTCTGATGAAGGAGGAGCTGATGGAAAAGTTTTGTAATTAAAGAGGCACTACAACAATGCAAAGTTTTTTCCCCTAATCACTGAATGCTATAAAATGAGAAGTAATTTAGAAGAAGCTTAATGGGTTTTATATCTGGTATTTTATTGGTCTTTTTTTGAGGAGTCCTCCTTTTCATTTAGACAAAGTAAAATCTTCTCAAAATGTCTCATATTGATATTCTCCTTGCCAGACTTTCGATGTATATTTCCTAAAATATGAGTTTAACATATTTTTCTGTAATATTGAAGGGAAGTTGTAAAAGAGAAGTAACTCTTCTCACACTAGCTTCCCCAAACAATTACACACTGTATTATTACATATGATAATTTTATAGCAAGTGCTGTGTTAGCTTACCAATATGTTACAATCTCCTTATACAAAAAACTGTCTTCTGTTTATCTGCACCATGATGCCTAGTGAAAGTTAAGGACATTGCAGATGTGCAATAAATACTTCTTGGTTTGTATGTGGATTAATATATGTTACGGACTAAATATTTGTGCCTCCCCAAATTCATATTTGAAATCTAATCCCCAATGTGATGTTATTTGAAGGTGGGGCCTTCGGGAGGTAATAGGTCATGAGAGTGGAACCCTCATGAATGAGACTGGTTTTCTTATAATAAGAGGTCAGAGAACTTGCTCTTTTTACCATCTGAGGTGACAATGAGAAGTTCACAGTCTGCAAAGCCAGAAGATGGCTCTGCCACCAGAACCCAACCATGCTAGCATCCTAATCTCTGACTCCCAGCCCCTAGAACTGTGGAAAATAAATTTCTGTTACTTATAATCCACCTAGTATATGGTACTTTGTTATAGCTGCCAAACTAAGACAATATACTTAGAATTATCCTTGAGAAGAATAATCATTCTTCCTGAGACCGTATTTTAAGCATTTTCCTCTCACAGATCTTACTTTAATTTCTACTGTCATTGGAAATGTGATACCTTTGGGGCAAATATATTGATTTCAAAGCAAAATTTTCAGCTTGTCACTTTTTCTCCTAAAAATAGCATTTCTGGCATCCAGCTTTAATCATATGAGCATTCAGCTTTGGCTTGCTCCACCAGGTCCTGCAGGGATAAGAGGGGATGAAAATCAATAAGCCTAGATTCTAGCTTCAGTTCCTTGCATTTCAGTCTCCTCTTTCATAAAATGAATGGTAAGGTCTTTGTCTTAACCAGTCCACAGGAAAAAGCGGGAATTCACAATAATATTTCCTTGTGATTTAGTTGATCTGGGAAAGGTGCCAAGAGAACAGTACTTTGTATGCATCACTGTCATCTCTGATTTTCAGCACATAATAATGAGTTATCAGTCATGTCTTATTCTAAAGTATATGATGGTGGCAACTATAGGACAGGTATTTTTCCAATATAAGGGGAAAAAGCAACTTGATGATTTTCTGTATATTCCTAAAATTTCATTAGGCATTCCAGCTCCTGGTTTAGACAAGAGCACTCACAAGCAATTTTTTAAAAGAAAAATGGCCTTTCTCACTTTTTTTTGACTACAAAGTTTCACTACATAAAGCTAACCTAAGGAAATTAAATAAAGTAGACATTGGCCTAAGCCACCAGTTTCCAAAAGTGGCTGCAGAAAATAATGACTTTAGGATCTTTAAAAGTGCTGATTTTTGGGGCACCCGGGTGGCTCAGTTGGTTGGGCGACTGCCTGCGGCTCAGGCCATGATCCTAGAGTCCCGGGATCAAGTCCCACATCAGGCTCCCTGCTCAGCAGGGAGTCTGCTTCTCCCTCTGACCCTCTCCCTTCTCGTGCTCTCTTTTTCTCATTCTCTCTCTCTCAAATAAAAATTAAAAAAAAAAATAAAAATTAAAAATTAAAAGTGCTGATTTTTGGTTAGTACCCCCCAGAAATTCTGATTTAATTGGTATGGGGCACAACCTAGATATTTGGATTTTTTTTAACAGCTCCTCAGTTGATTCTAATGTAGAGCTCAGTTTGAGAAAGACTATCATAAGCAAATGCCCAATCTCATTTCAGTCTTTTATCTTGACTGCCCCAGCTGCCAAAGTTTTTCAAATGAAGTTTCGTTCCTTCTCAAAAAGGTTTGAATTTGCAAATACTAATTTTATTTAGAAATCACAAGCCACCTGCTTTATACATAACATTTCTTACTATCATACACTAAAGCTCTCACATTTGGCTCTAATTGCCCTTATGGCCCCCACTCATTTCAGGTGAACATTATTATTTTCCCTGATCCAGCTAGCATTTTCAGGTTTTTATAAAATTCAGAAGAAAACATACTCTCTAGTTTTCCCCTTTACTCAAAATTATACCACTCGGAGAAACCTCGTTCTCATATGTACAATGTCAGGGAGACATCACCCACTGGGTACATCAGCTGGTGCTCTTTTCACCAAGCTGGTGCTCTACGAGGCATCAGAATCAGTTCTGCGTGTCCCATTTCCTCAGGGCACCAAAGTTATTTTAATAGGCATCCATTGGAAAAATCTCACCTCTGTGCCTTCATTCCAACTGCACATTTTCCTTAGAATAACCTTTCTCATCCCTATCATCTGGTTTTTGGACTGTTGAACACAGGTTGACGTTCCAGGCCTCAGATTGGTCATCCTATCCACCATGAGGTCTGTTCTTAGCCTACTTTTCCCAGGAGGATTGATCACTCCATCCTTTGGGCACTCACTGGGTGGCTGATGTTTCTATCATGGCCCTAAATTGTCTTATACTATCATTTTACCTGGTGACTCTCTTTCAGCGGCTATAAAGTGGTCAAAGGTAGGACACGTGAGCTCCTTAATTTTATGTGCCAAGACCCCATCAATGTACTTAACACTGTAGGTACAAAATAGCTATACACTTATCCAGTGAATTAAATTTTTTTATGAATGATAAGAATATGGGTTTTGACTAATTCAAAAAGATATATATGCCACTATGTTCCCTGAAGCATTATTTACAATAGCCAAGATGTGGAAGCAACTTAAGTATCTATCAATAGATAAATGGATAAAGAAGATGTAGTATGTGTATGACACAAACACACATATATATGCAATGGAACACTGGCCATGAAAAAAGAATGAAATGTTGCCATCTGCGAAACATGGATGGACCTACAGGGTACAATGTTAAGTGAAATAAGTCAGTAAGAGGGAGACAAATACCATATGATTGCACTTATATGTGGAATCTAAAAAGCCAAAACAAACCAAAACCAAAAAATGAACAAACTAAACAGACTTATAAATACAGAGAACAAATTAGCAGTTACCAGAGGGGGTGGGGGATGGGCAAAATAGGTGAAGGGGATTAAGAGGTTCCAACTTCTAGTTACCAAATAAGTAAGTCATGGGGATGTAAAGTACAGCATAGGGAAAACAGTCAATAATATTGTTATAACTTTGTATGATAACACAGGGTAATGAACTTATCTTGGCAAGCATTTTATAATGTATATAAGTGTCAAATTACTATATCGTGCACCTGAAACTAATGTAATATCACATATCAACCATACCTGAAAAGGAGGGGAGGGGAGGGAAGGAGAGGGAGGGAGGGGAGGGGAGGAGAGGGGAGGCGAAGCAAGACAAGATGAGACAATACAAGACAAGAAAATGGGGTTTGGAGTCAATATGAGTGCAAATTTCAATTCTGCTTCTACTAGTATATTTTTAACACATTATATAAATTTTCTAAGCCTCAATAACCCCATTCATAAAGTGTAACTCACAGAGTTCTTTTTGGGGAATGCTATGAAGTATACTATAATGTTATATGTGTAAAGTACTTCACTGTACATTCTCCCCCAAGCCTCATCTGTGGTAACCTAGTGCTAGTGGAATTCAGCATCAATGTCATTTGTTCTCTCAAAGCCTTCCTCCAGATTATAAATTTATCAGTACCATCTCTCCATATTTCAACCAAGCTCTACCTGTCCTGAATATTTTACATTATTTTTATTGAAGTATAATTGACATACAATATTACATTGGTTTTATGTGTACAACATAGTGATTCAAAAAGTCTATTCTCACCACAAGTGTAGCTACCATCTGTCACCATACGACACTATTATAATATCATTGACCATGTTCCCTGTGCTGTGCCTTTTATCCCTGTGACATATTCATTCCATAACTGGAAACCTGCATTTCCCACTACCCTTTGCTCATTGTGCCCAATTCCCAACCCCTGTTCACTCTGGCAATCATCAGTTTGTTCTCTGTATTTATGGGTCTGTTTCTGCTTTTTGTTTGTTTGTTTGTTATTCATTTGTTTTTTTGGATTCCACATGTAAGTGGAATCATGCAGTATTTATCTTTCTCTGTCTGACTTACTTCACTTAACATAATACCCTCTAAGTCAATCCCTGTTGTTGAAAATGGCAAGGTCTTATTCTTCATTATGGCTTAGTCATATGTATATATATAATATATAAATATATTATACATATATATATATACAAAAGCAGAAATAATTCACTGATGGTAAACATACTTTACAGACTGTTAAAGGAAGATTTTCTAGCAAAAGATGGAAATCTAGAGCTATACAAAGCATTGGAAAGGATAAAAATATAATTATTTACTAATTATGATTGATATATATATATCACATCTTGTTATATCCATTGCCCTAAATATTTTAAAACAAGTTGACAGCCGTCTTCTTATTCTGTGATATTACCAAATGATGTTGAGCTCTGGTTTCTGAATATTGGAGGTTAGCACTTACTTTTATCAAAGTGCACATAACGTAAGAAAAAAACAAGTATGCCACTAAAGCTATGACATTGCATCATGAAATTAATCCAGTATCTGACAATTATAAGGAAATGTCACTTATGGGAAGAATAGCAAAACAGAACTACATGGCACCTGGATGTCTGCATTTACTTTTTCTACTTGCTGCTGTCTTTCTAAATTATAATTTACAAAATCTAATATCTTGGAGAGAGAAGACATTGGTACTGGGCAAAAAAAATGAGCCCCTCTCCCTCTACTCTCATCTCCTCTTGCCATATCCCTAAATAAGAACAGTTATTATAGCTAGTTTAAAATTCAAATGAATTTGTGGCACTATTTATCAGATGATCAGTTGCTTTTTTAATTATAAATGCATAGATATTTGACAATTGTCAATTTTGTAGATGGCATTTAGGGAAAAGAGAATGCAAACTTAGTTTCTTTACTGAAGAGGATCAAGCAAGGAATGTTGAATTGACTTCATTTATTTTAAAGCATATTAAAAATATACCACATAATCTATGTAATAAATGTGTTTTTAATGACTTCATAAAAATCCCCTGGTTCACAGTAAACTAGAAGGCCCAATCCATTTAAGACAGAAGTACTCATTTTGGAAAGCAAGTATTTTTCTGGTTTGCTTAAAGTGCAATACAACAGTACATGCTATAATTCTACCGTAATATATGGCAAATAACCAAAAATCTAGTTAGTTCAAAAACTTCCGACTTCATTAAGAAATTCTAATCTTATTGCTCAGGAAATTGGTACATGCTATCTTTTTAAAAGTTTTTCCTAGCTATAAAAACTTAAGAATCTTTCACTATTAAGTGTCACTCTTCACTGCACTTATGATTAGCCTATAGACATCAACTAATAGGTTACTCTCCCAAAGGAAAAAAGTCCTTCTTCCATATCAGGACTGGGTTAGGTACACTCCTCGGTGCTCAAGTATTACTAAGTACTTATCCATATCATAGAACTTATCACATGCCATTGAAATTGTTACTCTGCTTGTATGGATCACTGAGTCCCAAGCTCCTTGTCTTATTAGTATGTGCATATATGTATATGTAAATATAATTATATGTATATGATTTATATGTATATTCATATACTTTTATAAAATGTTCATAAAATCATACAGTTTAGTGTATGATTTACTAATTATGTAATGTATTTAGTGTATGTATTTACTAGAGCTCCATTATTGTTTCTCAATAAATAAAAAATAATTGAACTCACTGGTGAAGAGATGAAAAATGGCAGTGAAATAAACATATCCTTCCAGACAAATAAAAGCAGAAATAATTCACTGATGGTAAACATACTTTACAGACTGTTAAAGGAAGTTTTTCTAGCAAAAGATGGAAATCTAGAGCTACACAAAGCATCGGAAAGGATAAAAATATAAGGTAAATACAAAGCACATTTTTAAAATTTTAATTCCCTTAAAAGACAATTATCTAAAGCCAAAAACTGTAACAATATACTGTGAGTTCTATCAAATCTTTCTAAGTATAATACATAATAACAATAACACAAATACTACAGTGGGGGAAACAGGAATATATCATTATAGAATTCATATACTCTGAGTACAAGATTTTTGAAGATAGATTATGATAAATTAAAGATATATATAAAGGATTCCAAAATAAGAAACAGGTATGACAAATAAAACAACAGTAGGAGAAAATGCAATCATAAAAAATATATGACTAATATAAACAAGGCAGAAAAGAAGAAAATAATTATAAAAACAATAGAAATATATCAAAAACTACTAGCAAGACTGCTGATTCAAATGTAAATACGTAAATAATTACATTAACTGCAAACGGTCTAGGAATGGCAGTTAAAGGAAAGATGACCGTGTTAGACTTAAAAAGTAGACCCAGCTCTATGCTGCTTACAAAAAAAAAAATCTTATATTAAATATAAAGACACAGATGGGTTAAAGGTTAAAAACTGGCAAGGTATAGCATGCAAGAACTAAAATGGCTTTACTCATAATAACCGAAAATTGGAAACAACTCTAATGTTCTTGAAATGGTGAACAGAAGAACTGATACATCCATGCAATGAAATATTACTCAGCAGTGTTAAGAAATACACTCCGGATTCACATAATAACAGGGATTAATCACAAATGTGTTACACTAAATGAAAGAAGCTAGTCCAGGGGCGCCTAGGTGGCTCAGGGGGTTAATGCCTCTGCCTTCGGCTCAGGTCATGATCTCAGGGTCCTGGGATCTGCTCGGCAGGGAGCCTGCTTCCCCCTCTCTCTCTGCCTGCCTCTCTGCCTACTTGTGATCTCTCTCTCTCTGTTAAATAAATAAAATCTTTAAAAAAAAAAAAAAAGCTAGTCTGAAAAAGCTACATAATATATGATTGATTTATATGATATGGGATAGGCAAAACTATAGGAACTTAATTCAGATCAGTGGTTGCCAAGTACTAGTTGTAGGAGGAGGGGTTAATGGTGAAGGGGCATGAATATTTAGGGTGATGAAATTGTTCTGTATCTTGATTGCAGTGGTAGTAACATGAGTCTATACGTTTATCATATTCATCAAACTGTACACTTAGAAGGGTAAATTTTACTATATGTGAATTATATCTTAATAAATCTGACTTCAAAAAAGTACTTTAGACATTAAAGACATGTTAATAAGCAGGTCAAATATTTTTCCTCTCTTAATACACATTAAAAAGAGGTATAAATGTCCCTTAGGAAATATGTGTCAAGCGGCTCTCTATTTCAAAACCAGCATCAAAGCTTGAGGGTTTAATGCTATTAATTTTCCCTGGTTCAGCTCTAGGCACCCTGGAGGGCACTAAATAAACAATCTTTGACTGAATGACTTTTCTTTATAGTTCCTGAAGCACAAAGTTTAGAAACCATTGACTAGAGAGTGGAAAAAGGAGGTAGGGAACTATAATTTTTCAGAGGACAGAAACAAGCCCCTGGAACCGTGCCCCATAGCTTAACCTTCATGGTTAAGCACTGTTTAGAGGAAGTACAGCAAAAGAGTCAGGGAATTATGGGTCCCAGCTTCCTTACTTTAAGTCTTATTCTTCCTCCTTGATAGATCACCTCCTCACTCCTCTCTTTCCCACTGTCTGTCTGTCTCTCTCCTCCACCCCACCCTCCCACATACAAATTTACTTGCACAGGTATTAACATATACACTGAAATTCCAGGTATTTTTTATTCTCACACAACTCAAATATCTGAAGAGAGATTTATTTGCATTTTGGAAAGGATCAGTGGATTAGGCTTTAGTGGCAAGATAATCAATCACATTTGAGCTGGAGGGGAAGGGCTTGCTAAACTCCCCAAATCACACCTCTGTGATTGGCCACTCCTCTAACCACAAAACAATCACTTCTTCTCATCTTTAAAGTATTACCAAATATATACTGAACTCTGAAAAGATGCACAGTGTTGTCTGGACTTTAAGGGCTTTGCCAAGCCAATTTATTTAGATACAGATCTTACTCCAAATGACTTACAATGCAATGGTTATGCCTCAAAGCCACTGAACATTTTCCCCTACTTTAGGAAGGATATTTATTTTGTTGTTGTTGTTGTTGTTTTAAATGTATATATTAGCATTGCCTTTATTTTACAAAATCTCCTATTATGCTGCTATAATCAAAAAGTTTACATAATTTATGTTTTCTTGATAGTAATTATCGAAAGGATTTTTTTAAATTTTCTCTATTTCTTTTATTTAAATTCAATTAATTAACATATAATGTATATTAGTTTCAGAGGTAGAGTTCAGTGATTCATCAGTGTTATATAATACCCAGTGCTCATTACACCTTGTGCCCTCCTTACTGTCCGGCACCCAGTTACCCAATTCCCCAATCCCCCTCCCTTACAGCAACCCTCAGTTTGTTTCCTGTGATTGAGAGTCTCTTATGGTTTGTCTCCCACTCTGATTTCATTAGGAAGGATATTTGGAAGTTATCAAGAATTTCAGGAGACCAAAGCTCATAATAATAAAAATTTTGAGCCCCAAAATAATAATTTCACACTTTGTGTCAGGTCATAGGTAAAGAATAAATTAAGGGTTTTATAACCCTTAATAACAGAACTGTTAATAACAGTAATAACAGAACTGTTCTGTTTAACTCTAACTCACCTTCTTTTACTTTTACATCTTTTACTTCTTTTTTTCTTTTACTTTCTGCTTTAGTTCTCTTGGTACCAGAGAGAGGATACATACATGTTTTGGGGAGGTGGTTCATCATCAGAAATGCCTGGCCCAGGGTGTATATTAAGAATGTAGATTTCCAAGATGAGCCAAGGAGATTCTGTTTCTTTTAGGCTCGGGAGGATCAGAGATTCATTCAAGGACTCATTCACATGACTGTGATGACTAGACAAATTTGGGATATACTGCTGCTCTTCCTTACCTTTCCTCATTATTCCAGGTCGGAGGAAGAGAACATTACATGACATGGAGGTAATACTATAGGTATTTCACACACACTTTGAAAGCGTATCTCAGTTGAGTATCATCAGGGCTAGAAATATATTATTTACATTGTATGGGGGGAGGGGTAACTTAACTCTATATATAAAGAAATTAATAAAAAATTATGACCTGCATAGAAATTTAAGAATCATACATCATACTAAACAATTAACTTTCTCAAAGAACATCTATGTACAATTCCGATTTTAACTTCTGACCTTTTATTTCTAAACCATCTGGTCTATGAAAATCTCCAAAATTTTCCAAGACCATATCTGAATTGAGTTATAGGCTTGCTAAATAAACATCTGCCTATGAGAACCTTTGGAATCAGCTTTACTTATAAGGAACTGTTTGTGCCCTAAGCCTGACTGCTCTGCTAACCTTACGTTTTACTCATTATTCAATACTATATACATCTCTTTTGGAAAAAGAGATGTTTTGGAAAAAGAGAGGTGGCTACACCTCATTATATTTGGAATTTGAACACAAATTACAGAATATTCTCATTCTCTCTAAGTGCAGTTGCTCAAAATTCTCATTTCATTGTAGTTTCATCAAATAGTATTGCTATGTTTTCCTTCTCCAGGTACACTTTTCACCCTGTAAAATCACATCTCTCTCTCCTGCACTTTGAACCATTTGTATTCGAGCAGTGCTCTAACAGAGGTGACGTGCCTGTTCCACATTCCGCTGAAAGTACTATATCAAGATGCCAAGTAGGATAGAGAAAAGGGGCTTGAACTTC
The DNA here is from genome assembly GCA_028534135.1 of Potos flavus. Classification (NCBI taxonomy): domain Eukaryota; kingdom Metazoa; phylum Chordata; class Mammalia; order Carnivora; family Procyonidae; genus Potos; species Potos flavus. The sequence continues at coordinate 25,029,688 of CM052887.1, forward strand.
CAAGTAAGATGGAAACTATGTTTGAATACTGCCTCTTCTGGCTGCAAAGCAAATAGTATATCTAAATAAAGCCCTCCATGGTTCATTCTCCCTTCAATAGATATTTATAAAACACTATCATCTGATCCTTGTTAGATTCACCAGTCTGTCTTCGCAGCAACTTCACCTATCCCTTCACTAACTAACTTCTAATAATTAGGAACGAATAAATATATTCAAGTTCCTCAATATCCAAGAAATCCCTCGACTCCCAACTTCTTGAACATGCTTTGTTTCATTTGTCTAGAATACTCTCACCACCAACACCTCACTTTAGCTAATTTGTACTATTGAAATAATGCTCAGAAGTGATTTTGCAAGGTAATGAATAAAAGCTAATACTGGATTGCTATATCAGAAAAGGCTTCCCAGATGAGATCAATCTCTAAAGATGGGTATCTCATTGGGCAAAGTGAGAAATGAAATTCATACAGGAGAATCGCCCGAGCACAGGAATAAGGGGTAGAGAGGGAAGGCAAGTAGGAGAGCAAAAAAGCTGAGGAGAAATTCAGTAGTACAGTGGGACTTAAGCGAAGGATATTACCTGAGCAGATCAATAACAGCCAATACAGCAATTCCCTTGGGCAGAGAGAAGCTATAGGTCAACTTAAAAGATATCCTTGGCTAGATTCCAAGACTCGGAAAATTTCTTCAATAAAGATTTAATTCCCTTCTGCTGTCTTCTCCCTGTTGTATTTCATGCTTCCACTTTTCTCCTTTTACCCATCCTGTGCAGCTTTTTGGATTGATGATTCTGTTGGAGTGTTGGCCCAGTTTCAGATTAGAGATTTTTGGTTTTTCGTGAAAAGATGAGATGTTACCAGTGATCCAGTTATGTAGCCATCCAGAAGTCAATTTTAACTTAAAAAACAATTCTGGTTAACTCATTTTTAAAAATCTGCTATAATTACTAGCTACTCACAGTAGCCCACATAATCAGAAAACCACCTGGACCACCAAACCCAGAGGAGGACAGGAACCAGGACTCCTCTGGAGACCTCACTCAGAAATAGCTTTGAGGAAAGATATCAAGGGAAAGTATCAATATCAAAGGAAATAACTCTGAGGCTCTGCCATCAAAATGACTCAATTCCAACTCTGCGCAAGACTCAAAATCCCAGGAGTCAGACTAGCCTCACTTAGATCCCATGTGGGTTCTTGGGCCAGTGGGACCAGGTAGTGGACATGTGACTACCACGTCCATCATGACCCCTGAAATGGAGGTGGGAAATTCCTTAAAGAAAGACAGAATGCCATTACCAAAGGAAGAGTAAAGGGTGACAGGCAAAATCAGAAGATGTCTCCTACAATTTTGATGCCTCTACTGAGTAAATCTGACCACAGGCATGCAACAAGTATTAAGGTAATGTTCCCAGCGCGTTTTTCTGTTTCAGTGATCTACAACCAACGGTGTGCCTGTGAACTCTGTTATGTGCTCCATAACCACACGTGAATTCGGAGGCAGGCGACCCAACAAATTCCATTTAACAAGTGAGTAATTAAGCTTCGCATTCTCCCATACCCCAGCCTTATAACTTCCGGAGGATACCTTCCTATCCCACCTCAAGTACATTCTTTTATTGTTTAATAATAATAATAAATTATTTTACTTATTTATTTACTCCAGAAGCAGAAATCAAGAGTTAGACACTTAATTGACTGAGCCACTCAGGGCTCCTAAGGTGTGGAATATTTTTGAATCGCTTATATCTGTCAAGAATAATTACAGCTAAATATGAAGTATTTTCTTTCTATAGTAATAAATAGTATTCCAGTAACAGTAAGTCAAACTCTGAATTTACTGGAATTTTAAGACAACAAACTTATTTTCCTATATTGTTTTATTCTATAGGATGATACCTACTGAAAATATTTGTGCTCAATTTTCTAAAATAGTGTCAATAATCTCTAGATACACATACAGATGTGTGTGTACAAATATTATGAATAATTTTAGTGTGCAGAAATATGAAATGATATACAATATAAACAATTTAATTATCTTATATTTTTTTGGTTTGGTTTGGTTTGGTTTGGCTTTTTTGCCATTGCTTATTGGTTGAGTTCTAAACAAGTTTACAAAGACCTATTGTTCTGTCAACTCCACTTCAAGATTTCTTGAAACAAAAGAAATTCCATTCAATAATGGAAGAAAAAAAGTGGTTGTGCAATTTACTTTTGTCACTAATATCAGACTGCATATGAACGAGCTAAACTTGAAGTTCCAAGGAAAAGTTGAACTACATGAAATTATGTTGAAATTGAAATTCACCATAGTAGAAATCAATAAAAATGCTTTAATATATTTTCCTAAGGTAAACCAATATGAAGAAAACATCAGTGAAATTGACAGAATTATGTAAATTGGCTGCCAAAATACTGAAAAATTTGATAGTTTATTGACATTGTTTAGTTTTTCTTTTAATTTGTGCAATAATGTTTTGAAGTTAATGTATTAAGTTGACAAAAGTTAGTGAATTTTCTTAATTTAGAGAAATGCACTTTGATAGTCATTTGTGTTTCTTCAGTCAAATCATTTCTAAAGAAATGAATGAGTATTGCCAATGTGGACATTAATATTGAAGGAAAATTATTTTTTAAACTATTTATTTATTTTTTATTTGAGAGAGAGAGTGAAAGAGAGAGAGCGTGCATGAGTGGAGGGGGAGGGGTAGAGGAAGAGGGAGAAGCAGACTCCCCTCTGAGCAGGGACCCCAAAGTAGGACTCAATCTCAGGATCCCGGGATCATAACCTGAGCCAAAGGCAGATGGTTAACTGACTGAGCCCCCCAGGTGCTCGGAAAATTATTTTTTGGTACTTGATTCACTTCATTGAAGTTTTTAAAATCCGTTCAAAATAACTTTGGTAGGTGAACTTACTTTTACAAATGTAAATATGAAATCTAAATATACATTATATATTTCTGATATAAATACATGGTCCAAATTGACATGTGCTGTAAGTATAAAAATACACTCTCAATTTCAAAGACTTATCACCAGCAAGGCAAATTGTAAAATATCTTAATAAATTAATATTGATTCTACATTAAATATTAAAATAATAATACTTTGGTATATTTGGTTAAATAAGTTATATTTTTTTAAAGATTTATTCATCTATCCAAGAAAGAGAGAGTGTGGGTCCACAAGTGAATGGGGAGGGGGTGAGGGAGAGAATCTTCAAGCATACTCCCCACTGAGCAGGAAGCCCCATGCAGGGCCAATCCCACAACCCTGAGTTCATGACCTGAGCCAAAACCAAGAGAAAAAACAAAGGGCTTGATCTCACAACCCTGAGATGGTTTAACTGACTGAGCTTAACTGATGCTTAACTGACTGAGCCACCCAGGCACCCCTAAGCAAGTTATATTCTTAAGAACTATCCTCATCTGTTTCTTTTTACATTTTTAATGTGGCTGCTAGAAAATTTAAAATTACATGTGTTTTGCTCACATTACATTTCTATTGGTTATCAGTGATATATAATAACTTTCTCCCTAATCTCCAGATTTAAAATATGCTTTAAATTCTGCCTTCTTTTTCCAGAATGCTTTCATTTCATTTTTTCTCTATAATAATTATATTTATTGTAGAAATTTAGAAAAATACAGAAAATCAAATAGGTAACTTTAAAATAACCCATAATTTAACTCAGAATGACTATTAATATTTTGATGTGTTTTCTGGTCTTCTTCCTAATTCTCTCTCTTATCCCCTCTCCTTCTCTGTCTTTTTCTCTCTTTTTTCTCTCTCCCTTTCTCTCTTCTCTCTCTACACACCCAAGAACTAAAAGAGATCATTATATTTTTTTCCAGACAAAATATTTGAGCCAGTAGAGAAGCAATGAAAAGTAAACCCATGATGTAGCCAAGAAAAGATTAAAGAAGATGTGACTTTGGGGGATGTAATGATTAAGAGCAAAATACTCCATTTCTCTCCAAAAGATAATGTGAAGAGAATAAAAAGACAACCAACAGACTGGAAGAATATATTTGCAAAAGAGACATCTGATAAAAGATTAATATCTAAAATATACAAAGAACTCCTACAACTCAACAATAAAAATACAAAAAACCTGATTCGAAAACAAGCTGAAGGCCTTAACAAACACTTTACCAAAGAAAACATGTGATGGCAAACCAACATATAAAAAGATGCCCCACATCATATGTCATCAGAGAAATGCAAATTAAAACAACAATGTGATACTATGTACCTATTAGAATGGCCAAAATCCAGATCACCAACAACATCAAATGCTGGCAAAGATGCAGAGCCGTAACAACACTCATTCATTGCTTGTGGGAACGCAAAAGTGTACAGCCACTTTGGAAGTCAGTTGGACAGTGTTTTACAAAACTAAAGGTACACTTACCATACAATCCAGCAATCACACTATTTGGTACTAGCACTCAAAAGAGCTGAAAATGTATGTCTACACATAAACCTGCACACTGATGTTTATAGGAGCTTTCATCCTAATTGCCCAAACTTGGAAACAAAGAAGATGTCCTTTAGTAGAAAAATGAATAAATAAACTGTGGTACATCCAGACAACAGAATATTATTCAGCACTAGAAAGGAATGAGCTATCAAGCCATGAAAAAACCTGGAAGAAACTTAAATGCATATTACTAAGTAAAAGAAGCCAATATGAAAAGGCTACATACTGTATGATTCCAACTATATTACTTGCTGGAAAAGACAAAACAGTGAAGGGAGAGAGGGGTGAGTAGGTGGAACACAGAGGATTTTTAGGGCAATGAAACTACTCTGTATGATACTGTAATGGTGGACACCTGTCATTATACACTTGTCTGAATCCTTAAAATGTACAGCACCCAGGAGGAGCCCCAATGTATACTATGGATCTGGGGTGATTAAAATGTATCAATGTATGCTCATCAATTGTAAAAATGTGCCACTCCAGTAGGGGATGTTGATAGTATGAGAAGCTGTACATATGTGGGGGCAGAAGGTATATGGAAGATCTCTATACCTTTCACTCAGTTTTTCTGTGAACCTAAAACAAATTTTAAAAAATAGTCTCTCTTTAAAAAAAAAGCACAAGATATTCTATTTTTCTTTCTCTGAAGTTAGGAAAGGTTTCTTTCCCTGTGGATTTAGTGTCTAGGCTTCCCAAAACAAATAACACACTCTAGAATCTGTGAGATGTTGTTCTATTTAAACCCACTGAAAACAATTTACAGAGATGCCTAAAGTTAAGTAATTTAAACAGACTTGTACACTGTTAGCTCCTAGGATGATTAATTCATGTCTTTAAATCACAAAAACTTGCACAAACATGTCATCTGTAGTTCAAGTAATCATTTACAAACATGGAGTCTTACTCACCATCATCATTATCAGTACTGACTGATAGAATAATCTAATACTTCTACGTATGTAGAACATAAGCCCACGTGCCTTTGAAGTCTTTCCACTTCATTTATTCAATGAATACTGTGTAGTAGTTATTGAAACAACAGTAGTTTCAGGTACCTCTTTTGGTCACTGTACAATATTCTTTTCAAAGTTGACTATAAAGTGTGTGTGTGTATGTGTGTGTGGTATTATCAAAGAGGAACTTCATTATATTTTGTGCTTATTTTGAAAAAGTTATATTAGAAGGAAAGCTTTAGATTAGGTTTCTCAATGTTATTGTGTATTACATATATTTCTTCTTCATATAAAAGGTGAAGTTTGTGGGGTGTCTGGGTGGCTCAGTTGGTTGGATGTCCAGTTCTTGACTTTGGCTCAGGTCATGGTCTCAAGTTGTGGGATTAAGTCCCACTTTGGGCCCTGTGCTGGACATGGAACCAGCTTGAGTTTTCTCTCTCTTCCTCCCCCACCCAAAAAAGAAAAGAAAAAAATTGAAGTTTGCATTAACTGACAATGACAGCAACTTAAACTCAATCCCTCCATGTCAAATTTTAACTGGGAATTCACAAACCTAAAATAAAGGTTTGTTAGGTAACAAACCACATGCACTAACACTTGTCCCTATGCTAGAGACTATCCCAAAAAATCCATTGAAACATGAATTTCTACTTGATAAGAGTAACATCACTTGGAAACAGGTTATTTACCTTATGAAAATTGTCAACCATCCAGGTATATTTTCTTCTTGTTCTTCCTCCACAACATCTATAAGAGCAACATACCCCTCAAGCAGAGGGACTTTCAGATATAATGTATATTTCAACACAGAAGTACATTCTTTCTCTATACTTTACGGAATAAGCCAGAGTTAGGAATTTATGAACTATCTCACCTTCTCCAAGGGATGTAATTTGTCCTGAATTGAAGCATTTAAAGAGTGCATCCTTCTCAGATATTTGATCATTTATCCAAAGTAATTACAAGCTAATGATAGCATGACTGTGACTATCTTCACTAATGTCCTGTTAGCTCTGTAACCAGGAAGAAATAAAACTGCTTTTTTCTGGGGTTTTTTTTTTTTTCATTTTGTTTTGTTATCTAAACATGATTAATTTCATATATTTTACCTGTATACTCCTCAGCGCAGAAAATGCTAATGTTACATTATTTTGAATTAAAAAATTGTGTTTGGGGCCTTTCCTTTCCATTTACTGCTTGGCTCGTTGCATCAACAAGAAGTGATGAAGTTTAATTACCTTTATGAAAATGAAAAAACTGTTCCTATTTTACACAACTCCTAATGGCAATACCACTTTAGAATGACTAGCAAAAACAAACCAAGTGTGTCATAGTGCTTATAGCGTGAAAAGTTAAGAGCAAGGAATTCTTATTAGAACAATGTTAGCTTTTCACAGTACAGAAAATTGATTATCCTTTCCTGATTTGTTTGTTTTCTTCATACTCTGTGGAGCTATTATACTGCTTCTATATAATTCTCTAACTTCTTATTTCCTGCTAGCAATAGTGTAGCTATTACTTTCTTGGATGATACATTATATTAAAGTTAAAATGTAATCAAATGATAGCGTTTATAGCATCTGGACTCCTAGAATACAGATTTTTTTTTAATCTAAAGACAAGTGTTAAACATTACAATTCAAACAAACTGGAGAAGCTGGTTCATCTGCTTGATTTGTGTACACAGACTATTAAGGAGATTGGGGCGGGGAGCAACACGTGAAGGAATTTATACAATGTGTTCATGGCTTGCAATAGTTTTTTTCCTTCTCTCTTACAGAGTTCCAAAAGTTTGTCTTATTCAATAATTAAAATGTGTGACAAAACTGGGATTAACGACACCCAACAGTTGGAGCAAGGGAAAAAAGACATCTTACAATGCTTGGCATAAAGTAGTTAATATTCAGCAGGTACTGAATAATATTGAGGGATTGAGAAATTTTCTCTGGAATTTTGTCACACAAGGATGGATAGAAAATTTACCTCAAATATTTACCAACAATGTGACCTTGGGCAAGTTACTCAGCTGTCGCTAATTTTTTACAAAAATTGGTTTTTATAAAGATTCAGAAAGCAAATGCATATAAAGTACTTAGCACAAAACCTTATTCATGGTAGATATTCAATACATGTTCGTTTTATTGTTGTTATTACGATTGGTATTGTTAGTATTACTAGTTGATCCTTGATAAAAAGCAGAAGCTAAGGAGGTATTCAATAGATGTCAGTTTTTTATCATCGTTAGGACTGTTATTATTATGAGAACTATTATTTTTTCTCTTTCTCAAGCACTATACAAGCAGAGTACACCCCACCCCATCATCATCCGTCCATGGAGGAGGATACTTCCACTCTGGGATTTGTATTATTGGTTTTTTCATTTATTCATCCTTGAGGGCACCAACTCTATTTCTAGCACACGTGGTAGATGCAGAGGGGACACAGAAGAAGCATGAGGGACAACTACGGATAGGAACCAGGGGTCCATGCAGCCCCACCACCAACAAATTAGAGCCGGTGCTCCATTCCTTCATGCAACCTATGCTAGCTTGAAAAAGCTTCACATCAGTGAGGAAGAAGCCTGTCCTCTTCCACATACTTTCAGAAGGAAAATAGCAATAAAAAAAATGTTGGCTAGGGGCGCCTGGGTGGCTCAGTGGGTTAAGCCTCTGCCTTCGGCTCAGGTCATGATCTCAAAGTCCTGGGATTGAGCCCCGCATCGGGCTCTCTGCTCAGCGGGGAGCCTGCTTCCTGAACCCTCTCCCTCTGCCTGCCTTTCTGCCTACTTGTGATCTCTCTCTCTCTGTCAAATAAATAAATATTTAAAAAAAAAAAATGTTGGCTAGCCTCAACTTTCAGCTGATTCACTTTTGAGTAACTTTGAAGATAACAAAATTCCAGTGGCCTTTGCTGTAACAGAATGGATCGGTTAGTTGCCAAACCCTTCCCTAAAATGCATTATCATTGTAGGAAAAATCCTGGAAGATGAAGAAAACAAAGAACAAAGAATATCATTTCAAGATAAAGGACGATGTGCCACAGAATCCTGCTAAGTATATAGAAAAAGACAAAGACTCTTTGGGGCACATTTGTTATTTCTTTTTTTCTTCCTAAGGCTCACAGATGAAGGTGCTTCATTACATTTGCTGGGTAATTTATGACCACAGGACTATCAGTTCAAAACTATTATCTGAAATAAGGAGACATAGCCATTAAAAACATAGAAGGAATAATAAGAACTGAGAAAAACAGAATTGTTGAGATGAAATTTTCTTGATGCTATTTTCCTTCCCTTATTTTTCTTGACTCATCCAAAAGGATGAAAGATGCCTGTTAATAGTGGTAAGGAAAGAAAAACATCAGTGAGATATATCATGCAAAGGAAAAAGAAAGCAACGCAAAAACACAAAAGAAAAAAAATGAGAAATTGGAGAGAGGAAAAAGAGGAAATGGGATGTTAAACTCGAAAAATAATAACAAAGGGAATGGGAAGACTATTTCAGAACACTAAAGGAGCGCAGTCAAGTAAGGAAGAAGTAGCATAAAAATAAAAAAAATAAATAAAAGAAATTCTAAAGAAAGAAGAAAAGACAGCTGAAAGTTTTCAACAATTTGAAAAAAAAAAAAAAACCTTAAGTCAAGGAAAAGAATGATCACAGCAAACTCCTGCAAGAAAAGAAATACTAAAAGAAGATTCAAAGAGACCAAACAAATTTTGAACAAATTTTTCTTCACATGGACTAATGTGAGTACACATTAAAATTACAAATAGTAAAAATTCGTTTAGATAAAAATCAAGATCATAAAAGGGAAATACTCTAAGGAAGCAAGATAATCTAATTATAGGGAATTGGTACTCCTTAAAAAGTGCTTTTACTGTTTCATAAATGCCTGTTGCCAAGCCACAGTAGATAAGGCGGGGGTGCGGTATCGTCAAGTGGCTCTTCTATGTAACAGGACACAAGACAAAAGACCCAGTTTTATCAAAGGGTCAAAGAAACTAAATCTTTCTCTTTGGACTCAAGAAAGGGATAACACTGAAAATCATTCAAGTCATAACAGGAAATAAGTGAGCTGATTTCATGCTGAAAAAGTGAAAGAGAAAAAGAATAAGCATTGGGACGCTTGGGTGGCTCAGGGAGTCAAGCATCTGCCTTGGGCTCAGATCATGGTCCCACCTGGAGCTCCCTGCTCAGCAGAGAGCCTCTCCCTCTGCCTCTGTCCCTCCCCTCTACCCACCCCCCACTTTCTCTCGCTATCTCAAATAAATAAATAAAACCTCAGAAAAAAAGAATAAACAGCAATTAAATATTGTTTTCAGGGGAAAATGTAAATTTGGGGAGAAACACTTTAAAATGTTTAAAATGAGAAGTGTTAGCAGAAAGTAAACCATAGTGATTATGATGGTCACAAATCAGAATTCCTAGGTTTGAATTCTGGCTCTACCACTTACTAAATGAGTGATATTTAGCAAGGAGCTGAAACATTCTGTATCTGTTTATTCCTGTATAAAAGGGATATTATAAAATTGTTCAGAAGATTAAATAAGATATTGAATATAATCAGTTGGCATAGTACTTGGTACAGAGTAAGTACCCAACCGCTATTACTTTATTTGTAATAAATTAACCAGGGCAAACATTTTAAAAGTTAGTAGCAGCTGTAAAACAAATAATATCAATAACTTTTATTCAGACTCTAAATGTCTCATTAATATTGTATAATTATGTCTTTGTAAATACTCCATTATTACACAACCATGTTGATAGAATTTTCTTCTTTGAAAAATTTAGTATTAATTCGTTTTGGGCTTTTTGTTTTGTTTTGTTTTTAAATATTCATACACAGTCAATTCGACAGAACAAGAATAACTCAAACATAAGGAATATGAAAATGACATTGTAATGACATTAAAAAGGCAAATATTAAAAAAAACTCTGGGGTGTAAAAGAATATTGTGATTATGTGTAAAGTGCATTGGGGTACAGATCACTTTTTAATAATTCAAGAATGATTTTGAAGGAGATATTGGACTATGGCCTTCCAATTTGTAATATTAGAAATGTGTCTTTCTACTAAAAGACTCTAGGTCTACCAGGATTAAAAAAGAAACTTGTTTCAGAACTATAAATTTTAAAATATGTAAATAAATAAACCAAAGGTGTTTGATTTAAAAAAATCAAAGTTCTAAATAATTATATAGTTGTGGAAAAATTCTGCGACAACAAAAGTACTTATGACACCATGGATAGGAACTTGTCTATCTGTATGTCATTCCTCTCACCATAGTAAAAGCATGTGATCTGATGAGCACTAGGTGTTATATGCAACTAATGAATCACTGAACACTACATCAAAAACTAATGATGTACTATATGTTGGCTAATTGAACTTAATAAAAAAGATAAAATAATAAAATAAAAGTTCAAAGTATAATACCAACATTCAATAATGTAAGTTTGAGTCTCTGAAGTATAAAATGTAATAGACTATAAGTTTAAAAAGGTATATAAGATTTATTATTGAACGATCACTCAAATATTTTCAGTTCTACAATTCTTCTGTTTTAATTTATTAATTGCTGCTCTTTTGAATTCTAATTACTATTTTAAGATTTTCTTAAACTTACATCATTCTTTACCTACTTCATTTAATTCAGTTTTTAATATATTGATTTTTTTTTTTCTTGTTTGCTAGGTTTTTAAGACAACAAATTTTCCTTTGTATACTTCATAGGCTCTAATTCACACTGTTTTCATTTTTGCTAATTTCGATATATTCAGAAATCTTGGCTCTGATTTCAGATCTTTTAAATGTTTTTCATCTGTACTTGATGAAATTAATAGGGGATTCTGATTATATCTAGAGAGCGAGAACTGGTTTTTGCCTTATTCACTGCCTTTATTTCAACGTAGCACAATGTCATTCACCTAGTAGGGAAAATAATTCATGATGGACTGATGAATTATGAATTGGTCTAATTTTCAAATTTAAAAAATGTGAAATGGTAGACTGAGTAAAATATTTTTCAATTACTTAAAAGCCATTAAATACGACATGAGAGAAAAAGGAAGAAGTGTGAAGGAGAAGGAGGAGGAGAAATGGGAGGGAGAGGAAAACAGTAATCTGGAATTTAAAAGGTTCTAGTTCTAGACACCGTACTGCACAGTAACATGCCGCCATCATCTGAAGAGCCAATAGACTCATCTTCCTTAAGTATAAAACAGGGAATTCTCTTGCACATGATGTCTAAGATCCTTCTCTATATATGTGTTGTTATGGTTCAACCTAATATAGATAGATGAAAGATAACTAATATATATATCCATATACACATCTTCACACATGTGTGTATTTCCATCACGCACTGATTATTCACATAATCCAACAGGGAATTATAGCGCATCTGAATTAGAAACACCCCATAATTCAACATCTAATTGAACAATTCAAGTGATGCCTAAATTTCTTTTTTTATTTTTTCTGTTTTATTTTTAAGTAAACTCTACCCCCAGTAAGAGGATCAAACTTACCGGACATCAAGAGCTGCATGCTTTACAGACTTAGCCAGCCAGGCGTCCCGCCCCTAAATTTCCTAAGCAAAACTACCCACCAACAGTTCATCCACCTTATTGGCAACACCTGCAGTAATAGGGAACTCTCTATAACTGGAGTCTGCTTTGAAATGCTGACTCATATCAAATGTATTTTGCTATCCATTCTAATTGTGCCTGATGGAGCTACACCACGCAAAGCCATCTATTTTCATATAAAGTCACTGATGCAACTTTTTTAGTCAGTGTAAGACTGCAGGACCATAATGCAAATTTATACAGGGGTAATAGAATACACATTAATAATCATTATCTTTGTTACTAGATGGAGTCTTCTCTTTCTGCTTCACTGATGTTTCCACTAACCCGTCATCCAGGGAAGCATGTCAAGTGTGAATTACAGGTCACCTCGTATCTCACTCAAAACTCATGTCTTCTTCCAAGATCTCTGGATGTTTCTGCCAGAAAAATACTCTCTAGCTCTCACACAAGCCTCCATTCCCCTTTTCTTCAGGGAGTTCATTGTTTCGAAGGGGTTACTGCAAAGATCCCAAACGGAAGTTCTGGGACCAGGCAGGCACTGAAAATGCCTGCAGCCAACGGCTGAGAACCCCGGTCATAACCATAAATACTGGATTTCAGAGTTTTCAGATGTTCTGACTTTTTCAGGTGGTAAAATATTTTCTTCAAGAAAGTATTTAATTTCATTAGACCACAATTGAACTACAAATAAATTTAGACTAAGGAGAATACTAAAACCCTATTTTTTCTAGTCCATTTATTATCTCCACCTATTTCTCTAGCAGTTTTTACCTTAAAGATGTTACATTAATTTTCAACCTCTTTTCCAAGAGATGGCAGTAATTATTTCTACAATTCAGAGGAGGGATCAGCAGACATTTTAGGAAAGGACCAGATAGCAAACATCTTAAGTAAATATTTTAGGCTTTGCAGATCATGTGGTCTCTCTTGCCACTATTCTAATATACCATTATAGTGTGAAAGCAGCAAAAACAATATGAAATGAATGGCACACCTGTGTTCCACTAGCATATATGTACTAAATGTGAATTTCACATAATTTTCATGTGTCACAAAAGATCATACTTTCCATTCTTTCAACCATTTACAAATATAAAAACTATTCTCAGCTCCTGGAGCATACAAAAACAGGTAGTGGGCTGAATGTGGCCACAGACTACATTTTGTGAACCTCTGATTTGAGAGTTCATCACTCCTAGTATCAAGGTACCTGGGATACCAACTTACTTATAAATATTTAATAATGTCTTAGTTATACTGCCAAATTATTAAGAAACAGGGTTAGGAAGTGGAGAATAACATCACGTGTATTATTTGAAAAACATTTCATCTAAAACCAGGGGACTTACCCATATCCCCAAAAAAAACCTATCACATAAAAACTACTAATTAAATATGTCTTTCCCCCCTGTGAAATTTTCTTATTTTACAAATCCACGGTCTAGGAGAAAGCTTAAATTTTCAATGAAAATAAACAGTACAGCTAACCCCTAAACAATTCAAGGTTTAGGGGCCATTGACCCCTGTGCAGTTGCAAATCTGTGTATAACTTTTGACTCCACAGAAACTTAACTACTAATAGCCTACTGTTCACAAGAAGCTTTACCCATGATAAAAACAGTAATTAACATAGATCTTGCATATTATAGGCATTAAATACTGTATTCTTATAACAAAGTAAAGAAAATGTTATTAAAAAATCATAAGGAAGAGAAAATACATTTACAGAATTGTACTGTGTTTACTGAAAAAAATCCTCATATAAAGTGGACCCACACTGTTCGCACCCATGTTGTTTAAAGGTCAACTGTACTCCTAATGTTTTTCCAGCTCTGACATGGGTCAGTTGTTTTTAAAGATTGTATTTCCGACCATCTTATTTTCTTTAACGTAATAGAGGCAGATAATAGCCAGAGGTTGTAGGAGCATCCTTATCCCATGGGCTACATGAGTGGATACAGTAGTAGATATGTTTTTCTTGATCTTACCTTTTGAACATATTTCAAGGAAACCTTGAAAAAATTTGTTTATTAAATGTCCTGGTGGGTTTCCTTTTTCAATACCCTAAGCAAACAATCATTTATTATCTCTTACTTTCTCTAGAAATTAAAAAACACACAAGAGATTAATTTCATGCAATTCTTAGAGGTTGTTTATATTACCATGACATTATAAAACCATTTATCATATATCCTTCCTGTATGTGTACTCTATCTTGTGTACTACACAAGATGTTCCCTTTCTCAAAGATGTTGCAGCCAGAATAAATAAACCTTTGGGAGGAATGTGAGTGAAGCTAAAATTATCTAACAGAACAATAAGTGGTATTTTAATAATTTTTGAGTATTTTCATTCACGTATTTCATACATGTCCCGAAAATATATACAACTAAGAATATCAAATCATAAGATCCTTTGCAAATGTTTCTTTTAAAAGTTCAGGGCCTGGACTCAGCATTTTATAATTATTTAGTGTCTTCTGGAATAGATCAACTAGAGTTAAGCTTACCTTTTCACTTTGCAAACAGCAGTGGATGGATGTCTGTTGTATTTCAGGAGAAAGAAAGGCATCCTAAAGGCTTCACAGAACTGTGCAAATAGAATGGCTTAATTAACATTGTGTTATATTAAAATCTGGAAATGGAAGCATGATTAAATATTTCTAAAGTATGGAAAATTTCAGGAAAAATCAACTTTTGTGTTGGCTGTCCTTAATGTTGCCAGATATTTCATTAAAATCCAAGAAGAGTCCTTGCTTTTCTTCCTTGGAGAATTTATTGGTTTTATAAAATATTTATAACCAGGTGTCCTTCTAATGTCTTACTTGGTGATAAATCTCATAGGATTTTATGTCCAGAAATGAAAGGCCTCAGAAGTCATCGTTTTATTTTGGTGGTGGTGGTGGTGGTGTATGTCTGTGTGTCTTGCCTCCGTGGCCATTTATTTAGACGTTCAAATTATATGAAGAGAGGTTATCCAAAATGGAACAACTTTTAACAGAGAAATAAAGATGAAATTCATCATACACCTCTGTAAGTTTCCATAAAAACTGTCACTGATCAGCATTTCTTAATCAGTGGTAAATATGTAATACTCTTAATAATATTATCTATTTCAAATTTAAACGCTTTAATCTTAAGGAATTCATAGAAAACTTTGGCCAAATGTTTCAATGAAAATAAATAATATATGTCATGAAATCCCCCATGTTGTAGTATTCTGATAATTATTTTTGAAAATAGTCTTTTTTTTACTCTACAACAGTATTACAATATTTTTTACTATGTTCCCTATGCTGTACTTTTCATCTCTCAAACTAGCATAATCTTGTATGTTGATTTTTAATAAATAAATAAAAATTTTAAAATGCATTCTTTTTATCTTCACATTCTTCTACAATTACTTAGATTTGTCATTTAACTAATACTTTCTAGAATTTCATTTGAGACCTGGAACTCGTTGGTTTTATTTTATCTAGTGCTTACTATATCCTGCTACCACAGGTAAACACATACTGTTTGAAGCAATTTTAAAAAAACTGAAGCTAAGTCACATTATAAAGAACTATAATGAAACTAGCTCTCGTCCACTTGCCATCCAGCCTTAAAACAATTTTTTGAATTATTAAACTGAAAATATTCAACTGGCAAGTACATTTTATGAACATGAAGTCATTTTAAGGGAGAAACCCCTGCAGGAGAAATCAAGAGGAAGACTTTTAGTGCTGTCTCTGATACCAGTTAGCTATCTACTCTTCAGTAAGTCTTCTAAAATCTTTGTTTGGTCATCTGGAAAGTGGATTTATAAGACTTATCCAAATGATAAAGCTTTATTGTGTCTTAAAGAAGCTAACACATATGGAAGTCTTGAAATTTATAACATTCTCAAATTTTAGTCTATTATTGAATCAATTCTACTTACATTTACTTACATATTAGTCTATTATATTCACATTTATATTTTACTTTCAGTTATAATTAGAGTTATAAAATTTTTAAGAAAAAAGTGTTAGATAGGTGCAGGATAATAAGATTAATAAATCTCATCAGATATTTATTATCTGATTTTATTATCAAATCAGACTGATTTCCCAATCAGTCTAGATTGGAAAAATCTAGACTTTTTTCACCCTGCTCCAAAGCTTCAACGTGTGTGTGTGTGTGTGTGTGTGTATGTGTATGATCTTTACATTGAGAGTTGTACATTAAGAAATTTCAGCCCAAAGATCTACTTTATGTATGTTTCTGCCCATGCTGGAGCATGCTCCCAGAAAGAGATACTAGGCTGAGGTTGTAAAGTATTATGATTCACGTTGTTTACAACCCTATCATCAATTTAATTACAGCAACAAAAAGCAACTCATTAAAAGGTACATGATGTATTTTCTGGTCATGTGTCTGGCTATTAGAAGTCTTTTTGTTTAAAAAAAAATTAGACCGTCTTACCCAAAGCAAGTCACTTAGTAGTCTAATACATATCCCCACACTAATGATTTAGAATACAAGACAATAACATACATGCTGCTAGTGAACTAAAATTCAATCACCATGACAATATCAAGAATATGAATGATGTTATATATACTCATATAACACTGCTTTTGCATTCAGTATTAGTTTGTAGATGAATAATGATCTGCATATGTTTAAAATACTAAAATTTAAGGGGTGCCTGGCTGGTTCAGTCGGTGGAGCATGTGACTCTTGATCTTTGTGTTGTAAGTTCAAGTCCCACGTTGTGTGTAGAGATTACTTTCAAAAATAAACTCTTAAAAAAAATACTAAAATTTAAGATGAAAATGTCTTTAAAAGACTGAAAACTGTAATATCTGAAATAGGTTTCAGAATTTAAGATACCTCAGGACATTCAGCAGTATCTGTCAAAGTGTTATTCTTTCATATTATACATAATCCATGTTTGCTCTCAAGAATACTCAATGCAAATAACATTTGTCCCCAATGAGTCTCTTCCCATGAAAATATTTGTTAAATCTCCTTTAATGCAGGTTAAAAGCCAATATGATTCAAAATCTTTTTCAAAGTTGACCTACTCATGTAGGCTGCTCGGATTTGTAATCAGCTCTAAAATCTATCCAATATAATACCTTTCGACTCATCTTTAAGTGACCTATGTATATCTGCATTAGATATTTATTAGTTACCCACTCACTAGGCACAGAGCCTTAGGGCGATTGAGAGAGTAAAATTTAAATACCGTTCTTCAGTACCATGGAATCCAAGAGAAAGACAATACACAAGGAAATTTCCTGAGTCCAGACAGGGATATCCACAGCAAGTATTACTGGCAAATATTTTATAGTTTCACAACAGTAAAGTACGAGACAGAAGAATGTGATCTACTGGAGAAATGGCTTTATATCATAATACAATCAACTTTACCTATCTCAGAAAGTATTCATTGGGTTGTTTGCCATGGGGCTTTGCTTTGACTCACCTGCTCCCCTATCAGGCTGGGTGACCAGAGGGATGAGTTAGAACAGATCCATCTTCCTTGTCTAAATACCTGGAACATTTAAAATAGATACCATATCATTATAGGTATGATCAGAAATCAATGTTACTGTTCGACAATGTTTACTATGTGTAATTACTGTTTCTTCAAATTTAAATATCTTAAAAGTGAAATTGGTGACGTATGCATATATATTCCTAGTCAAACACTGACCTGAACACATAAAAGACATATGCCAAATATGTAGTTTGTTGATTAATAAAAGCCAAAGTAGTATAATTTGCTCAATAATATTTATTATTTATATATAGCTCATCATATATAGCTCATATATATATAGCTCATTTATATATCATATATACATCATATATAGCATATATATATATATATATGCATATATAACATACATAAATATATATAGCTCATTTAGTGGTCTGAGAAAAACAGGAATCTTGCTGCAGGCTCAATAATATGTAATCATCTTTTATAAATATTGGTAACTCTGACAAAGATAATGGTCCTTTTTTTTTTTTTTACCCACCACCAAATTACTAATAAGTCAGAGGTCTGGAAAGGTACTCAAATTATTTCAGGTCCTAATTTATAAACTAAGAATTTGTCTGCCTAATGAAATTTTATAATGGTCATATTTTCACTTTATATTACAACCAGGTAATATTTTAGGAAGACAAAAATTGTCAAGATGTATCTGTGTGTCATGGTTACTCAAGTAATAAATGCTAATAGGAAAAATGCAGTAATCAAGCATAATCGCCAGGTTATTTTCAAGAACTCATCAAATTGAGAACATAATTATAGTATTGTTTCAAGGCATAAATTTAACATTCTTCATAAAGATTCATGTTTTATTGGTGACAGTTATTTTTATAGATATAAATTTTTATGATGTCTGAATTATTTTCTAAATAAAAATTTTCTATACTTTTCAAGAATATCTCTATATGTCTCTCTCTTTCTCCTAATTTGAGAAATAAAAAAGACAACTTTGTTGTAGGCAAAGCAAAGACTAATAATTAAGTTCAGGTAACATTTAGGATTTCCATTTGTTCTTCCAGTTTCTGCAGGCAGTTCTCTTCCATATCTATTCTTCAAAAACAATTTCTGTGTGTGTGTATGTGCATGTGCATGTGTGTGTTAACAAAAAGAAGGTAGATAAAACATATATATCCCTATCACATCTTTGTGATTTCATGTCTCTTGCCTCAGGAAAGAAGGCTATCATGGGCTTGGTCATTCCTTCTCTTTGAATATATGTGGCTTTTCGTAAGACACCATGTTAATGACTCCTTAGATAAAAGATCTTCTCTGAGAGTTCTTGTCAAAAAAGAAAGAAAAACACCTGAAGAATAAATTGGGTATCAGAGCATCATCAAAAAAATGGATATAGGGCAATCATAGTAAGAAAACCCAATAAGAGAAACTCAAATCTTTTATGTCTCCACTCTTCACAGTCAAGTTTTACTTCTCATTGTTTGATTTCATTCTAGGACTGGGAAATGGAACAAGGAAGGGCGGATTATCCAACCACTATTAGCTCACTTGGCTGATTTCTCTCAGAAGAAAAATGTTTAACACTAAAATTTCTCTTCCCTGGGTAAGACGTTTTGACTACCATAGTTAGCTTTTATTTGTAATACATTTTTTAGTCAAAAGATATAAGTTGCAAGCCCTGATTATATGTGAACACTAGGAAAATATTTGCCTTAATTTTACAATTTTACAATTTTAATTTTAAATACTAAATAAGTATTAATTAAATTTAAAGGAGAAATAAAAACATCTTGTGAGATATCCCTACAACACAGGCTACTTCCCTCACTGTTCCCAACACCAAGATTAAGTAATTACATAACTGCATTATCTATATGTTACAAATTTTAATATTTTAAAGGCAAACTGCAATTTAAGTAAATCAAGTATTAACATATTATGTAAAAAGCAAATTAATACAAACATATGTAATAGGCCAAATGCTTCCTTATAAATATTGTCATCCCTGATTAGTAATCTTATTATTAAGAATATATTTTACAGGGGCGCCTGGGTGGCTGAGTGAGTTAAAGCCTCTGCCTTCAGCTCAGGTCATGATCTCAGGGTCCTGGGATCGAGCCCTGCATTGGGCTCTCTGTCCGGCAGGGAGCCTGCTTCCTCCTCTCTCTCTGCCTGCCTCTCTGCCTACTTGTGATCTCTCTCTCTGTCAAATAAATAAATAAAATCTTAAAAAATATATATATATATATATATATATATTTTACATTATTTAGTACCTGGAGTGCTCTACACTGACTTTTTCATCCTTCTTTCGTATTTTCTCATATATATTTAAAGTTTAAAATATCTTAAATCTTTTGTATAAAACTATATATAAAACGCCACAGTTTTAGTATATTCTAAGATTATATTGCTAAAGAAATTGCTATGGTAATCCT